>KK499776.1:62805-354590 GCA_000688715.1 Glossina pallidipes
CTAAAATCAGCTTCAGAACAGAATATTAATTCAATATATTACTTTATTAAAACTACTAGACTCAATATCTAATGTAATTTTATAAATTAGAGCCGATAGCCTCTGTTGCTAGTGCTCAATGTCTTTTTGTTTAGTCTAAGAATTTACTTCATTAGTCTAAAATTATAATAATAATAATAATAATAATAATAATAAGATCAACTTTCTTTCATCTATAAAGTTTGAAAATAAACAATTAAGAAATTTATATTCGGCTGCGGCCGAATTTCGCATACCCATCACCATTCATTTGTCAGGCATTGTAAGTTCCTATAGCTGGACCGGTATTAAGGAGTTTAAGTAGACTAAGAAGAAGAAGAAGAAGAAGGGGTAAATTACTACGTGTGTCCGTGTATTGTTCGCCTGCGAGGTAAAAATTTCCGAAACGGTCAATGCGAATTTTGTATTTTAAATCAAAAAAGATGACTTCCTTGAAGATGAAAAGTTTTCAGAAAAAATCTTTTTAAACGCAGTGAGCGATCATTTCGAAAGACACTCATACTTTTCACAATTTTATTTAAAAAGTGAAAGATAAAGTGTATTCCACTCACTTGTATCTGACTATACATAGAAGCTTGCTTGTGCCCCATATTTAAATTAGAATTAATAGATTTCTAGACGAACAATCTTCACGTGAAGAATGTATAGAATAATTTTCAACATTCTTTGTTATTTACCCTAATAGCGATGAGCAATAAGAAGAAAACATCGAAGAAGTGGAAAATATGAAAATTATGTCACTTATAATTTCGCATGGATTGATACGGTTATTCCAAGTTTCAACCTGAATATTAAGAGCATCCATAAAATAGGTTTGGAAAATTTTGGCTTCTTGTCTTTCACAATTTATGAGTAATGAGCAAAATTCCACATATTTTTGGTTAGAGAGGCAAAGGTGCGTTTAGCTTCCGCTTTACTGTGAGAGTGCCCTTTGACCAATTTAAGCCTGTTTCAATACCATTCTGCGTACAAAAACTTTTAAAATGTCTGCAAAATTTAGAGTCAATATCTTAATTTTTCCGACCAGAAAAGTATCGGCAACGCACAGTCCACTAACACACAGACATGATGAGATCGATGTAAAATTTCACGCTGATCGGGAATATATATATACTTTATAGGATATCTAAAGCTGCCCTTTGGGTGTGGCATATAGTATGATAAAATGCGTATGCCAATCCTTCAGTGATGGATAAAAAAATTTCTCATTCATTTATAATTCATTCATATGCTAATATAAACTGTAGAATATACATACATTCATACAGCGCAGGATCAATGCCAGCACATGTTTTGATTTACACAACGATGCTATGACGTTGCTATGATCTGACTAAAAATTTGATAAGGAAACCGGAATAGGGTCCAAGCGTTCTTCAAAACTAAAATGTTTTGTGCTTAAATCGTAGAATGTAACAAGTCGAAGCATCGTAGACCATTCAAACAAATTTTAAGATGCAACTACTAAATGTTCAAAAGCAATTCTTGCTATTTGCCCTAAGGAATTTGGGTTGGGACCAGATTGCCTCTCTTCCCCCCTATGAAAATAGATTGCTTCTTTTATCCTTACCGTCACTTGAGAAACGTAGATTTATTCTTGGCCGTTCCTTCTTAATCAAGGTAATAAATGGTACTTTAGACTCCCCCGCATCGCTTGGTGAGATAAGCTTTAATGTCCCTAATCGCTTCTCTATGCACTTTATCCTTATTAAGCTCAGTCTATATAAACACAATTATGAGCTGATCAGCCCGCTCAGAGTTGTTTGCACGAACCCAAATGATGTCTATCACTTATTCTCAATATCGGATTCTTTAAAGTCTATTGAAGCAACTTTGCTTAATACACGCGATTTACCTATGCCGTACTTAAACTAACTTGCGTTCTTAAATTCTCTTTTTTTTTTTTATTTCGAAATCTAAATGGTGTTGTTAACGATGTCGGTTGCCAAGCTTATGCATGTTTGCAATGGTTTAGGGCTTCACTTGCAACCTTGATCTGTTCTTGTTGTGGGTGTGTTTCTGGGCTAGCTGTGGTCATGCTTCTTTATTTTTTCTTGCTTATTTACTTACACATGAATTGTTATTGTAAGTTAGTTTGTTTTTATTATTCTTTTTTCACATCTTCCTACATATTGTACACTAGTTTTTAAAATAATTAGTGCAAGACTTACTATTAAGATTTATTTGAAGTCGACTGATGAATTGCTTAGTTGAATTTCACGTATAAGTAAGTAAATAAAATAAATAAAAAAAATAACAAAGCATATGAAATAAGTGGCCTCTGTGGTCTTCCCGCAGGGAAGTCTATCGATATAGCATGGAATAAAACATAGATGTACCTTTCGAGATTGGTTGATAGTCCTTGCAACTTTTCGAATATGCTTTCAATTTCGAATTTCAAACATTAATAATTCTGCAATAAGTAGACAGAAAATTCATTATCCGTACATTGATAAAATTTACATAAATGAATATGTAGGCGAGCAAACATTTATCAGAAATTTATGTACTTGTACATGCATTGTATGTATAAATGATTCATGAACGTTTACATAAATACTTGCCAGGCTATAATTATATAACCATACATATATATAACCATATATATATATATATATATATAGATGTATATAATATGTAACAATGAAACAATCAAAATAATTAAATTACGAAATAAAATCAATGAATATATATAAATGTAACCATATGTTTATGCATTTGTAGATATATCTGCAACACTGTAGCATATATATTTTTAATCAAATAATGAAAGAATGAAAATTATAAAAAATTGAAAAAATAACTCTTTTTTATACATGAGCAAAATGAATAAAATAATTTAATTAAAAAAATCACGGTTATAGATTTTCTCATATCAACTCCTCTCATTTCAGTTTTGATTGCGTACTTTTTAGGGATTTTTTAACGAATTTTCTTCTTTACTTTTTAATTTTTTTCTTTTATGAAATGTTGCAATATTGACTTTTTATTCTTTTTTCACATTTTTTTTTCTCTCCTCTATATATATATATATACATATATACAATTATTTGTGTTTTTTTTTCTTTTTTGTTCGTAGCCTGCAAGTTACGGCAAAAAAAACGGCATGTGGTATGCATCGCCTGGCAACCAAGGTTGGGGCTCAAAGCCAACCAGTCGTAAACCATCAATTATGGAAGCGGATTTGGGTACATTATCAACCACATCAGGTTCGATAAAACGCAGTGCCGGACGTGTGATACGTATTATCAATAATTTAGATCATTCAGTTCAGGTAATAATATTGACACATACGCAGCAAAGCACACATGCATACGACACACAAGCTATAGGCCAAAATTGAAACATACAAATATTTAAATTCCGTATTTAATCTAAGCTGCTTGAAAATCTTTAATGTACACCGTAAACTATGAAATTTAAAACAAAAAAAAAAAAAAAAACAAAAAAAAAAGGAACAACAATGCAAACAATGTAAATTTTCATATAAAAAACCAATAACCGAGTTGGTTACATAAACAATTGTGTTTTAAAAAATTGTAAAACAAATTTCATAAACGAGTACACGTATAAATATTAATGTGTATATGTACGCGTGTATAAATATATGCATATATCCATATATGAATATATAAATGCAATTTTCTTGATGCTCTTGCAAAATCCACTGAAATAATAGAGCAGCCGAGCGGAATCTACACTTGCGGTCTCATGCGAGTATTTCAATTTCACTACTCGCTAGCAGAAGTGTTTAATATAAAAGTGTAATTAGAGAGCTGAAATATTGACAGATTTCTGTCAGTTGAAGTTGTTTTCAAATACTTGCATTGAGCAATAGAAAGAATAACTCTGCAGGAGTATAGCATAAGCCTTTGTGCTGATTTAAGCTACAAGCTCTAAGTCCAGACTTAACCAGAAATTTAGTGCTGCCTAAGAGTACGCATTATTTACTTACGGTATATCTAGCCGTAAAGAGAGAGATGTTCGAGAAATATAAGCCGTACACAAAAAAGACTAAATACAAAAAACGTTATCCCAAGAAATAACTGTAAACGAGACAACTGCTGGAAAAATGCCAAAAGCAAAATTAAATAAGAAAGACAACGTTAAAAGGATAAGAGGAGAAGGAAAAACGTTGTTGACCGAACTCTAATGGAAATTAAATCCAATAGACCTAGTGGTTTCCGAAACACGGAATATTCACAAATATACAAGAGACAACTAACGGCGACAGTTTGCCTTTCGGCAAAATTTTGAACACTTGACCAGTATTTCAGCAAACATTTTGATAGAAGCGAAAGCGAAGTAAGAAAGGACATATGGAAGAAAAAATCTATATACTCTACATCATGTGAAGCACCATAAAGGGACTAAAAAATATATGCTTCTAACATAGATGTGGACATAAAAACACTTATAATGATAATAGCTTCCGACTATAGATAAGATGACATTTTGAGAAAAATGAAAACGATAATCGAACTTGAATTAAAATCCATGACAAATGCAGGATACCTACGAGTGGAACTTTATGGACGAGACGGCTCAGCCACTAATTAATAAAGTTTATTACAGCAAGATCACAGCTTATTACAGCAAGAAGATAGAATTCGAGGCAATATTTAAAATTGATTTCATTTTTTGTAAAAGAAAGAAAAATTTTGCTTAAAAAATAAGGCATAACTTAAAGCTTACCGGCTTTTTTATTTAATCAATGCATTCTCAAAAGTTCAATCCTTCGATTAAGAAATCCTAATATTTCTACACTCATAAGTCACATCTGAACTTCACACGCGTTCACATGTGTGAAGGTATCTTGAAATGTATTATTTTCTATTAGACGAATTGCTAAACGAGCTTTTCAATTAATCTACTAATATATAATACATCACCATAGTTGTCCAGCTACGGTTTTAATAGCAAATATGATTACCTTGGTAAGCCTTACTTCAATTTTTTGTGAACTTAAGTAATGAAACTTAAGTTATAATTACACAAAGATAATGAAAAAGTGAAAGCAAGTAAGTCGCCATTACCGAAGTATGGAAGTTGAAAAGTTCTTTCATTCGGTGTTTGACACTAGGATATAAAGACAACCATACAAACATCGGGAAAAAACACTTAAAAACATTGTAGAAGGCCACTACATCACTTCCCTTAATACTGTTATTCATAATAGTGCGCCCAAAAAGTAAGACCAATATTCAAGTTAAATTGCGCGTGTATATCGAATATCAAAAATATTTTCTTTCTAAATTATAGCGCCGTGACAGACATCTATGTCAAATTTCACATCAAAAACTGCATTAATATTTGAGACATGCTTGTTCCGATTTTTACAATGTGTGATCACTTGATCATGAAACGCATTATTGCAGGGAATAAGACTTGGAAATAAGACTCGGAAACAACCGATCAATCGAGCGAATGTCGTGCAAACGGCAAACCAACACCGAGAAAACGGGGAATATTATTTGAGCTTGAGGTTTACTCTGAAGGTGGCGAAATAGATTTGAAATAATAAATAGGTTTAAAAAAGAAAAATTTGAGTTGGTCGTACTTTTTAGACACAGTAGTATAACGACTTTTCAAAACAAAACGTTATCTGCGAAATAATCGTAAAACAGGTCCTTTCCGAAATGTTTTCAATAGCGTTCGTTCCTTGAGCCAATACATGTCAATCCAAAAAACTTCACCAATAATTGCAACTTGTGGCCATACAAGGCGGGCAGAGGGACAGGCAACCTTAGACCGATTCAGAAAGTGATGCCACAAGTGATGAAGAATACAAAAACTGATACTTTGAAATTTAGCAATTACTCTGCACCCATATCTTGCAAATATTCAAAACGGTTTCAGTCGAACCAATAAAAAAAACCCACGTTTGTGCGATAAGTTACGAATTTCATAATACTACATTGACGCATAAAGGCGGATGATTATCAAAAAACGAACTTGGTTTTCTTATGTGCTTCATTAACACAACAGTAAATTGTTACGAAGAAAGAAAATCAGCTAGAAAATTTTCGAAAATTCAAAAAATCACTAAATTAGTTACTCACGACCGCTTTAGATAGCACTGTCACTACAATAGCGACGAAACCTAAAGGAAGAGAAATACCGCAAAAAAAACAGTTTGCCTACTCACTATACGTGCAATGAACACACCATCTAATCGTTATCAAAAAAAAAAGAAAAGAAAATGCCCGAAAAAATCAATTGTCTACAAGTTGTATTTATGGCAAACTTTTTACAATAATCAGCCTTTTCGTTAAAATGTTTTATAGCAGCTAAAATCAAGGTCACTTTAGCTGTATGACTTTATATGAGTACATTTGAATTCAGTCAACAGAAAATGCAAAACTAGGAGCGCCAAAGCGTTCAATACTATTCAAATGTCGATCCAACCTTAGCCTTAGCCATCAATTTTGTATTTATTGCGCAGAGAAAAGAACAAAAACCAAGAATAACTTTAAAAAAAAATTCGATAGCATGTCAATAATTGTGTTTTTTAAAACTTCGTTTTTTTTTCTTCTTGTTTTTATTTGGTGCCCATAGCTTATAAGCATACATTAAATAATTTTACTCTAAAAATTAATGATAGGATAGAGGTGTTCTGCAATTTCACAGGTTTTACTGTGAAAAATATTTTACATCAAATAAGCAGAAATTACTTCATATGAAGTTGAAAAAGCAAATGAAAAAAAGCACAAGCCATGGACTGATTTGAGTGGAACTCCTTTTCCTACAACTTTGACAAAGTGTAAGCGTGAATATGTATATATTTTTGCATATTCATCGCCTTCTTACTAGCACCAACAATCTATTATCATTATGCGGCCCTGATGATGACTAAGTACCTGATAGATCATACTTGACTATAGCTATATAAAAAATCGTAAGGTTTGCAGCTAGGAAAGGTTCAAAGCACTCTAGGCAATGCACAATCAGCGTAAAATCACATTCGATTTAATCTCTTCTTTTTCTCCTCTTCTTTTGGTGATTATTATCAGAATTCTCCGCTTAAAGTTGAAAAAGAAACCTGAATCTGTTTTTATATATTATCTCAGGCCAACACAACAGGCTTGAAAGTACGGTTAATTCGCTTTCAAACACGATAAGAAGAGGTAAAAAATCGACTGGAGACTTCTCCGATAATAGACGGAAATTCCCTCGAAGTAAAGTCTGTGAATTTTGATTTAATTCAATGTAGAAGTAACCGCAATAACCTACAAATAGATAGGAAGGTAGTTACGAAGTAGAAGAAGAACTTGCTTCAAGTTCTATTTGTTAGACGCTATTTTCATTTTCCCTAAGATTTCCTCGAGGAAACACTTTTACGCCTTATTCTCTCTCTTAATTCTATATCTCGCAACTACATCTTTCTAATTTTTTCAAAAAGTTCTGGATTATAACGATAACTTTTTTAACTTTTCACCTCGAATAAGTGAGAAATAAATGGAAAATAATGTTGAAATTAAAAATTTGCCATTAAATGTGCAGGTCAGTCGATCGGGATCATTTTTGCACCGACCACGCATTTGAGTCTTTCGCAAATGTATTCATGAAATCGAAAATCGTAGACGTAGTCATACATTTTGGTTACAAAATAGAAGAGCTCTTTACACAAAATTATACACAAAATTTAAGTAAATTGTCGACTGTAGATTTATAATTTCGCAATATTTCGCTACAGCGAACGCATAAACATATTTCATTAACGTCTTCCCGTGAAGGCCACGATTCAATGGTTTCACCTTGACCATAGTCCTTTTTTTTTGAAGCCTTCAAAACAAGTCACTATAACAACTAAATCTTATTGGAATGTTTTTGTTAATCTACTTCCGCTTTCCGCTTTGATCCATTACTGTAAAATTCTTCTTACTCACCAACTGCATAATGTCAGCAGATAAAAGATTAAAAATCCTGCTTCCATTACTTCCCCAATATGGTGCAATTTCCGTCATCAACAAAAATGAGTCACAAAAATTTCTGTTCATTTTATCAAATATGTGACTTTCGCAACATTGTATCGAAAAAAATTTCATGGAGGATGAAATGAAAATGGAACGTCTGTCGCAGTAATAATTTCATTATTATCCATCGGCTTTGGCCACAACTCATGCATGCAAAAATATGTTTCTAATATCCGCTAAGCACTGATCAAAATATAAAGTGAATTTTTTATTTAAACTTTTTGAAAGAATTCCATTTTATGAAATTCATATGCTGTAGAGCTACACCGGAACGAATCATACGCGCCAAAGTCACTCGAAACCCAAAGACGTGTTGACACTTTTCTTGGATTACAGCGGTAGTGGGCATTGCGAATTTCTTCCACCAGACCAAGAATATTATTTGAATGTTATACGGCATTTGCGCACATTAATTTTATGAGTGCCCGTGGGAATGTACGATTAAACCAGATTAAGATACTTATTGCCGAATTTTAAACGGACGCAGAGAAATTCAACGTCCATATTAATGACATAAACTTAGAAGACAAAGTTAATTGGACTGTCATTGGTCCATCATCACCGATTCTTCTTATAAACGTGGAAATTACTTCAAAAGATCTCAGAATTATTCGCGTCGGGTCTTAAGTAAGTTTCGCACATTAAAATGACGCTACAGTCACAATCAATACTACTGGAATACAAGTTTTGCGATTTAGTCGTAAGACCTCCGAGCAGCGGGGATAAGGACTTAAGGGAATATGACATTAGTTTTTTGGATTAGAACGACTTGATACTGGTTGAGAGCAGTGCAACAACGCTGTGACGAAATAATGTTTCCGGGGACCATTCAGCCTTTTCGACATTACTTATGGGAACATACGAGAACATACGAGGAGAAGCATTCCCATCTTCAATCGCTATTTTAGGATTAATAACAGATGTAGTGCCCGGGACGGGGGAAAAGGGTGTAGCGAAAATCGACGAAAACGCAGACGGTGTTATCGAAATGCTTAGATCCTAGGCTCTTGTATTTTCCTGATGCTCTATTTATCTTCGACCCAATATTCCTTTTTGGAGAAAACGTAACGTAGTTAAGAACCGACTCTAAACCAATAAGCTTGCTCATGAGCCCACGAAATCGTTTGTTTATCCTCTTAAAGCCTTCTTTAGTCCGTGTAAACAGCGCACGGACAGCGATGACCAATTTTTTTCAACTGGGGCAGAACCATCGGAACCCTTTGGTCCTATGATTAATGACAGCATAAAGCCTTCCTACACATTTAAAATGCACTAGGAATTTTTCACAACAACTGTTCCATTTGCATTTTACAAATGAGTATAACTTCATTCAATTTTTGGTTGTGGTGGTTGCAGTTCTTTCATTATTAATAAAGATGTCATTCTTGAAGTTGCTGTTGTTCTTGTTGCTATTGACGTAAGTTTCTACAGAAATTGCTATTAGTGAAGTTATAGGAACTATTGTTAATACTTTCCACTTTATTGCTGTTTGTCCCGGTTGTTGTTATATATGTAATGTATTGATAAATATAATTACAACTAAGGCTGTTGTAGGTTTTTTTTAATGTGTTATTGATGACTATTGCTCGTTTCCATTCCGTTTTGCTTCGTTGTTTCATGACTTTGATAAAATCGCACCTTGGATTTTAATCAGTTGAACAGAAAAAAAGTTTCACGTTTACGACGTTGTTATTATTATCGACTTTGATTTTTTCCTTGTTTAGCATAACTAACGCACCGGCAATCGTATGGAGTCTTTAGGTTACCAGATTAGAATTATTCCAAATAAATCACTTTGTTTTCATTTATAAGAACACGTTTTATTACGCCACCTAGTTCACTTTAGAGAAATTGTGATTGTAATTCGAAAAAAAATGTAGAAATTTATCAAAAATTTTACTAAACAAAGAAAATTTTTCTGTTAGTACGAGACAGTTGCCAGACCAAAATTAAATTATTAATTGAAAACTCAATATCAATATCAAATCTAAGTTTTGAATGGTAGACGACACATAAATCGTTAAAGTTGAGCACCCTTTCTACGAGATGTTTATCAATACGATAAGCAGAGAACAACATATTAATCCACGAAAATAACATGTTTTTACACCTTTTTGAATTCAGTACTACACCACACAATGTGAGATACAAAACAAACATTAATACGCGGAAATATGCAATGCATCCAGAAATGTCATTCACAAATAATGTAAATAAAAGGCGCCGAACGGTTTGGCTACCTTTAAAAGCACCAGAAGTAACGGAAATCTTCCTAGATTGGAAAGAACTAACCAACACACGTTGACTGTGATAGATAGCTGTTTAATCATGCAGCGATAGTATTTGACAAACTAACACGGCGTAATTTATAAGGTAACACGCCATGATCCACTCTATCGACCGTCTTGGAAAAGTTGGTGAAAATAACGTCCGTTTGCTTGCGATCGGAAAATGCTTTGAAAATCAGATAACAAATCTTGAGGAGGTTAGTAGAAGTTAATCTGGGTCTTAAAAACCAGTACACAGTACCAGTTGACAGTATACTCAACTCTAAAAGGGAACTGAATCAAATAGTTTGGACAATACACTGAATTTCAATCAATCAAGTCAATACATCTTCTAGGTCCGCCTCTGAAACGCGGTAAAATAGAACTAGTCTTTCAAACCGATGGAGTGTAATCTTTTTCGGACACATATTGACAATAAGTGTAAGGTGAAAATATAGTAAAACAGCAACATATCGAAGAATAGCCAAAGAACCGTCAGCAGGACCAGGAAAGCTGGAATGTTTCAAGATAGACAACGATACAAGTACTTCATCTTCAAGAAAGTACACAGACGGACAAATATCAACCGAACTTATTGAATAAAAATAGTTATTTATTGGAGCATTTGATAAATGGTCGGCTTCACCAAAAAAATCTGCAACGATATCAGTTATAACAGATGCATTATAAGATTCCAATCACCTGAACTCGTAAGAGAAGAAAATCCTTGTTCATTGCGGTTAGACTTTACGAATTTAAGGAACTGCTTGGCTGAGTGAAATGGGAATAGCACGTTGGTTTTCGGGAATTATGGTCTCGTCTGGCATTAGAGCACGACGTTTAGTCTCTAAGCAAGCCGGTAAAAAGCATGATTTGTTTATTGCCTACCTATCTTAAATACTTACTATACCAGACAGGACAGACGATGGTGTGACTGAACTTTAACGGAACCCAGATAGCAATGTTGGTTATAAATAATACACACGAAACTGTCTATATCTCCATACCTTAAATCCCAAGTAATGGAAGACGAAAAATTTTTAAATTTCTTATAATTTCTTTTAGTAAACGAATGCAGATTATTACTAAATTAGTGTAACAGATAATATAGAATAAGTAACAAGGTCGGATGATGACTATCTTGAGACGAAACCACGGAATCATTACGAGATAGAGATAAATTATTATCACAGCAAAATACTTATTATTTACATTGGAAAAGAGCTAACCCATGCGTACACATCAAAAAACGAATCACACATAAATGGATAGGAAAAAAAGTATATCATATCACTGGATTTAAGGCGATAAGCATTGTTTTTGTTTAGGAACATTTGCTCTAAGTAAAAGCTAATATCAGCAGCGAGAAGAACGTAAGAGCATGTGATATACGTATTATAAGAGTGCATCTTGATTTCACCACAACCAAACTCAATCGTTACGTGTACTATGGGGCCGAACACAGATGTTCACAGCTAATAGAATTAACAAGCGTATTGCATAATTTTGCATTAGCATCACAGACCTCTTAGTAGAGTATTATCAGCCTTGAATAGAGTTATTGTACAGTTTCTCAAATAAAAGATTTTGGGCAAAATTTTGCCGAAATAATTCGATCAAACAAAGCTGACGAGACAATAATTTTACAAGATACAGTACTTCTCATCTAAGTTGACGAAATGAATTTAGAAACACTGCATTTCAGCAAATCATGCGCAGGTAGCTTACTGCTTGGTTGTTTCTTAGTAGCTTCCTTGAAAGTATTGGCCTATAACCGCGATATATGGATTTACGCTGAGGCATAACCACAAATTGATGTGGAGTTTCGTCCGCAGCGGAAGTGACTTCCCAACTGTAGGGTCACCCTCGCCCGATAGCCATTGTGCATCTAAGCTAGCAGCATGAACAGCATACTTCTACGGATGCAAATTATTTGCGTTTAGTCCAGTAACTGCAGGACTGAAAAGTGAGTGAAATAGTGGGAATAGACAGTAATAGAGTCGATTATGCCGATAGAATGAATCCACACACAACATCGCGAAACGTTGCCTTTCCGGTCTTGACATCAGAGCACGGCTTATCAAGATAGTTAAAGTCATTAAATATTAAATTTTTCTGTCACGACAGCCAGATACATGATCTTGCTTAGCTAAAATCAGCCATCCATACAATTGTCCACTTTTTAGAGATCATGGATCCTCTTATGTGCGCGCTTTCTTAAAATTCTCTTTTGAAGGTTACCCCAAGTGTTCATTTCTGATTTATGTAATTAAAATTATTAGCTTCGAATCAACTCTAGTGGGGATGCTCAAATGAGTCATGTCCTTGATAACGATCTCAGTTATTGAAAAGTCCTACGTTATTTGCTGCGCTCTTTGTTAGGACAATCTCCCGCCAAACCTTAGAGCTGTTAGCAAAGATACCTTGACTAATCTATAAGTACATATTAACAATCATCTCTTATTCACGCTAGGTTTTGTTTTGTTGTGCAAACGTTGTAAGAACTTGATGAGGTTAGTTAATGGATTGTAATTTAATTTTTAAAATACGCGCACTTAGTAAAACACATAAACTGTGTAACTATTTACGAATTTGGTTTTGATACGCTTTGCAGTTGAAAACAAACATTTTGAAATTGAATTGAACTTGACAATGTACGAACTCGTTTTCGAATTCATTGCCAAACACATTCTTATGTTCGTAGTACCTACCTACGTAATTAGTATAAATATTCCCTGTTACTTCAGTTAGTTTACCAATATTTCATAAAAGTTTGTCATTACGCTGCTGGATATAAGCACCCACGTAGTTATTTTTTTATACCCACCATCCAAAAATGGTAGAACATTGATTTTTTCAAATCGTTTGCAGCAGCCGGAAGAAAATTTCAGAGATCCTGTAAAGTGTACATATTATTGGCAAGTATCCAATTTTGGATTGATCTAATTATATCCCTCTGTCCGACCGTGCAGCGTTTGTGATAACCATTTTCTTGATCGCAAAAGTGGAGGTATCGGCTTCAAATTTGGCAAAAATATTAGCAGTTGTTGAACGTTTGTATCGAATGTCGCCATGATCGGTCCAAAAATATGCCCAGAATGCAATGTAAATTAAAAACACCTCTGTTTTCAAGAGCAAAAAAATTGAGTTTTTGCTTATTACATATGATGCAGATTGCAGATGCAACGATGCAAACTTGCATATGATATTCTATGAGCGATCAGCTAGTATCTGCAAAAAAAATGCAAAAGCTCGACCCTGCCTACTTAACATTGTCGAGTATTCAAATTTCATTTCCTACGAGTTTTTCCTGAGACAAAGCTGGTCGCTATACAAGATTCGAATACCATTTTCTTACTTGTTTCTTTTTACTTTTAAGAATCGCATATACATATAATATGCAGGATGATGCGTGTAATTTGCTTTGTCCAATTATAAGCTATATAATTAAAATCCATTTCAACTCATAGTAATGAAGAATTATGGCGATTAAAATGGTCTAACAGCACTGAGAAGGAAAAAATAATAATAATACTTCTCTGGCGTAACATATCCTGACGTTATGCATGCTTTACACTACATTACAAACTACTCAGGTTGAAGAATAAATAATAAATAAGGGTACAAAGAGAAAAAAAAAAATAAATAAATAAAGAGAACGGCAACAAACGACAAACAAGAAGAAGCTAGTCAACGATATTAAATACGGCATATATAATATGCATATATTCCAGGAGTTAATTCAGACCTATTATGATTTAATAACAATAGCAACAGGAAGTTAAAACAACTTCAATAAAGACGAGCAACACTCATAACACAAATATATGTACAGCTACTCTCATAACTAGGTCACAGACATCGGTCATATTATAAAATACTTATTACTTCGGTATGGATGTAAAACTCGTTAACACAATTTAAGGGTTTTTCCGAAAGAATGCGGACATACGTTATATACTGTTAACGTATTAAAAACTAAAGCATACTTTCGAGGAGCTTGAAAACAAACGGCTTTCATAGAGAGAACTAATTGCTTAAAACGAGGTTAGATTACCAAATTAATGTATTAAAGTAAGCAGCCTTTTGACTGAACTAGAAAATGGCAAGCCCTGTAGATGCATATCGTGCACATTCACATTTCAGCAACGTGTGCGTGTCAGTCTGCAATTCGTGTTTGAATAAATATGTTTATCTTAATATGATTGCCTAAGTTGAGTGACGAAAATACTGCGATAAAGTACATAAATAAATATCTAAATTATATTTAGTGATAATAAATAGTAAACAATCTATGCTCCTTAGTTTGTAATAAATTCTTATTCAATTACATATTTGTCTGTAATAAATCGATAATAATGCGAAAATTCAATTTAAGCGACAAGTAGTTCAAATAAAAGCGAATTAGAAAGATTGAGCAAAACTTTACTGACCAATGATACACAACACAAGATACTCCAAATATCATTATTTTCAATTAAAGTAAGATGCGGAAAGTTGCGAATTCAGGTCCTACTATATTCCTATTAGCCGCTTAACCGCCCTGATCCATTTGGCGGCCAAGGTGTTCGCATATAAAAAGCTAAATAGATTCCTGCTGTTAAATCTTAGGTCCTCTTTCAAAGCAGTTTGTTTTTTGTTTGCAGTGTCGCGTCCTTCTTAATTTGCGCACTTCGCAGCCATTTGAAGAAGTGCTAGAAGACTTAGGTCAAGTACTAAAAATTAATGGAGCTAAAAAAATGTACACAGGAACGGGGCAAGAGGTAAATTATGAAGAGCTTTTCAAATAATCGATTCTGTTACATAAAATGCGAACATGCGTTTCACATAGGTACGCAGTTTCTCTCAATTACGCAATGAGTTTGCGGATGTGGATACTTTTTACTTAGCTACAGGGACTGCGTTAATTGCCGGTTCACCTATTCGGAGATCACGTTCACGACCTTCAGTTGTGGCTGCCGCCCCTGTGCTTCCAACAGAGGATGTTCAGAAAGTTCCTTTGCGTGGTGCTCGACCACGCAGTAAGTCGCGTCCTCGTATATTGTATGCGCCCGAAAGTGAAATTTTACGCACAAACGGTGAATATACCATGTTGGATATTATGAAAGAGGACCCCACAAAAGTAACTATAAGAGGTCTAAGGCGCACTTTTTATCCACCAGCACATCATGCACCCGCAGATAATACACCGCCAGATAAAAAACTACAACTACAATGGGTGTAAGTGATACGCAAAAACGAAAGTCAAGTTCTTCAAAGGTTAACTTCTGATGTATTTTCATAGCCATGGTTACCGTGGTATTGATGCCAGACGTAATCTTTGGGTTTTGCCATCCGGCGAACTATTGTATTACGTGGCTGCCGTAGCTATTTTATTAGATCGCGATGAAGATGCACAACGACATTATATCGGCCACACCGAGGACATTATGTGGTAAGTTATTACTTCGTTATTTCAAATATCTATATATATATATATATATATATATATATATATGTGTGTGTGCATACATTTTTTTTTGTCGGTCAAAAAGCATGGATATTCATCCATCACGGGAATTAGTGGCTTCAGGGCAAAAAGCTGGCCGTGATCGCAAATCTCAGGCTCATGTGCGTATCTGGAGTACCGAATCCCTGCAGACTCTTTACGTTTTCGGCATGGGTGAACTAGATATGGGTGTCACCGCGGTTGCTTTCTCACAACTGGTAAAAACAACACAATAATCTCCTGCCAATTAGTTATATTAAACAATCGATCAATCTTTTAGAATGGAGGCAGCTACATATTGGCAGTAGACAGTGGACGCGAAAGTATACTCTCCGTCTGGCAATGGCAATGGGGTCATTTATTGGGTAAAGTAGCAGTAAGTGCTAAAGTAAATCAATAAATTTCATTCCACAATCGTTAAGATGCAAATATATTTTTGTAGACTTTACAAGAGGGCTTGTCTGGAGCAGCTTTTCATCCATTGGATGATAATTTAATAATAACTCATGGACGCGGGCATTTAGCATTTTGGCATAGACGTAAAGATGGTTTTTTTGAGCGTACTGACATAGTGAAGCAGCCATCAAGATCTCACGTTACCTCAGTGCAATTTGAACCGGACGGTGATGTAATCACCGCCGACTCAGACGGTTTCATAACGATTTATTCGGTAGATTCAGACGGAGCTTATTTCGTGCGGACTGAATTTGAAGCGCACACCAAAGGTATTGGTTGCTTAATTATGTTAGGCGAAGGTACTTTATTGTCAGGTGGCGAAAAAGATCGCAAAATAGCAGCGTGGGATTCCTTACAGAATTACAAAAAAATTGCTGACACCAAGGTAATGTAGTTTTTGAGAAATTTTCTAAAAGAATAAACAAGAAATAAAGGGACTTTATTTAGCTACCAGAATCCGCTGGCGGAGTACGCACCATTTATCCCCAACGTCCTGGCCGTAATGATGGCAACATTTACGTGGGCACTACACGAAATAATATACTTGAGGGATCCCTACAGAGGCGATTCACACAAGTCGTTTTCGGCCACGGTCGCCAATTGTGGGGCTTAGCAGCCCATCCTGAAGATGAACTCTTCGCTACTGCTGGCCACGATAAACATATAGCTTTGTGGCGTAAGAGCAAGTTAATATGGACCATTCAGACGGGATATGAATGCGTTTCATTAGCTTTTCATCCGTTTGGTACGGCCCTAGCTGCTGGCAGCACCGAGGGTCATTTGTTGGTTATCAATTGTGAAAATGGAGCAGTTATGTTAACTTTGCGCGTGTGCGGTTCACCCATCAACTGTGTAGCTTACAATCAAGGTACAATCAAATATATATAAATATTTTTATAACACAGAGAAAATAATGAATCAAGCATTATCTCTGTTTGAAATGATTTCAGTGGGTGATATGATCGCCATGGGCTCACAAAACGGTAGCATTTATTTGTTTCGTGTATCACGTGATGGTTTCTCTTATAAAAAAGTAAACAAGATACGTGGCTCTCAGCCATTGACACATCTGGACTGGAGTATGGATGGAAATTTCGTTCAAACGGTTACTATAGATTTTGATTTATTATTCTGGGATGCTAAGTCGCTATCACCCGAACGAAGTCCAATTGCCATGAAAGATGTAAAATGGTTAAGCAGTAATTGTACAGTTGGCTATTTAGTCGCCGGCATGTGGAGCAACCGTTATTACAGTAATTCAAACACAATAATTACAACCTGTAGCCGCTCAGCCTCTCAAGACATGTTAATATCTGGGGATGCTGACGGTTATATAAGATTATTTAGGTAAGAAATCTTATGTCAGTATCCAACATATCAACAGAAAGTATACTGACTTTACTAATCCTTTATTATAGTCATATAAACTGTATAAACCAAATTTCGTCCGCATGTCATCTTTCATCGTTTGATGTTCGCTAAAATTTAAGCCAAGATCTAAGTACTCCCGATAGTCTAAGAACGTTTCTTTACATTTTCTCTACAAAAAAATTTTGTATATGTGAGCTTTTGAAGTAAATTTCACGTCAAATTTTCAACACGAATCTTTTCGATGCAGCTAATGATGAATTTAACTAGCGTAGACACAAACTAGCTCTCATAATTTAATTCCCATTGGAAGTTGACAAGTCAATGTTAGCAAAATATATATTATAAGATAGAACATTTCATTAACATGTGCGCATTAAAATTATTATGTGCTGGACAAACCCAAGCGAAAGCACTCGCAAGCGGACACAAGTATTTCTAGTATAGCGTTAATCAGCCGCGCACAGGTCTATTCGATACATTGTACTATCGCACGCGAGCTTCCGCGGTACCTAGCCTTACACATTTCAGTTTTTTTCCCTCTCTTGCTTTCATTCGTAGCATTTGCTTACAACGATTGTGTCAATTTACTATACAATAATTTTGATGCAGAAATATTTTTAACGAAATATTCCACATTACGATGTAAAACGTTTTTGGGTGTAATGTCAAGCTGACGTCCAGCGCACAAATTTGATAGTCGTCCTCAAAAATAGTTAAAAAGGATTACAAAATTTCGACATCTTTGAATAATGGAATTTAATGGAACAAAATTTGAATGAGGGAACCATTACTCATCTCTCTCTCTTCCTCTCTCTCTCTCTCTCTCTCTTACACACACACAAACACAAACATGCACTTTTTTCATCTTTCGCTCAATCCTACATATATTAGGAATTTATAATGATGTCACCGATATTTTCGATAGATATCCATGCATGAGCCCTAGAGCTGAATTTCATGAAGCCAAGGTGTACTCGGGGATGGTGGCTTGCGGCCGTTTCTTATACGGCGATCATACCATTGTTACCGTAGGTGGTACCGATGCCTCTTTGATGGTGTGGGATTTAATAGAAGAATAGCTGAAATGGCCACCGTGGCGCGCTCCTGCACAATATGAGGCTCGCTATGCGGATTATTGGTCTCTAAGACGCAGCTCCAAACAATCTTCTACATTTGTGGATAGTGACTCTTTGGAGTATCAATAGTTTGAAGAGAGCATTCTACTTATGCAAGATGTATTGATTGCTCTTCCATTTATAATTAGTTTATGAAAAATGTTTTTAGAGATATTCAAAAAATTAAAAAACTAGCATTATTGGAAAATTTTAAAATTCTCTTATTGGCTTTTAATGTTGTTTGGTAGTAAAAAAAAACCTACTTACATATAACTATTTAAGTTGAAAACACAAATTGATTGTCGTTGCTCTTCCTAATCTTGATCAAAATGTTATAAATTATTTCTTCCAGAAGAAAATCCAAAAATGTAGTTCCATTTCTAATGTTATATTTATTTTTTTTCCTTTCCTTCTGACTCATATAAATTTATTAAGAAAGCAAAGACGCCTCTCATCATTCAATATCTACGTCTCTTCACCGTATACTCTTGCTTTAATGATTATAAGCCACTGGTGAATTTAGAAATAAACTGTTTTATACATCATCTCATGTTAAACTTGACATCAAAACTGCAAAATCTTTTTATGTGTTAAATAATGCAAAGAAATACACTGACAAGGCATTAGCGAAAAACTTCTTTAAAAAAATTTAGTATTAAATGAAATAAAAATTGTTGTCATTAAATGTAGAAATCTTTTCGAAATGAAACCTTAATAAATTGAAAAAATTATTAACCTGTTGTCTCTTTTTTCAGCAAGTTTTGAAAACATGCACATTGCTAAATAACTTTATATATATATATATATATATATATATCGCTATCAGTATGTTTTTACTGTAACATAAAAAATTTGAAACGTGACGTACTTATAGACTTGAATTAATAACACACCTAAGATACGTCGCACTTGACTTAACAACACAACAGCACTCGATACGGAACATCAATAAAGGGACAAAACGATTGTTGACCAAAATTGACGTTTTACACAAATTATACACAATAATCATGGCGTGCACAGATAAATGCATGAGCGGCAAGCAGTAATTGTGCTTTGTAAAGGTATTGTATTGTAACGAATTGAGACAGAACTAACTTTTTCAGATTCCATAACTATTTTCTTCACTTAAAATTCTCTAAATTTAACAAGAGCATCATAAAAAAGCTCGCTTTTTTAAATATTAAACACTACACAAAATGATTGCTTTTTTTCAACGCAAAATCAATTGAACGCACGGCTTGCATGCTTTGCTAAAGCAAAACTATATGGCTAGCATTTGTTACATGAACATTGATGAAATGCGAAATGAATAGAGTGAAAAATTCCTTTAAACAATGACTCTTTTAAAGCACAACACACTTTTCTCCCCTTTTTTTAATAAAAATGTAAATGAATGCTTTAAAATCACATTGTGCCTGATTAATATCGCATGACATATGATTTTGTTTGATTTTCATTAATAAATCCCTGTTTTTCCTGTCAGCGGCGACGACACAAACCATTGAGAAGTTTGCCAAAAATTTGTACAATAAACAAAACAAGCTATAAACACCTACAATATACATCATTTTGACAGTTCGCGCATTAAGCGAACAATGAAGTGCGATTGCGTTTGCAATTTAATTAATGGTTGGTAATAGTCAGCGGATTTAATGTTTCTTGCGCTAAAAGCAGAAAAAGCGCTACAAAATAAACATAACAATTTTGACGCATAGAATATCAAAATTTAACAAAAAAAAAAAAACTAGCACAAGTAAAGATTTGTTTCGGTTAATTAATAATTGTCGGCAGTTGTCTTCCACATAGTTATCAGTTTTAATACGATCTATGTCTAATGTTCTTAATCAAAATTAAAATGTTTTCAAAGGCCACAATTAGTCACGAGCGAGCCGTTGAAGCATAATTAAAAGCACAACGTTTGCCACAAAGCCATTTAATATTAATATCAAGCAATGCAACCGAAATGGACAGTAATTAAATTAAAATTTTATAATTTTTAAATACCTATTTATTATCTCTTTTTCTTCTTTCTACTGTATTTAGCATAATCTGACAGATGTGCGCGATCGTTTGCTTCTTGCCAGCCACCTTAAGGTGGCTCTTTTTTATGCCCAAAATATTTTTCAAGTCAGTTTGATATTTATTTTTTTAAATAAACGATATTTATTTTTGTATAAAAATAGAATTGAAAAGAAAAATTGATAATAGAGCTCCACAAGTTGCAAGTTGAAAATTTTATTAATGCAAATTGCTACAAACTGCTAAAGATCCTGGCTGGCATTGTTACATCTGCTTGTCAAGGTATGTGGATGATTGCGATAGCCCTTTTCGTTTTCAAATAAACCTAAAAATCTTAAAAATTCTGTTGCATAAGCAAGATGTTAGTCGCCTGAGAATTAACTCGGGTTTAGAGCAAAAACTGCGGCTTTCCTCAGGAACGCCTTACTGAACTTTCCTACTTCGCTAAAGATGTTGTGACGTGTCTTCAGTTGGAAACTATGTGCCTTCTTCGACTCAGGCGACAAGACTGCATGTGTGTAGTTTGGTTGCCAGTAAAACTGCACATCGATTTAGAGATCACACCAAGGTTGGGAAAAATATTTCCATTTTTAGGGGTCGGCACATGTACACCGTATATTTCATATACTTCTAAATTAGAAAACATATAATTTTATTATTGAAATATATATATATTAGAGAGCCACTACACCGTTCTGTATAAAAATAGAAATTGATGAGATTTAAAATAGTAATGAATTATAAGAAACCAAAAAAAAAGCTCTGAGCATTAAAAAGAAAAACTGTGTCGCCTATACGAGGCAGAATTTCTGGTTGACAAAGTAGAGCGACATGAGCGAGACATAACCAGTATTGCACATATGATCAGTATATTTAGCACTATTGCACCTATAATAAGTGTATAGCAGCATATGATTAGTTCTCAATTTTTTGAATTGTTAAAAGTTTCTTCATCATTTATTTAAAATGTTTTTTCAGAAAGTTGTTTCGAGCTCCCGTGATAAGACCAACATCTTGTAGAACTTAAGACGAATGAAAATTCATAACTCAGGAGGACACTCACACAGCTTGCATACGTTGCATATGTTTCTCTCCCAATTGCGTATTCTAATTCTGTAATTGTGCCGTGTAGTTGTGATCGCAGTATAAAAATTTGAAATCCAGCTAATTGTGCAAATTGAATAATCCCCATGGCGATAATAGTTACATGCTGGGTGCTTCGATAACACTGCCCATGTTTAGCAAGCATCTTTGTTACCTCATTAAGTATACAAAGGTATGGGTGAACGCGTTTCTCCATTTTTATATTAAACAAATATAAAATGTACGAAGAAAATGACTTCTTCATTGTATAAACAAATAAATAAGAAGAAAAAAAATTTAAAATTGAGATTGGATTTGTATTTTATTGTATGTAATTCGTATGTAATTATTAAATGCACTCTGATTTGAGAACTTCCGATAAAAGTTGGTGCAGCGTTCGCTTAGAAATCGAGATGACCGGTTCACAATAAAATCGACTTTTTGACAAAATTGAAACAATTTGGGAAACTGCAATCGATATTCTTGAACACATAGCTATTAATCCAGGCCTAGCAGAACAAGTTGTTAATTCGCAACTATCACGTTTAACTTATTCGATTGAAAACATGGAATTAAAGTTGCCGAGAATAGGTTTCTCCCTTTTACATGCACATGTGGGTGTGTGTTTATTTGTATGAATAATTTACTAATTTGACAGGCCACTGTACGACCGGCATGATTTTCACTACATTTGATGGGAAAAGAAAAGACGAATCTTTCGAGCATATTACATAGTTTCCAAACTCTATACAAAAATCTCAAGTTCTCTTCTCTCAAATCTCTGCTAACACATCTTTTTCCGTGCAGTCCTTATTGGCACTAGAAAATATTAGGTGACTATTGCACATATTTACAGTTATAAATGCATGTGTAAGAACTTCTAAATAAAGCTCGCACAAATGGTTCTAAGGAAATTTGAATTTACTTAAATTAAGAATTGATATTGAAATAATTGTCGATTCATATGAAAATACGTATTGTTTTAAAAGCATATAACAACGTGAAAAAAAACTGATGATTCCTGTAAATTAAGAAATTTTGCAGAATTGTTTCATTTTGCTTTGCCTTGCCTCTTATCGAAATATATATATAAACAAATTTATTAAGAGCAACACAGTAACAGTTAGAGTTTGGTGCAATCCACAAAAATATACGAAGAAAAATTTGATAGATTTATTTATTTTAAAAGAGGTTGAAAAAATAAAATAATGTCGGATAAATATAACGATTGAGAATTGAAGAAATCCAAGTAATAACAAAGGTATATGTAGTATCGTACAATGTTTGATGATGAATCCTGCAAAGAGAATGTAAACAAATTGCTTCAAGAATCTTTGACAAAGTGATCAAATAATGAAAAAGAGATTAATGAGTTGGAAAAAGGGGCTGAAGATATAAAACGTTCGTTAAAAGTGGAGGCGGACTTATCGTATAAAATAACCGATGAAACACCATTAACGATAATCCAATGCGAATTGTATCGCAGCCTCGCTCGCAGAACAAGCAATTCCATGTGAAGATCTTGACCAACCGCGACGCCTTCAGGTTTCTGACCTATTGCCTATGTCATCCGAACTAGAAGATTTTCGACGACATTTCGAAAATTTGCAAAATGCAAAGCAAAAACTCGCTACTTTTATTTTCAATTTAAAAATGCATACAGAAATGGAGAAAAATTTGTTGCATTCACGTCATTTCAAGTTAAGCAAAGAAACGTTTGAAAATTTTCAGCACGTGTATGATTTGTATGGTGTACAAGTACAAGGGTTGCCAGATAATACAGATGACATACGTAAAAAACTCGGTACTTTATGGGACTATTTAAAAACATCGCCGAACAAACGATCAATATTTCGAAAATATACCGATTACAATCAATATATAACACATACGATATCATCTATAGTGAACTGCTAGATTGTGAAACATTGAAGAGTCAAAATATTAATATGTAAATAGAACAATTGCGGTATGAACTACGTCACTGGTGGAATAAAAGTTTGAAGTCAGACGCAAAACTATAGCCACCAAGCTGCCTAACGTCGAACAACAAATATAAGAGCTTGTGCTAGGGTATAAAGAAAGGGAACATTTTTTAGTCTATGTTGAAAGTATAATCGAAATTACATTAGTGACCAGTAGGAGCAAAAACGCCTTAAAAAGGAAAAGTTATCCTCAGCTCGTAGGAATGCTAGTAAAACATCTGTAGTTAAAAACAATGTCAGCAGCGTCATAGGCGCCAACAGCATCACTAAACGCACACCCATGACTTTAACAAATATCAGCTCTACGTTGTCGCTGAGTAAAACCCCATCAACAGTAGATTGAACGGGCGTTCTCACTAGCCAGAAGAGTAAACTGAATCTAGCTGGAAAGCTAACACACTTGGCTAAACGTCACCTAATGCGAGCATTTAATAATTCAAGTATTTTTATAAAGCCCAGCCGCAACAGAATTACAGATTAACAAGAAAACCAGTAAAACTATCAAGACTACAACTAAATGCAAGTCACTATTAAAGAAGAATCGCATAACAGGAATTAGTCGACGTCGAAGCGAGCGACGAAGCGGAAATCTCAAAAAACGTCGTTCCATTACTATTAATGGTAGTTCCGGCCAAAAGACTCAAGTTCTAAAAATAATTGTTACTGCATATACTACCCATGAGAGCATTGGCACTGACACGGACGGCGGCACTTACGATTCGTTTCCAAAATGCATCGAACCAAGAGCGAGATGATCTATTTTACAATTATCCATTGCCAGCGCAAGCACCGTCAGTACTAGTCGGACTGTGCGCATTAAACCGATGCAGAAATTTTTTAGCGATGAAAATGCGTGTCTTTACAAACCACAAAGTAATAAACATGTAACCCCATCTAAACCCCAAAACATGACACACAGTGCGTCCGTCAACTTGACACAAATTGCAATAGGCGATGGTGCTACTGCTGCTAGAAGTGAATAACATTCGCCAGCCATTTACAGCTCTAATCGCAAGTTGGCCGCAAAGAACTTAGTAGTACTTATTTAAAGTGAATTTAATGTTCCTTTTAATTTCTTATATTTTCACTGCAATTATTTTGTTTCTTTATTTAATTAAGATCAGTTTCGTGTTGTGTCAAACTTTCATTTCGATTCAGATTTCAACCGATTTTTTTTCGATTACTTTATCAATAAGCTTTTTGCTAACTTAAATTTTTAAATAATATCTTGGCGTAACTTTCTTCTTGTTTTTTGCAGAAAAAATAATCTTCGGAAGAATCTTGAAAAAAAGCCGGTTTTCCTAGAAATATAATCTTGCAGTCATTAAGGATTTATGTTGACACTGTTTTCTTAAATATCCAGTGGGGTTAAATCAGTAGTTTATTTTTAAAGCAATTTTATTTAAACTGCACAATAAATAATTAAACCCTTAATGTTTCTATATAACCTTAAAATATTTTTGTACCAAGTTGTTCATATCAGAAACTTTGTTAAATTGTTGTTTAGAAAATTTCAAAAAAAAAAAAAAAACAAATGAAATATTTATAAAAAAAGAGAGACTTGAATGAACAAACGCATAAGTTGACGACATAAGTTCAATTTCTTTGTAAATGTTATCTATGGAGTTAGTAATCTGCAGGTGGATACTTATTTTCATATATGACCTTACACAAATCCTTACGTCAAGAGACTCTTGCAGTCCGAGACCCGAACAGTCCTCCATACTTCAGATACCAACTTCTTCAACAAACCAAATAAGCCTCATCGCAAAAATACAAGATAGTCTGCAAGTCTGCGCATCAATTCTTATTGATAAACGTCATTATCGTACCCAGCACCAAAAAATTAGGGCTATATTCATTTTGTCATTTTTGCTTCAGAGACCCCACAAAGTATCGATTTAAGCATGTCCGCCTGTCCGTCTGCCTAACGTCTTTTGTAAACTTTCTCCTGCCTGCAAAAATGAAGTTCTCGACTTCAAATGTAGCAAAAGCATTGGAAATTCTTGCAAGCACATCGACGTTGAAAATGGGCTAAATCGGTTGAAAGAAACGCTTACAGTACCACGTGAACTAAGAACACCTCAATTTTTCAAAAGAAATAAAAAATTGACTTTTTGCTGATTTGAACGTATATCCTATGGGTAATGCTGTAGAAACTACACAAAAATGGGGCAAACTGACCAAGCCTACCCTACATTATAGTGTATCAAAATTTAGTTTTTTTTTCAATATCTTATAAGGCTCTGAACAATGCCTCAAAAAACCCATAAAGTATATACATTCTTGATCATTTTTAGATTCGGAAGTATGTCCGTCTAGTTACCCAACTGTGTAATACCTGTGATAAACATTCACCTAAAAATTTGAAAAAGAATTTGAAAACTTCCCAAACCCATCGAAGAACATGGGTTTAACGTGAGTTTTACATAATTCCATACAATGCATACAATACTAAATAAGCAACCATTAAAACGCTGACATAATGATTGCATTATATATATGCGCCACGCATAGTTGAACACGTAGTTTGTTTGCGTTGCTAAGGGAAAATCATGTGTATCAAAAATTTCTTTAAAAGGGATTTTTTAAAACAAAAGCGGAAAGAAAAAATAAAAAATTTAACTTAAGTTTTGAACCTATGCAAGTTTATTTTAATAAAAAATAAATACAAAAAATACATTTATTTTAATTAAATTTTAAAGTTTAAAAATTTGCCAAAAATTTACTCTTACGCACGATGCAACGACAGTTATATGTTCATCTGCATTTAAATACGCATAATCACTTTTATTTTCAGAGTTCGTGCGTCACGCACAACGCATCACATTATCATTGGGTTCTGCACATAAGGCTTTTAACTAATCGCCAAACTTTCGTAACCGTAGAACGATTGAGGCAGTTTTTTGACGAATAAAGCTACCATATTATAATGTAATTGTAATGAATAAAAATCCCAATCATCTCAGTCATTGCCAACATTCTCCATGTTTGGCTTTATATGAGTTTTCCTCTCCCCAAACTTTGAAGAAAATATACCTTTTCAGCTAAAGAAGATGATATCCGAATATTCCCCCACATTATTTTCCAAAATTTGAAAAACTGTAATCATAATTCAACCAAATGAAACCATAATTCAGGAAATGGTTATTATTAACAGTTGCTTCGCAAAAGTTGTAAAGTGTTTTATAACTGTTTGCGATTGTTCATCTATTTAAATTTATTTAATTAGTTTAAGATTTTTCTGGAAATTTACTTTTAGTCTTATTCGGGATGCTTGTGCAAAGTTAAGTAACAGAACAACAACTATATAAATTTTAATTTTATTATTTTGAACGTATGCTTCGATTTACCTATTTTTTATCAATTAATTTATTAACTAAATCATGGAATTGTGTAAACTCTTTTTTCCTTTAGCAGTCTGCTTAACCAAAACGTCATTCGTATGAAAATTTTTCTCTGATTGGTAATCACGTCTACTCATTTGATATAAAATCATACTCCTGGCAACACCGCTTTTTGATGACAAAAAACCGAAATTAGGAAGAAATAGTAAAAAAATATATAAAATACATTTGTCTGTGCTGTGCTTCATTCCTGTTTCAATTTTTATCCGTGGAGGATGCCTTCTGCTTCGAACAACAACAATACTAATACTACAAAACTGGTGAAACAAACCTCCGTGAATTTGGTCAATTCTGGAGGTGTCAGTGGATCTGGAAATAAAACATCTGCTGGTACTGGTATTAAGACTACTGAGAATGCAACAAAATCTAGTACTGCCACAACCAACGAGACATGTAGTACTAAAGTTGTTAAGGAAAAATCTAATATGGAAAATTCTTCTGCAACGAACTTAGCAGCACCAATTGCACACAAGGATGCAGCTAACGATGCTTTGAATCCGATGAAACTGACTTTTACCACGATTGAGCATAAAATACGCAACTTGGAAAAACGAAAGGTAGGTTTTCAAAGAGAGGGTGGGCACGCACACACATCATAAGGCGCACATACTCATATTTTTTACTTCAAAAAAACAAAAAAGAAATATATGGGTGATATGGTTTTTGTGTCCACCAATTTCCATGAACCGGCATCATCATTTGCTAAATATTCAGCTTCTCAAAAATTTGTCCATGCAGCAAGTCTGTCCGAATTATAGAAATTACGTATGTAAAAAAAATTAGGACAAAGGATTGGATTCTTCGTTCTTTTGTTTCATACTTCCACCATTTTTTTTTCTCCAATTGCGCTCTTTGTTGTAATTCCTTGAGTTTTTTTTTTGCGAAGCCGCCATATTTGTTACAGTATTGCCATATAATTGAAATATTACCTTTTTTTTTTTCTTTAGTTGAAATTATTGCAAATGCCATTAAAGATGACTTATATTAAGTGGACTTTAAAAGCAATTTTTTATGTTGCGATGCATAATGTTCATAAACTGGTGTCTTTCTTGCTTATCTGGCAAGACAGTTTCGTATGCGTTTTGTCTGCGTATGTGCCTTATTGATGGTTTTTCTTTTTTATCCTTCGCTTGTTACGGTACTTTTATTTTTCATGTTCCACAATTGTTTTACATCTACGTTAACCATGCTTAGTATAGAAATTCAAGTGGGCTTTTCAGTTTACCCAAAATGTACATTTTAAGAGAGAGTAGTGCATAAGTGCAAGAAAAAATAAAATTCAGTTGAAATCTTTGCGAACACATTTAATGATAGAATAATTCTAACGGGTTATTGTTTCTGTATATATTTTCTCTCGCAGACTAAACTGGAAAGTTATCGCTCTATACAGGCCTCAGGTAAAGAACTCAGCTCGGATCAGCGTGCCGCTGTTGCTAAATATGATGCCGTTATAGCTACTTTGGAATTCGCTCGGGATCTTGTAAAGCAAATGCAGCAATTCACTAAGGATGCCGAAAAAGAGCAGAAGAAACAGGCCCGCAAAGTATGTCTACTATTTATTTTTATAGGTTATCGGTCGTGAACGTAAGATTTTGGGGTAATTTATTCTACTCTGGGTGTGGGTTTTTGAAGCCACAGTCGTAGATTAAAAACTTCCGGTTAAGAAAATTGTGTTATGAGCTCACGGGGGACTTTAATGTAAAATGTGTTTTTAGCACTTCAAACCTCAAAGCTCGCTTGCACGTTAAAGTTTAAGACAATAGCGCTAAAAACTTTTTGCAAAAGCGCAATAAATGAAATTTTTAAACTAGTGTAATGGCTGCCCACGACAGGCTATAAATCTATTAGCATGTATTTGTTTAATGCAAGTTTACTGTAAAATTCATCTCTTCCTTAGGATACGATTGCCAAAGCTCAAGCAGAGACTGTGAAGATCCGCGAAGTATTAATTATACAAAACATCTTATCTTGTTTGACGGATGATGCAGTGCGCAACGATTTTCTTAGCGGAGAAAACGGGGCCACTAAACTCCAAAGTTCTGAACTAGCAATATTAGAGAAATTGTAAGTTCTAAATGAAATCAGTTAGTTTTTGACCTCTTATGCATTGTTTCCTATTCAGCTGCTTTGATGTCCAAACCCGGCGGCCGGAAACATCGGAAGACGTTCCTTTTGCTACAACAGCTCAAAAAGCGGCCGAAGTATTTTCTATGACCATAGATGGACGACCTAAGCAGTACGGTGAAACTACTTATGAGAATGTACGTCGCATTTTTCAGCGCATACAAGAATCAAATTACCTGGATAAAATTTATTTGACCGATGTACCCGAGCCAGAAAATAATGCCGTCGAGGATGAGTCTTTAGTGGAACAAATTGTCTCGGATAATGAAGAAACATTGCAAAATCAAGATAAAGAAATTTCGCCTAAAGATGGCGTTGAAAAATTAATATGTGATGCGGCACCAGTTAGCGGAGCAAGTGAAACTCTTGAAACAGCATTGGTGGCTTCTCAGACACAACCAAAAATTGGCGAACAACCGGAAGTACAGCAAAAGCAATCACAACAGTCGCAATCTACTGCAATATCGAGTTTGTCGGGAACTCACGGACAGCCTATAGTGCAAACACCAATGGCTCCACCTGCTACGGCTGTACCAGCTTTTCAAGCGGGCGCGCCACCCCAAGCTCCTTCAGGGGCTACTACTCCCGTTCATGTGACAATGTTTTCCCATCAAGCTTTACAGGCATCTACACAACAAGTAACACAGCTTACCGGGACTGGTTTAATATCAGGAGTTCCTCAAAGTCAAACTGGGCAAATTTTACCAGGTATACCTAACCAACAAACAGCTGCTCAACAACCAAATAAACGACGTCAAATGTTAAATAGCCCTGCTGGGGGAGCTTCGGGAACTGTACCGCCAATTCAGCATATGCAAGGCAGTGCAACGGAACAGGCACCTCCCCCTGGTCATTTTAATCCGCCTACTGTGCATACGGTGGAGCAAAGCTTTTTCAAACAGCATCCACAGCAGCAACATCATCAATTTCTGCAGCAAATTCGTCCCTTAGCCGAAGTTATTGGTGGTGGTAATTTTTACTTTCTGCAAGATAGCGAACTAGATTCGCCAGACTTGAACGTAGGTCAAGCGGTAGTTGGGCCGCAACAGAATAGCATAATATTCGATCAACAACCGCCTCAACAACAGCAAACATCACAAGCACAGGCCAATCCAATTAATCAGCAACTGACACAACAAAAGTCACCACAGCAGGCACAAAATCTTCTAAATCACAATGAACAGGATTCTCAGACTTGCGCACCAAAGCAACAGCAAACACCGTTAGGTACACAACAGATTACGCAGCATGCGCAGCCATTGCCACCGCCATCACAACAGCCGCAGTCGCTTCAAACTCATATACAATCCCAAACATTCACAAATCAATCATTCCCACAAATAACACCACAGGCTAACTTAGGTAGTAACACGGCGAGTCCATTGTTCCAGCCACAAAAGCCACCTACTAACGCTCAACAGCTATTCTCACCCGTTGCACAAGCTTTACAACCATCGCAGCAGCAACAGCCGCAATTAATGTTGGTTAACGAACAACAACCACAGCAACCAATGATGATTATGGCACGATTGGGTGCAACCCAAGGAACTACAATGTTACCACAACAAACTTTAAATCAACCACCACAATCCCAGTTAACTCCAACTTCACATAATTTAGTGAGTGGTAGTGGCATTCAGTCACATCAGCCATCACTATCAACAGTTGATGTTAATCCTACTTCCAAGAACTCTGGATTTCCTTTTGAAAATCCGGTGGTTACAGGTTTGACCTCATATGACCAGCAAATACCACAACAATTGCCTGCTTCAGCAGAAGAGCAAAGCAAAATAAACTCCCAAAATGCCATAATTAAAGTAGACATTATTACTGAGTGGGGCGATTCCAATCTGAAGAACAGCTCCGCTGTTTTATCGCCTAATGCAAATGTTGATTTGAAGCCAGCCGTAATTGAAGGGAGCACTTGGAGTAGTGAATTAAATGCAAACGCAAATACTAGCAATGCTATTGCGCAACAGCAACAACAAACACGCAAAAATGAATGGACTTCATCATCAGCCGCTGCAGCTGGTGATGCCAGTGGTTATGGGAGTGACAATCGCCCCGAAAGCAATCATTGGCATTCGCAGCCAGAATCAGGGGGCTATGGCCGAGGCTCACGGACAACTGGCAACAGCGGAGGAAACTATCCTCGTAGAAGTGATGATAGACGTCCCGGTGGCAGTATGGGCAGCTATCGCGGTAGTCGTTCCAATTACGGTCAGGCAGGTCAATCAAACGGTAGTGGCTCACGTGGTGGTGGCAGTGGTGGCATGTACTTCCGTAATCATGATAATTCCAACAATAGTTCGTATTACCAAAATGGCAGCGGTGGTACTAGTGGAGGAGCCAGTGGAGCTAGTGTGTACAGCGCCAATAAGGACTCTCGTTATGATACAGGATCAGGAGGAGGGAACAATTACCGAGGTCCTAGGGGTGGTACTAGCAGTGGGCCGAACACTCGCAACAGCGGACCGCCACCGCGATCTTTGGGCACTAGTCGCAATCCCGGCGGCGGTATAAGCAGTACTAGCTCTTCAGCCTCTTATATAAATTCGCGGCAGTCCACTAATCGTATGTCGTTAGGTTTGGAAAACAAAAACTAAATTACATTTGTTACTGCAAATTTGCTCCTACCCCCAGCGAATCGCAATGCATTCTTATACAAGCAAATAATACAAAAACCAATAAATATGTAGGATTAATTTGAGAACTTTTATCACAAAAGAAGAAAAGCAACATTAAAAATTATTCTGTTAGAGACAAAACCAAGGTAACAATTCGTTTAATCCTTTTTCTTTCTTCCCCCTCTCGCTCCTTTCCAAGTTTTCTCTTTTTCATTTTTAAATGATGGAAGGATTATTCCTACTATATATATAGTAGGAATATATACTGTCTCTTATACACATCTAGATGTGTATAAGAGACAGACATATATGTGTATATATATTGCAAAATCTGACCAAAGGAATCGTTGAAAAGAAAGCAAAGTTCTATTAGTCCTATGGTACAATTGTTACGCCTGTTGAAAACGAAGCAGAAGGCAGACAAATTTTCTTCACATTTTCCGCTCTCGTCATGCAAAGAAACAAACCAATACACCCATGTATATGTATCTAAATATATATACTTCATATATTAATAAAATAATATATATTAATGTGCATGTATACATATTTAACCTTTTATACATATGTGTGTGTGTATTTTTATATATGTACGTAGGTATTGCATGCATACATATATATACATATATATATATATATATGATATACATATATATATATATCAAATAAAAATATGAAAGTAATTCAAAGAATCAATTGAATTCAGAGGAAAAAAAATGATACAGATAATTTCATAATAACAAACAATTATATTACATATATATATACGTATATATATATATATACATATATATATATATATATATACTTATATACTTATTTATGTTCATTTTATCATAATTTTTAATAAAAATCGCAAAAGTGCAGAAATCTACACATAAAAGGAAGTTCTTAATATTACAGATTTGTAAAATATTAGAAAATACATGCAAGTCTTTCATATATTTCTACCGGCCGGATAGGCGAGCTACTAACCAGTTAATAAATGAGTTTAGTTAGATACGAATACCTTTACAGTGTCTTTTTGAGATGAAGATAAGTAAAATGGAATCAAGATTTAAAGGCCTTCTTTAGTTCGATACTGTTCGTAGTTAATTAATAATATACAATCGAATAACAAGATACACATCAATAGCAACAAAGAAGAAAATGAAAATATTACATTTCGTTTAGAGTACCTAGGGTAACAAAATGCGACGAGAATTTACAGTCAATGCTGGTGTTTGTTTATAAAAGATTAATACTGCTCCTATCTAAATTTGCTATTGCTCGTTGGCAATCGATCCCAATGTTAAATTCTTAATTCATGCATTCACCCTTGTTTTTATTTTTATTATTATTTTTCATGTCGTTCATCGCATAAAAACCACAAGCCAAGCAATATAACACTAGTCCCTAGAATTGACAGAGACGTTATGGGCTCCTGGTAAACAAAAACACCCAATACGAACTATAATTAAAACGATGCACATTTACCGCAATTAAGCAAATTATTTATTGCAATTAAATCTTACCGTTATTAGATAATTGGTGGCAGTTGTCAAGACAGTAGCAAATAAAGTTTGCTCACTAATCTGCAAAGCTTTTATATAATAATGCCAATTTAATAAATTACAAATAATCATCAGAAGAAATGGTACAAAATGAATTAGACAAATACCTACGGAAATTTAAAAGCAATTTTATTGATCTGTTAAACATTTTAAAGAGTCCACTCTCACCACAATAATAACTGTATGTCTCTCCCACAATAGGTAACTGTGTATCAAAAATATTTTGTTTGGTTAAGACACTGGGCATTTTACCAAAAAAACTGCCTCCAGCCGCATAACATCCTGCTAGAAAACATAAGCGATATTTAGTAAAAGAAAGCATATTATTTCACCTTTTAGACTAGGTTTTAAGTTTGCAGCCTATGGCGTTTGTATCGCTTTGCAAGCTGTTTAATGTTAATTTAATTTTTAATGTAAAAAAAATTTCTAAAGCGTATGCGAGAACTTTACAAGCTAGTGAAATAAACAAGATGAAAAATAAAACTGCTTAAAACGATCCATATTAGCAAGAACGGCAAATAGAATGTAAGAGATTAGAAGGAACATAAGCGAATAAGACGCACATTCAATGCTAAAATTCAACTTTATAACGCTGCCCGCAATTCAGAGGGTCTTAATAACAACAGTGGCTAAAACAATATTCTTTTCAAATTGAATTTTTGTTCTAGTAAGCAGGATATTAAATGAAATTTAGAATCTAAATCAAGCTATTCTCTGATTGCAGTAAAAGTTCCTGTAGAATTTTTGAAATTAATAAATGATATTGGGGAAGTGGTGCATGGGTCTATGCCTGCACATAAGGTTATGGTTGAGCAGTAAATAATTCGTTAATACAACTTACTTCAGCCGTACTAGAAACACTTGTTTGCTTTTGTGTTTGTGCTCGCCATTAAAACTAATTTACGCAAAAGATTTCTAACTTTTACGCTTACTTGATGATTCCGGTAATTTTCAGTGTAAAATGCTTGGTCTGAGTGCACATTACGCCATTACTCAGAGCACAGTCAATGCTAGGGAGCCAGCTATATGTTTCTGGCAGATTTCATAAAACATGACATATTTGCGCTTCAGTCTTCACCAGGTCACTGAGCTTTTTATTTTAATAACAGAGTACACTGCAAGAGTATAAAGGGAAAATTTTCAAAAAATTGATAGAAAACGTAAAAGAAAAGTGTTTAAAAAGCGGAAAATAAAATAACTGTAATGTTTTTAAAGAGCTTAGGCAGAAATAAGCAAAAGTACACACATAAAAAAAAAGCTATTCTGTTTTATTCTACGTCAAATCCATTAAATTGCAACATAAAATATCCGAAAAAATTTGGTGGATTATTTTTAATTCGTTTCATTTTTTATATTTTGTACTTCCCATAAACTAGCAGCTCTGTTTTAGTGCAGAGACGATATTAGAGAGTTTTTTTTATCATTTTTGCTTTAGAATATGGAAATTGATACAAAGTGTCAGAAACGATGGCATAAAAGGCGTAGTAGCTAAGCTTGTGACAATTGAACTATGACACATCACACAATGCCACGCACAATGCTAACGCAGAATCAGTTGAACACATAGCTTGTGTGCGTTGCTAAAGGAAAATCATATGGCTAGCCTTTGTTTACGTAAACGTTACGCTATTATATTTTTCTATATATTAATATATATACATACATATATACAAATTAAATTGAAAATTCTCTTTTTATTATTTATGCATTTAACGAATGCAATACGTCGGTGTTGCCATTTAACAGAATGCAATACGTTGGTGCTGCCATTTAACAGAAAACTATTGTATAAAAGACAATAAACAATAAATATCGTGGGAAAAGATTTCCGTCACTTTAGAATTTTAACTGTATATACAACAAGCAAGCGATGCAATTTACAATCTTATGAGATGCAAAATTAATAAAACGAAAAATTTCTTTCAAAAATAACTTTTGGAAGAAAAATACAGTGACAAGACAAAAAATTTTTTTTTTAATTTGCATAAAATAGATAGCAATATACTTTGGTTTAATTTTTTATTTTTTTTTTAAATAAAAATGTAAATGATCACTTTAAAATCATATTGTGCTTGAAGCAGGAACCGTATGATTATGTTTTGACTTCCCAAAAAATTCTTTGCTGTTTTGCTTGTCAAAGCCCATGCACGCAGTAATTATAAAAGATTGCTAAGAATTTGCGTTCACACACTTTTATCTACATTAAAAGGCGAACAATTAGTTGTATTTTGACAATTTATACGTTCCAAAGAATTTTGGTTTAATAGAACTTTGGTTTAATAGAATTTCGGTTTAATAGAATTTTGGTTTAATAGAATTTCGGTTTAATAGAATTTTGGTTTAGCTTTTAGCATTGACTATCCACATCAGATGAACCCGATGAAGATATAAAGTTCAAATATTGCGCTCTTGCACCCTATTTAATTGGGTAACAGGTTTAAGCAGTAGGAACTTGAAAAATATTGAAATTTCTCTAAAAAACTTAAAAAAGCACCATGTGTGTAACAATATCATCTCTACTACTCACTTTAGTCTACACACTCTTTCTTTCCCTAAAAATGTTTCTTACGCGCCAGCGGTGTTTTTTTAAAGGTGGTGAGCTAGAGTTGGTAGATAGCATTTCAGCTTTAGAAGAGCTTTTTGGATTTAAAGTGTGGTATAATAAGCTAATGGGGAATTCATAGCTATTTCAAATATTTTTATTCTTTCCAAATGTATGGAATGTATGGAAAGTTCAAATATTGATAAGAATTGAAGGATATTTTTACAACGGGAAAGATTACGTTGTCGTATTAATATCAAAAATATCAAAAATTTTATAATTAACTTTAAGCATTGAAAATTAAGAAAATGAAAATAAATTAAGAAAATACAAAATCATTTATTTATATACTCTATATAATTATTTAAAATATATACATTTTTCAGTATTTCATATTTATACTTAAAATTTTTTATTAAAATATTCTAAATATATCTAATATAAGCATGGATGTGTATTGGCATCTTGCTATTTACAATTCCTCAAATTTCTCGAATTGGCTTTGCTGTATATTTCTTATGGATGGATGGCTTAAAAAAAATGCTGAGAATATGAAATTCAGTTTTTGAGCGTAAAATTTACTCTGCTGTACAACAAAAGCACGTGCATGGCAAATATAAATAAAAATTAGAATTTGCAATAACAATCACATACATTACAATTTTTGCAGCAACAAAATAAATACATGTGGTTCTAGTGCGTGGCCTTGCTCTCAAAGCCTACAGAAATACTCTCTCTTTTTATATATAGAGTTTAGGCAGTAGGTTTTGTTTCGTGATAACTATGTGTTGCTTTCACATTACACATTGTGGGCCACCAGATGGCAATGTACGGCATTGCAAATATAAATAAAAATTAGAATTAGGCTTTGCAACAGCAAAATAAACACACGTGCTTTTAGTGCATGGTCTTGCTCTCATAGCCTACAAAAATACTCCCTCTTCGTATATACAGAGTTTAGACAGCAGGTTTTGTTTCATGATAACTATGTGTTGCTTTCACATTGAACACTGTGGGCCACCAGATGGCAATGTAAGTATAAAATTAATATTATTTTGCGAATTTTTGCCTATATATCTTCCCGAGAATTTTTATGGAATATTTATTGATTCGTTAATGAAATTTTTCCTAAAGAAGAGTCGAAAGGGAGATATATATATAAAATATTTTGAAAACATAATAATGAATAATAATGAAAGAAGTGCAAGAGAAATTAAGTAAGAAACTCATATCCATCTCAAGTTTTTGTCTTTGACACAACAACGGCTGATAAATGCACATGACCCGATGAACCGAAGATTAAAAGCACTATATATTTATAAACATCTATTTATAAACTACAAAAAAAGTAGTCATGGAAATTTATTTTGCCACTTTCTGGGCAGAGCCACTCACTTAAAATTTTCTGTTCATTAAAAGGGCTTCCTTTCGCCAATCGAAGTAAGACTTTTAGCTGCTTAAAGGAATTTACTGTTATACTTTCTATTGAAAGAAGGCTGCTTCGTCGAAGTAGTGATATTAATTTCGGATACCTTATCAGATGATTACTGCGATTGTTGGCCAAAAAAAAGAGTTTTCGTAAATTTGGCTTGTCTCGAAACGTGTCATGTGGCGACCAATTACGAAGGGTTTTAAAAGTTCATTTCGTGAAGTGACTCTGCTAGTCTCTTACTATAGTTTTCGTCCATCACTTCGCGTATTGGTTGAATCTCGCTGGGAAATATGCGCTGATACAAAACAATGTTGCATTGTTAACAGATCGACCAATAATTTCTGGAACTGACGGGTAAATGTCCTCTTTAGCTAACGATGCATATTATTTTTAAAAAGTGCCGACCCTCAAACGACGCTTGTCGGACTTCCGTGTCCTTTCGATCGTCTGTTCACGAATTACAATGTTTTTAGTGACGCTATTGTTATTATTTTCGAAACAAGTGAAAAGAAGAAACTGATATATGGTCGACATTCCAATGCCTTACTTTGCCCGATACAATTTTTAATTTATTTTTACCAAAGCTTGTACCTTTTTCCCATATGAAGGCCTGCTCTTCATGAGAATTTTTATGTGGGGCGGGGCTCACAAAGCTATTACCTGCAGTTCATTTAATCAACTTAAACCAATTTTCATCAAAAAACATTGAAAATTAGATTTCTTTGTTATTTAAGGTCTTACATTTCACGAGAGCCCTTACATTTATGGAGCCTTGATGAATGCTGATGAAGTCAATTTTTATGTTAAAGTACTGTTACGGATGATTTTTCACTGCAAAATACAAAAATTACATTGTTTTGCCATGTGAAGGCTGACTTTTTGTAAGAATTCTAATATGAAGTGGAATTCCAAAATTGATCGATATAGTCCAAATTTGGCATAGTCAATTCCGATGTCGGAAGGATTTTACGAGCAAATTCTTACCACAAAATATTAAGAGTTAGGTCTTTTTGTTAAAAATTTAATCGTCGTGGGAATGGGAGTATGGTGAGGAGTTCAATACGATTTTTTCAAAATAGGGCGTCATATGGGGCGTGATCGTAAAAGTTGTCTAAATTTAATTTCGCCAAAATGTCTCGAAAGTTGCAATCTGTAGGTTGAACACAGAACTCGTGGACAGACATAGACAGATATAGATATAGGTTCAGAAAATGATTTTTATTCTAGCAGGAAACGATGCTGAATGTGTCGCTATAATTGAAAGTGGGCTTATCTTAAGTCTTTCTGGGTGTTACATGCATTTGCACTAACTTATTACTGTTCTGTAGCATAAGTGATGTACGATATAATAAAGGAAAAATCCATATTTCGTGCGCTAATCGAATATTGATTTTTTTCAACGCGAAAAGTTCACTTCAAAGTTGGAGTTGAACAGAATAGCGTTATGACGCCTTTCCCCTGTCGAAAACGATAGTTTTTCGATTCCTGATTTTAAACGGCGACCTTGAATACAGTAGGACAAGCGATCGAAAGAGGCCGCTACTGCAGTCAACATTCAAAATATTCTTATCATTTTTTCTCGCTAATCGAAAAGTGAAGTTGGAAGAGTGGCTTGGCATTCCGTAAATGTTACTATTTTGCGTGATATGAGAAAACTGTCTTTTCAACGAGTACGACATTTGCAGACCTTTTGACCTTTGATCTGAATCTTTGATTTTCAATACCAAACTGCGCGCAAAATCTTTCAATATTGATTTCCAATTAGAAGGCGATGACACGGTGACGGTTGAACAAAGAAAACGGACGAAGTGAACAGAGGAAAAGGCATAGGTAGATGGTCGCGACCTAATGCGTCTTTGTATCAGGTAAGCGTTATGCCTTTAGCGACTGAACACTCATTATAGCTACGACGAAAGCGAACTCTACTGTACTGAGATTCGAACCTGCGAATATGGACTTGTTAGACTCGGTTCTCACCTTCCACGGCTACCCTTTCGGATTTTCGAAATGAGTGAACTGTTTCACGTCGACACTACACAGACGGACAAATTCAATATTTAATTCTGATCAAGAATATACGTTCTGTATGTACTATACGGGGTCTGTGAAGCTTTCTTCTTCTTCTGTTCCAACCAGGTATGGGTATCGTATGAAAGATATCGATAAGTTAGAGAATTGTTGGATTTCTTGTGTCACCCTTGAAGGAGACTATATTGATAGTTGAAATGAAATTTTGCAACAAGCTCCGGAAGTTATTGTTGTCATTATTCATTCACTATTTCATAAATTTTTAATATAACACAAGCTTCACAGGAGATAAGGAGTTCAAGTTATGCTGGATTCAATTTTATTTCCTATCTTCGTTGTTGTATTGTTTCAACTAATAGTCACGATTGAGGAAGAGCTAGGGAACTTCTTTTTTATATGCTTGCGAAAGTACGCTCACCAACGGATCGTCTTAAATTGCCAAGAGCAACATAGCATAAAATACTTTTCTATATAAAGTTAAAGTGATCTGCAAACATAAGTATTTTGAAAAAGACAAAAATCGCATAAAGTGGCACACGCCATAATAGCGTCTTTATAGCATGGCTGTGCGCGGCAGTGGGCAAAGGACATTTGTTCGGATACGGGTGACAAAAGCATATTGGCAACAAAAACAACAAGCCTCGATTTAATGTCTCGTGCACAATTTTCATAATAAAAAACAGCTTTCTTCTGAATGTGGCCACACACACACACACACGCACAGAGGGAGAAAGAAAGAGAACGAGATAAAAACATGACCAAATTCATATTTTCCGAATCGTACGCTATTGTATGTCGTTGTCATCATTATTTATAAAATTATGGGTAAACTTATCTGTCCGTGTTACTTTTCCCTGTTGTTGTTGGCAGCTTTTTTTCTTTCTTACAGATGGACACCCTGCTTAGCGGCGTGTGTCGAGTGTTTTGATTTGTAACGTTTGTCACTTTACTATTTGACAATACATTATTACATAATAAACAACGCATGCATGAGAAGTTCAAATAACATAAAATGAAAAGGCGACAACAACTGGGTGACGTTATAAAATGCAGTGGGAGAAGAATAGAATATGTGTTTATTTTGTGCTCTACGTTCGATAGAAGTAATAAGACGAACGCTTCATTGTTCGTACAACATAATTTTGTCGAAGACCTAAGGCATATAACGTATGTGTGTAAGTGGATGCAATGTGTAAGCATTGACAGAGATAAAAAAATGATTCATTTAAATAATATCCGCTTACAATCGTCTACGGGCGAAAGAAAACTTGGGTCGTTAAAGGTCCGCTCAGGCTTGCTTTAATAATTCAAAGGGAAACTTTCCTCAGATTATCTCCAACTAATCGTAATTGTCCTCCTTTTTTGCATGAATCGTTCTATTTTAGTTTACATTGCTGGTCATACCTTGCAGTTTGCTTTAGTTCGCTTGTTATCTGTTGTTTTTTAGTTGGTGCTCGAACGATTTGCGTGCCATCGATCACGAAATCTCTCTATTAATTTTGGCTCGAGTTGTAAATTGGAATAGAATTTTTTCTTTGCTCTGTTTTTATATTATTTTCTTATTTCTTATTTTCTGCTGTCTTTACCTGCTTGAGTTTAGTTTACCTTTGCTTTCTAAGCATATCCGTTCTTACTTTGCTCTTTGTGTACAATTTACTAACCTTACCTTAAGTACTCTATTTTGTGCTCCTTAAGCAACCATTGTGCCCATTAGGAACTCCTTTCCTTTTCAAAGATTCGATTTTCTCTGTATCTCTTCGAGCTCGATATGTTTATTGATACCATGTCATGGCAAAACATGTCGAGAGTCCTAACCGCTTCATTACAAATTGGCTGCTCGAGCCAAGGCGAAATGTAGTGGTAGTACTAGCAGAGCTGCAGAGCTGTGGGTTACGTTTTGTCTAAGCAAATTTGGAAAATGTAAAATGATATTCGATAAGTGTCTTTATTTGGGGCATTCATCTTCTTCTCTGACATGTGAAGACGGAGTGTGGCTTGTGGTCATTTCTCCCGGCTTTACACCTTTACTCTTCGAGCTTTACGTCCGCCACTGTTGCTCATCCCGCTCGCTTATCGTTCGCAATCATTGACCCCACCCATCTTTCCACCCTGCGACATTTTATCCGTTAATGGTATCCAGCGTTCCATCCTTGCTTTTAGATAATGGTAATAGTCGTTGCATCGGTAACATAGCTGATAATAGTAATTGGCACAGCAGTCCTTTTCGTGTCAGCCATGCAGCAAGGCACTCCCCTCCTAATGATCAGGTTCAGTCCAAATGACAAAAAAGCATAAACAAAAACAAGAAATCCTTCTTCTTCGCCGTGGCATTTATAGGAAACCAAATTGGACAAGCAAATAAAGCTGGCCCTTCTATTTCTCCCCCAAATCGAGATGAATCAGATGTCATTCACGGCAATACACCATCGGAAAGCAATCTCTGTGTCAAGACTGACGCCGGATATCTTAATTTACTTCGCTGCAAAGGTCCCACATGCTAATCGAAGTTGTGTTAATATTTTCAGTTCATCTCCGTCTAAAGGTAGAGCTATCTCGTCATTTAAGATTTTCGTTCCACCCACAAGAAACTACATTTTTCCTCAAGACCAGTTATTATTATTATCGTTTATCTTAAACACTAACTTTCGACCTAATTTAGAGAGCTAGCTAAACCCTCATCTGCATTCGTCGGAAATTTTTTCTAACGTCTTCCATATGTTCGGAAAAGATCGATTGGATCGTACTGGTGGTGTTGTTTCAATTGCCATGTTACTGTGCCTCTCCGTCCTATTCATTTGTTTATTCAACTCCTCTTTAGGCTGAATTTGCCGCTGGCCCCGTGAAAATTCCTATATTACACCAAATGCGAATGTTTCTACCTGTAGTAAGCCTGCTGTCCTTACTTGCGTTGTTTTTAAGGCTTCAAAATCTACTGAGATTTCAATTTACCGCAAAGCACTTGGTGTCACTGTGATAATTCAGGTTGTATGGTCCCCATTTCAACATCTGTTAGAGTTATCGCGTTTTTCATATAAATATATATATATAGATAGCCGGAAATGTCTTCAATATAATCGTATTCCTAATTGTAATCACCGAATTTTGGATGATTGCTTTGTCAAGTTCCCCGAAATAGTTGTAAGTCGCAGTCTCGTTTTTCATTTACCTGAGCGTACCCAAGCAATCAGCGATTTGTTTGTCCCTTCATTTCAAACAGGATGTCTCGTTGAATAACTCTAACATGTTGGGCCCCACTTGCTCGACTATATAATAGGATTTTAATAAACGCGAGCTTTCAATCATTATGCTTGATTTTGCTGCTGGCAACATTGCCACACTAACATTTTCGCTTTTCAATGTATTGCACTTAACTATTTCCGCATTCGCTCCAATTAGACAACTGATTCTTCGAAGCATTTGCCAGCCGTGGCAGATATCTTCACACTGCAAATAAAACGCTTGCTTGCTCCTTATTAATACTGAAAATTTCAATAAATTTAACTCCAAAAGGAAAATAGTTACACATCTTCTCTGGCTTAATGGCTCACACCCCCTTTGAAAATATTGAAATTTCGAAATCCTTTGATGATTATTTCCAACGAGTATTCAATCACAAACTCTACTTCGATTCCGAGTTTAGTCATTTCTGAAGATGACCTATTACTAGGTTTAAGGTCATTAAAATGTAGCTGTGCGCCCAGACTTGATGGCGCACAGTCGTGCTCTGATAGACTCAGAGGTCTTCTTAAAGATCTTTAAACTTTCTTTGAAAACTTTGCGTCGGAATAGAAACTTCCTTGTTCCACCTCTCATATGTGGTAATAGGCATCTCGTTGAGAATTCAAGAGGCATTGCCACGTTCACTTCACAATTAAGTCAAATCTACTAACCCACCATTTACAGTTTACTTGTCATGTCTTCTTGTCATGTTTTCAAGGCCTTCCTTAGTGGCTGTCGCCCGGCTTTCGCATACGCAGATGTTAGCAAAGCTGTTCACCCAGTTAGTCGCAAATCATTGCTCTTTACATTTTAGGTCTCCGGTTTCCCTCCCTACTTATTGAAACGGATAAACTCTTATCTTCATATTATAGAGAGTGTCGATGATTCAGTGCAACCAACGATCTGAAACTGTTTTCTTTCTTCCACACACCAACGTTACTACATTGAATGAAAGCAAATTTAAAAAAATGCACAATGCTTTCACTCTCAACGACAAGTTCATTAACTATCATCGTTCGTCCATTCATACAAATTTCATTCGATTAAAGACTAGATTTTAGTCTACACATTGGCTTCCCCATGACTAAAATTAAATCAGCGCAATCGATCAGTTAAATTCAATTCAATTGAATAACAATCGGCCAGAGAACTTGCGGATTCATGCGTTGCGAAAAGCGTGCACATGAGCTTGTCAAGATTTGATGAGATACCCTCTGGGGTATGTTGTCTGACTGCCTTCTTACAACTCCTTTCGGGAACCCATTCAAAAGTAATTCTTGCTCTTTGCACTTAGGAATTTGGGTTGAGACCCGCTCTTCCCTTTGTCTCTTTATGAAAATAGATTGCTTTTGTTTACCTTACCGCCACTAGAGGAACTTAGATTTATCCTTGATGTTTCCTTCCTGTTCAGCCGACCTATTCGGCCTCCTTTACAAAAATCGAATTGTGATCTAGAATATAATCTCGTATGCGATTATTTAAATTCTATCAAATCGATTCTTCTTAATATGCGTGCTTTGTCTATGTCACATTTAAATAAATTTTGAATCTTTAAAGCTTCGAATGATTCGCAAATTGGACCGGATATGTTCACTATGATTGTTGGTTAGCAGACCTTTGCAGACCTTTGTTTGTAACGGATTAGGAGTTCACTTTCAACCGGGATCTATACCGGCTGCGAGTGTGCTTTTGCTCAGGTAAAGCATCGTACCTTTGTAATCGGTTTTATCATTTTTAGAATTTGACTTCTTAGACAATCGGTTAGTTTTAATGCAAATTTATTTTATCAATCGATTTTCGGAACTATGTTCAATACTTTAGTCCATAACAAATAGCATGCGACGATTGCAGCGATCGCACGTAGACTCAATACTCAATAATCAATTTTTTAAGGCATTTTTCACTTGAAAATTACTACATTTCCGCTACGTGGACCCAGGTCCAGGACCTTCCATTGAGGACGTTAGTATCGCTACTTAAATTAAATTAAACTTATATTGAATGACTTTGCCCAGCTCGACAACTATCACTACGCATTTCTTAATCTTAAAATTTGTCCCCGCGAGCGACTTCACTTTATTGCAAACTTTGTATTTAAAATATAAAAAACAAAAATGATTTTTTTCGGGGCGACTAAGCTTCCGCATAAAATCTTTTGGTTATTCAAGAGATTTCAGAGAAATATGACATAACTTTTCTACATAAAATTTGTTAAGATATTCATGATATTACAACATGTGTTCGATCATTAAATTAAATGAAAATTTACTTCCCGAACAATGAGTACAATATCGCAAGCAGTGGTAAGAGTAACTTAAGCTTATGTTAACTTAACCGGTTTTTTTTTTAATATGTCGCATATTCGTGTAACAAAAAAAAGTTGGAAGGAAAAGGTGGACGCAGCCTAGTGAGTGTCTTTGCCAAACGGATAACTGTTATGCCTTTATATACCTGCTGAGCACCCACTATGGCCACGACTATGGCCACGACTAAATTCTATCGCACGTGAGATCTGAACCCGCGAACTTCGATTTGGTGGTCGCGATTCTTACCCACTGGACTACTCATGCGGGTAAGTAAGATATGCGATCTAAAGCAAAACGCGTTTTGTTTGTCTTTCGCCGATATTCCTTTACAGATGTGATTTAAGTGATTTGCTCGAATTTTAGTATGCAGAGGTAGGGGGGGGGGGGGGGGCGATGGAAGCTTTCCAATCATTTTCTAATCTATTCAAGAAGCCCGCAACACCGTTAAAATCGTTTGGATCGGTCTGTTGACCAGGCTTTGGCTGTCAATGCAATTTCTTTTTATCTCTATATTCTCTCTTTCTCGTTTTCCCTTACTAGCCTTCATTATTGGATGGCATGTATTTATTCAGTTTGACTAATATGTAACTGTCACTAGCACGCCTAACACTCACACGTGAGAGAAATTAATTTCTCAAATTTGATTGTTTTTTAACTCTTTTTTTTTTTTTCTGTTTTCTTCAACTTTTTTTCATTTGTCAGACATGTTACACGTAGGATGCATAGATTTGTTGCCTTCACAGTAGTGAACAAAATATCATTTAAATAAAGTAAATAGTGAATATTAAGAAATTGAAAATTTATATATCAATTTGTCCTGGATGTTAAAATCTTCATGACCTTGTCTTGAACGAACGAGCTGAACAATCGGATTTTGATCTCTTCATTGTTCGACATTTTTATATATCCCTGCGAAGGATCGAGGTATTCGTTTCGCTATATACACAAAATGCATTAGAAATCCTACACATTATGTCGGCACAAGCGTTCCGCGCTTAACTCGGTTAATACGTACTGTGCTGTGTGGAAAATTTGTTACAGGAAACCGTTATATTCAAAATAAAATATCACACAATTTAAGCTTAAATGTAATGTAAATAAAAAGGAAAGTGTGCAGCTTTGTGTCGAAACCGTTGTTTACAAGTAACGCGTTGCCCACGGGGGACGCATGTACTTTATCACTGTAATGTGCTGATCTTTTATGCAATCATCTCTCTTTGAGCATAGGTCTTGACACACGATTGTAAAAAATGTTAAAACTCTCTTGTGTCCTCTCTTGTTCGATAAGTGTAGATGCAGTTTAAAAGCAGACCTGGTTCCGCCAAGAAAAAGGGAATTCAACGTATTATTCCATACCTATTAGTGAAGAATAGAGATTTTTATCGTATCACCTTATGATCGCCTTTACTAGGGATTACGTGTAAAAAAAAAAAAGAAATTCATTTTTATTCATTTAAAAAATTATTGAATTTTTCTTTCCAGATAAATTTAAAATATAATTCAAATGTTCCAAGGTACAATCCATAGTCGCGAACGGCCCATTCACACAAGTGCGATTAACTGATTTTACTTTCAGATAATGACTCTCTGAAGGTCGTCCCAAAACGATTATGTCTGGTTGTAATATATTTATATATATATCAGGAAGGTATGGATTGCGCCTGCATTTAACCCTAATGTCAAACATGAAAAGTGGAAATTTTGCGTTTTGTTTAGAAATATTGAAGTATTTTTTATAGAAATAATGTGTTTTGTGCTCATAGGTTTATAATTCGAAGAGACTTGTTTTTCGAGAATTTTCTTTCTTAAAGAATTTTTCATATTTGTATTACCGATTGTCATGTTCCTTTACTCAAATCTATATTTTCAGGCTTCACATAAGGAATGGTAGGAATACTGAATCACGTTTTTGGTTTATCCCAGCAATTAGTTAAGCCGAGGAGGTTTTTCTTTGCCCGTTAGTGTACGATAAGCAAGTAGTCACATTCTCGCAGAAGCATGCCTATGTAGACATGTGTAAGCATCGGTTATTAAAAAAACAGTTATCACATAGATTTGAAAATAATTTTACACTTGAGAGCGTGTATTGTATTGGGAGACACAAAAATTCAAACGCGAAAAAATATTCAAATTTTTGTCCTGTATTTTCATGTTGTTGTTGTTGTTGTTGTTGTTGTTGTTGTTTTTGTTGTTGTTATATCTGGTATAGTGACAATCCGAGCGAAACATGAAAAATCAAATTTAATGGAAAATTTAGGTGATGAGTTGTGTATATTTTACACGTTTAAACATACCTATATCCATCCGTCCATAAGATCGAATGCAAAAGGGTTGAAAATTGTGAACATGGTTGTTCGTGCCATTGTTGTTTGCTGTGGCAGGAATATGTGTGGGAAATATTTTTGCATGCTTCAGATTATATGCGTGTATGGGAGCTTGTGTATATATGCGTGTGTATGTGTGTCAACACAATTGCTGTCACAACATGTGGAATTGATTACAAAACGTTTACGCAAATTAACAACATACTGAGGTAGACCCTCGGGGTCTGGTAAGAAAGAATTAAATATTATTTGCATTTCACTTTTTTTTTTGAATCAAATTTTATTTTACTTCCAAAAATATTTACATTTTAACGGGTGGCTTACCTGATTCCTTTTTTCCCCATCCTTCCCCCTCTCTCTCTCTCTCTCTCTCTCTCTATTTATCTCTTTTTCAAATAGAAAAATTATGAAAATTTCTTTTAAATTGATTTAAAACAAAATTTCGTGATAATATGTTTCGTTACTTACCGTTTGCTCGCTAATTTTATTGTTGCCGCGCTGTTGCTGTTGCTGTTGCTGTTGCTGTTGTCTTTTGTAAATCAAACAATTACTTATTAGATTTTAAAAATCAGTTTTTTCGAATTAAAGTTTGCTTCGTCTCGATGAGTGGGCGTGTCATTGTTTATTGTAGTGTTTTTCAACCGGTTTCGATTACGAGTTTCTTTCTTTTCCGTTCATTCATCGGTCACGTGCCTGATGCACCCTGTGCGTTAAGTTTAACGCGTTAATTTATATGCCTAAGTATGTGTTTGGATGAGCGGTTGCTTAAAAGGAGAAAGCGAATGTACAATTTTTAAGTGCGTGTGTTGCCAATAAGTTCTCAATCACTTCCGCTTCAGTTCAGCTCCGTGATTTAGTACAAATAATGTTTTGATTGAATGCCTGCGTGATGTACTATTGTTCTATGATGTCGTTTAAATAATTATCAACGATGGCTGGTGATGGTTCATTGTAATGTTATCATAGCACTAGAAGACGAAGAGAAAGGGAGACGAAGAGCAAGTGATAAGAGGCGGAAGAAGAAGGGCTAAAGTTGATGATAGAAACGAACGATTTTATACCTTTCCGTAATTTAAAAACAGTAGTGATTTAATCACGTCATCGCCATCGAGATGAAAAACGAAGCCTTGTTCTTCTTATTGATAGCCAGTCCGAACTACTTGCTTGTAGTATTCAACGAGCATTCCTCTGTGCGAACCAAAAGGTAATTTTTCAGTCCCACCGATCTATGGAATCGAGATTTCTCATTTAGAAATTATGGGCCCAATATTGTCGATTTATCCACACCCTTAACTTGAAGTCGGTGCACGCACACTATTAAGATTGTAAACCATTTGCCAAAAACGTCCGATACACGAATGCGGCTTAAGAAATTTTGAAGTCATTGGGCTGTTCAAAGGAGCGCATTTAATTTGCTTGCATTTAAATGAAGGTGTAGGTGTGAAGTTGGAACCTTTTTTACATGACACTACTTTTCACTAGAACTCATCGAATATTGTCTTTCTCCTGTTCTCAATTCTCGAGATATTCGAATTTGTTCGAAAAGGACACAACCAGCTTTGTGTGGTAGCTTCACAGGCCAGACTATTGTAAATACATTCGAAGGCATGTTGGAAACAGGTCTCACTCAGAAAAGAGATTAGCTTTCGAATCAGAAAGATTTGCGAGCGTAGAGTTCTTGCAAACGTTACTGTTCGGGTGTCATTTTATTGTGATGATCGTTAAAACTTAAATAAGTTAAAGGCTAAGAACTATTTAAGGTTTAACTATCTACAATTTGGCGACTGATTTGTGGCAACTGGATTGCTTAGAGGACACACTTGGAAGTAGTCCTTCCTTTTCTTCTAAAAGACTACTTCCTTTTGCCTAAAAGTTCCTGCAACAGAAGCCACATAAAGCTGTTGTGATCATTCAGAGAGTGGTAAGTGGTAAGCTCTAATAGCATGATAAAGCTGAGTTCTGCCTTCGTACAAATCTATGGGATCTTAGACGACTTTCCAGGATGGTATGGAGGGTTAAAAAATCATGTGCCCTGTAAGCGTCTTGAGCTAAAGGACTTGTAAAATAAATTAAAACACCATAAGCATAAGATAGCCTCAGTAGAGTAGCCCTGCCTGTATATATATATATATATAATGTATTTGTCTGTATATATGTAACCTGAAGAGTATACGTTCTTTGCGACTGCTGGCAAGGGTCCTTTAGCGAGTTTTATATCGATTGTGCTAATTTCAAAGACGTCGTTATATCGACGAACTCTGCGGATTAGGGCCGGATATCCATATAAAACTCAAAGAGATAACTGGGCGAATATCATGCAAGATATAGAGCTAGATAACAAGCGAATAATAAAATTCGACTTACTTCGTCTTTACAAGACGAGAGTAAAAAAATTGGTGGCAGTTTTCCCAAAAAATGACTTTGAAGTTTCGAAACTTGCCACCCTGTGACGGCACACTATACATGTGTGTTAATCCATAGATAGTCCATAGATAACTAAAAGATGATTTTGACGTTAGTTAATTGACCCGAAAGTAATTGCGTTCCATACGACTGTGAAAAAACTCATAGGTTTATGGTAAAGATGTTTTATCAAAATCAGCAGCATGCGAATGTTTTGCTCGTTTTTGCTCTGGAAATGTCCATGTTAAACAGGCGACGTAATCTAGTTGATCAATAGATGAAAAATTCAATAAAACTCTTCAAAAAATTAAAAAATCCTAGAGCGCTTCATCTTCTTACGACATCGCTGCGGAACCAAGCATTGACCAAAAATTAATTTTCAGTCGTTTGCATGAGTTGAGATGCAAAAATAAGTTCAATCGTTGAGTTTCACATTAATTCACAGTTAAAAATTTAGTAGACCGAAGCTTTGATAAGCGAATGAAACGAAATCGAATAACTTATGAAGATGAAGATTCGTTGCACTCGGCAATAATGTGCAAGAAGGATCGTAGTTGAGGATGGATGAACGTAAGACAATGCTTTTTGTTTTGCTTGATAAAGTTCGGATGCAATGTTGAGCTGCTTGAACCTGGCGCCAGACGAATTCTTGTATTTTTTGCGATCACCAACTAATATCAACCCATAAAGTGTGCAGTTGCTGTAAGACGTCGAGAATTGATCAAAGCGACAATCGTCGTTTTCCGTCACGACAACGCCGAGTCACATCCATTTTTAGTAAATCAGTAAAAATTGTGGGCAGAAAATTTTGAAATGCATCTAAGGTATAATTCAGATCGTTCAGACACGTATGACTACTGCTCGTTTCGCTTGCCGCGCGAATCTCTTAATAGTGCAATAACCTAACGTCAAGAGAATCCTGTGAAAATCACTTGCTTGAATTGATTGCCGAGAAATCTCGAAAGGTTTAAAGTGATGGATGACAAGATCAAACTGGCACATGTCTGATGATATATATATAAAACAAAAATGTGTATTTGAATTTTGATGAAAAAATGCCATTCCTTGTCTAGTCGTAATTACATTACACGATTTGTGATTGCGAGAAACACGATGATCGATATCTATTCTATATCGTGTCGTATACAACGCAGGTGTTTCAAGTCAAATTTTTATATTATTTGACAACATTTCATGCATAATTGAAGCAATTAAAATCAATTATTTATCTACACTCCCTTGTATACGTGTGCGTTTTATGGTAGTGGGTGCACGAACGACCTTCAAACATATTATTATTAAAATTTTCGACTAATGAAATAAATTCTTAGACTAAACAAAAAGACATTGAGCACTAGCAACACAGGCTATCCATGCAAACGTAGGACTGTTAAAAACAGTTAAATTAAGTTGAAAGCATGAAGGAACGGGCGATTTCTTTATGTTAATTGTGGCCCACAATTCGATTTAGTTGAGTTTTGAACTTAATCGAAATAGATTTGGGAAATAATTTGGGTTTAAGTTTCGCGTACTCCACAAACCTTTAGATTTGACCAACTTGTTTAAAATATCTACACTTTGCATAGGAAAAAACTGGGTCTAAATTTAATTCTTATTACATTTAAGTGTTCCCCAAAATCCTAATGGCATCAAAATTGTAGAGAATTTTGAATCCTAAAGTTGTTCTTAATCAAATCCTAGTGTCAGTGAATTATTGCGATCATATATCTTCGCATATATCGATAGTACAGAGAGTATCGACTGATGTGAATTGAATCGAATACAAATGTTCGACTCTATTTTTTGTATAATGAATACATAATGAATATATACATACATACATACATACATACATACATATATATTATATATATTATGTACATACGCATGTACAAATTGTACAGATGTCGGGCTATTCTAAGCATAATCACTTGAATTTTTAAATTGCTTTCAATACACCTTCAACTTTATCTGTTTTAAACTTTTTTTTTTTCTTTTTTTAAGTAAAGAAGAAATAATGACCGTATTGTTAAGTGCGTGCAAAAAGGATGCAAATGTGTTTTAAAACAGTTTTATCGAGGAACACAATGAAACAAAAAAACGAACATGAAAAAAAACTTTGAAAAACTGCTTGCCTCGCTAAGAAGATGAAATCATTTGCATATGATTGTAGGTATTACTTGTACTTAACTCGTACCAAAGTGGATTTTTTTACTACTTGATGCTACAAAACCATGTTAGAGATCATCTGGAATACCGAAGGCACAACTGAACTGACTATAAAGGTAGGAAAAGAGAGCACAAAAAAATAACAAAAAAAAAAAAAAAATGGAAGAAAACAAATAGAAATGGAAATTGTTATTTTAAAGGCTCGCTGGCAAAGCCCATCGCTGCCACTACGCAATGTTATAGAGAATTAGATGTGCCTCAATATCTACACATATATATATATATATATTTAAATATATATGTATATGCATTCGTAAGTCTTCTTTATATTTTAATGCACGAGTATGTAGTAAGTAAAGTAAGAAATAAACACATGATAAGTTGAATATACACTGAATATGGACTTTTAACGAACAGCCGTTATCTTACCCACGTAGTTAGTCTGCTTCCAACGATTATGTGGCGAATTGATAGATAGAAGGGGGGAGGGATTTTAAGTTACAATTCAACAGGAAGTAGATTTGCATGCGTCTCTGCAACTTTGCGTCGGAGAAGAAAAAAGAAAGAAATTTCAATCATAGTTAAATATTTATAGAAAAGTCTGTAAATATAGAACAAATGTTAAATATTGTTTTTCTTTCGATTCACTTTTTTCTTCCACTTCTTTTTTCTACTACTTTTTTCTTACTTTCTGTGTATTTCGGAGGGATAATGGGCAGGAAATAAATTAAATGACTGATTTCATCGATATTTTACATTTTGTAGAAATTGAAATAAATAAGAAAAAAAACAAAAAAAAGCCAAGAAAATGAAAACAAATAATATGCAAATTGTTACAACGATAACAACAACAACAACAACAACAACAACCATATATTTTCAATTACATTTACAAAGTAAGAGAAAAAGTGTTTTCTTTTTTTTAACTATGGTAGAATTTGCGACGCTCATCATTTAAATAAATTAACTTAAAGTACAAAAGATTCCAATGTTGAATTTTAATATCGCTTATGATAGCGCTTTGCGCCGCCTGTCGGACGCATCCAATTTATTCAGTTCGTGCTAGAGATAGTCAGAGTAGTGGTGGAAGACCTACTGCCCCGAATAAGTGATGTAACTTTTTTTTTCAAGAACCCAGACATCGAGTCGAAAGTTCATGATACAATGGATCTCATACGTAAGCAAATTGAATTCTCTATGTACGTACCCCATAAACTTGTTGTAAATGTGTAAATTTGGTTTTCCGTTGAGCGCATCTGCAACATTCTCTTCCCTACTTATGCTGCGGGAAGTTTTTTTCTTTTTTAATATAACCAATCACTCAGGGGATGGATGTACGCCGCTCGTGTTACACGGTCACACTATCCCCGCTGTCAGAAAGAAGAGGAGAAAGAGGGAAGAATTGGGAGGCGCTAACTGCAGCCTATTGAGTGCATATAAATCCTAATTACACGCATGCTACGAGTTTTATATAATTTTTCGACCTTAATGTTATGATCAGTTAAAGGATACGTAGATTTGGAAATATATGTTTCTAGTGAGGGTTTCTGAATTAAGTTAAGCCTGTTGCCCGTTGCCGGTTGCCTATTGCCTTTTGTTGAAAATCTCTTGGTGGAGCACTTCTTTGCTGAAAATTGGCTGAAAATAGGCTCTCAGTTGATGACCAACTGCACGGTCACATATATATTGGACAACAAACTATAACGAAGAATTCGTAGCAGATGCTTTTCTCAACAAGGACGTAGGTCCCGATTGACTAGTTGACATACAATTTGCAATTATAATTCACTCATGTCAAAGATTTGCCCTAACACGAGTAAGACTCGGACAGTGGAGTCCGTTTACCTTTGGGGGGTCAATTGAAAGCAATTCAAGACAATCTTTGGTAAACGTATTTTCTGAGTCACTTTGCAAATTTCGAATTTGTATACACACATGTTGGCTATCATCAGCAGATTGATTTCGAAAAATCCTAATTTAATCGATTAACGTACAAGTCCACTTGATCCAAAGCTTAACTGCTGACGATTACACATACAACGTACAACTAATCTGATGTGTCTCCATCTGACATATCCAATCTTATGAGACGTAAACTGTCTCCTCAAGGAAGTCCATTTGAGTGAGATGAAGAGAGGAAGGAAAATTGGCTCAAGCAGTCGAACGCCATACCTCAATCCTTCTGCAAGTAATTTATGAACATACTGCTCAGCCATAGCGTAGTATGTCCATAAGAAATATGATTTATTTGGGGAACACATTGCTGAAGCTTACCATGACGGTTACACGGTTATGATAAATCTAGGCATTATTTATTAATGAATCTTAAGTTGTGCCCAGCGTACAATATAGTAAATCATTTCCATTTTTCTTTTTTTGTTTATGTTTAAAGCACGCGGTTAACGCGATTTCGTTAAAATATTTTTCAAAATTGCTTTTAAATAATTTTTCCTTGTTTTTTTTCATATTTAAGGTACGACAGCGGTATGAAATTAATAAAGAAATTATTTTCTCGAACAACATTAATTAAAAGTTTGCATTTTGAGTTAAGTTTGAAAATGGAAAGAGAATAGAGGTAGGTAGGTAGAAAGAGAAAGGGAAAGTAAGGAACCTCTAAAAATATATTAAGTGCACAACCGTAGAGAAATCATCATTAAAAAGATGCCTTAAAAATTATGCAAATTGATTACAAAATGTGAAAAAATCCTTTTGACAGTTCCTGCGTCTTGCTTTACTTCTTATTATATGAAAGAACAAGAACAAAAACGCAAAAAAAATATGAAAGAAAAAATTAAAAGTTGAAGAAAATTTCATTAAATTTTATGAAAAGCAAAAATTAATGTCCTGCTGTTTTATTGTATAATAAAATAAAAAAAGGAAAAAAAAAAAGAAAAATAGTCAACAGTCTTCTGAAGTTGCAACCCAATGACAATTGTCGTTAATAATGAGAAATATTGTTTTAAAAGGCAAGAATATCTGAAACAAAGAGAAGAAGAAGAAGTAAAGAAGAAAAATAAATTAAAAAAATTACTATACAAAAATAATTGTAAAAAATTAAAACATAAAATATCCTTTCTGGTCACTCGAAGGAGAAAAATAGTATAAGTGTCGTCGGGCAACGGTTCGGTCGAATCGAAAACAAAATTCAGAAATTAGAAGTGTGTAAGCGGGTATGTTCGCTTTTTATGTTTTCCTTTCGCGTGCATTGTACGGCTGGCTATATACCGTAATTTTATTCATAGAAAAGTTATGTTTTCTATATAAGAAGATTTAACGATTTTTTCATTTTTTTATTATTTGATTCTTTCTTGACTTTTCCTTTTCCCTTTTTCGTTTTCTTGGACAACAAAAGCACCCAAGTGTACGTAAACCCTTCAGCGAAATCTGGCCGAAAGCTAAGTCGAGCGAATAGACTTGGATTGGCTGATTGGCTTCTCAATACTCTCCAGACAATTGTAGATTTTTATATTTTAAAGAGTTCTTATAATGCCTAGCATAAGCTAATTATTGTCTTTGTTGTAATATATGCAACAACATTTTAAGCCGTTCAGGCATTTGAGCTATATATGTGTGTTTAAGTGACGCATGTAAGTAAAGGAACTTGTTCTTAAGATAAGCATTTCATATGCTCCGATTAGTTATGTCGCTTGAAGTGTATACAGATAGATATATGTATAATACTGGGGTTGAAAAAGTAATACCAATATTTACGCGTGACAAAAATCTGCGCCAAATTTCACACGATAAACGTCATTAGCCTTTTAACTGCGCTTGGTTTTGTGCGCCATAAGTGGAATTTTTGACGATTTACGCGAAGTCGCATTAAATTTTGTTTACGAAAAGCAATTTCTTGTGCGAAAACGTTTAGGATGTGGCAGGGAGCCTTCAGTGAGCAGACTTTACCTGAAGGAATTGTTTACAATTGGTATAAACAGTTCAAAGTAGGCCGAACATGGCTTGAAGACGAAAAGCATGCCGGGTGACCATCAACCTGTGTCGATGAAAGTTGCATGGAAGAGAGCAGAAATTCGGTGCTGGAAACCGTCGATTAACAATTAGGGACTATGGCGACGCTGTTGGCATTTCAAGCTGATCACTCAACAATATCTTAAATATTCGAATATTTAAAAAGATAATTTCAAGCTGAATCGGATCAAATCTCGATTGTTGCCAAAGGCATTACATTTCTTTGAGAAAAAGCGTCGCATTAAAATCTGTGAGGAGATGATATCCGACTATCAATTGGCCATGAAACTCCTTATTACGAGAGATGAGACTTGGGTCTATGCGTACGAGCGGGCAACAATCGATCAGTCGAGCGAACAATGTGCCAAAGGTGTTAGCAATTTTCGGCGATTATTGTGATGTTCTGCACCATTAATTCCTTACGCTGGGTCAAACTGGAATAGTATTTGAGTGTGATACGTTGTTTGCGTGACGCTATTCGCGAAAAGAGGTCTTAATTGCGGAAAAACAACTCTTGATTTTTGCGTTATGATAGTGCGCCATTTTACCCTTCATTGGTTCTTGGAGACCATTTCGTTAAAAATTGAACTCATATTGTTCCACAACCACCGTATTTACCTGATTTATCTGCAGGTGACTTCTGGCTAGTTCTTAAACTCAAAAGATCATTCCGGGGCGACGTTTTGACACGATTGAAAAGACACAAGCTGAATCGGCGAAGGCTTTGAGGGTCATTCCGGAAATCCACTATAACCACTGTTACGAGCATTGGAGAATGCTTTGGCATAGGTGTCTGCTGTCTGAGAACGATTACTTTGATTTGGAATAATAAACAGATGTGAAAAAGATAAAATTAAATTGGTCTCACTTTCGAACATAGTGCTATGTACATATCCGCTGTTATTGTCTCATTATCTATTTCCGACTTGATATATCTGTTCGGATTATATGTAGTAGTAGTATGCCTAGTTGTATAAACGCAGGTAATAAAGTTATGCTGATAAATTTAAAAGGAAAATAAAACATTACATATTATATTATATATTATATTATATATTATATTATATATTATATTATATAACATACGTAAATCAAAATAAAACATAAAAAAAAAAATAAACATAAAATAAAAATAAACATAAAATAAAATAAAACATAACATATTATATTATATATTATATTATATATTATATTATATATTATATTATATAACATACGTAAATCACACCTTTGAGCTTGAGAACTGGGAATTTTTTATATCCATTGTCGTAAATATGAGGCACATAAGGCGCTGACCGAAGACGGTTGGAGGAAAACTGAAATTAATTTCAATTAAGGAAATTTCCATGGAATCCAGTAGGTGAAGGGATTAAAAAATGTTCAGGAATCTGGTATCGGCAACATATTAAGGAAACCCATAATATAGAGAACGATATGCTACACAACAATAATTTATGTAGTGTTTGAGCAGAGGATAGGAGGTGTGAGTGTTTTTAACTCATTGACTATAGAGGGGTGCGTTCAGAAAGTGGGCTCCGCTACGCTTACAGGTACATTCAGAGTAAGTGCTCTAAGGAGACAAAAGAGATATGTCCACCAATTAAATCCTTCAACAACGACTACACGTCTTGCTCAGCGTTCTCATCTACTCGTCCTGGAGTTAGCGGTATACCGCACAACATATTATCGCCACTTCTCGTTTTTGTTAGCCGAACAGCCCGCCTTTGGAGCAGTGATTTTTCCTGCCCTACCTGATGCCTCCATTTTCAAGTCGAATGTTCACAAACAATACTCCCTTTCTGCTGCCAAACATTGCGCGTTTTGTGCTGATGTAGTTAGTGTATGTGGTGCGCTTCTATCCTGTGGTCATAAAGCTTTATAGATTTCTATGGACATTTTATTGACGTGTAAACTATGTTTTCTTTTTTGCTTTCCTTTCCCTTCAGTTTTTATTTTTTTCTATTTACTTCAAATTAGTTTAACGTATTTACAGTTGAAGCTTTACATATTAAGCCTTAAATTACTTTTCTTAGTTGCTTGATAGCGATTGTAGCTGAGTCATATACGCGCTTTTGTTTTTTTTGCCTGGAGGTACTTTTTCATGTATGGCTGATTCCAATCAAGTCAGCGCCGCAGAAGAACGGCACCGGCCCGATTCTTATGAGTTTCTATAAAATTTAAGCTCAGACTTGTTGCGTTCTGTCTATTTAAATATTCAAACAAATAAGAAAGAAATCTATTCTTTTTAGAGCTACTCTTGTTTAGGCGAAATTTTGATAATCGTATTATTTGCGAGTCTGTCTTCAGATAATCCTATTAAATCCTTTTGTAACTAAGAAGGAGGAAAAAGAGCGCCATTGGCCATAATTTCTATAAGCAGTTGCTCGTATCATTTAAACATTTTTGCTTTTCTTTCTTTTCTTGCTAGTGTCAGCTGCTATTAGGTGACTGAATTTTTCAAATTTTGATTTATGATTGCAAACTGCAAGAACTTACCCGAATACTTGGAAGTTTATACTAATTGACGCGAATACTTGGAATTTCTTCAAAAACCGTTTTCCGTTTGATCTGCTCTTAAAAAGGCTTACTATTATTGGTATGAGATTTTTGCAAACTTAAATCGGTCGATCGATCGGTTAACGGCAGCCAATTATTCGACGTGCGATCGCAGACCGCGTGAATTTAGAAAGCAATGTTGTTTCGTGTTTTTGGAAATCATTCGAAACATTGCAACTATACCTGGAATGGGGCAATAAATGTTCGATTCAGTCCTGGGTACGGATACGGAAGATTTCACAATTACTCCAGTTTCTATAAAGATTTTAAGTGAACAATTAAACTTTTTTCTCTTGTCATTATGATAATAGGTGACCAACTTGCTTTTGAGAAACATCAATCACTCAAGTGAATCTCTATGAAATTCTTTAATACTATAAAAGTCCAAATGAATTGATTCCCAGTGGAAACGAATTTTTCGTTGCAATGCGTATTTTTTTTTATTTTTTACTTATCTTCAGCTTCCTGCAAGCGATTCAGGTGAAAACGGGATACATCTCAGGGATTCAGTGAAGAAAAAAGAGTAGAAGTGCACAGCTCAACATACTTTTAGTTTGATGGGAAAGTTAAATGATAAGTTGGCTCATTCATTGAATATGTGTGGAAACAAATGAATGAATGAACAACCAAGAATTCGGTATGCACATACATACATATATACATGCGTACATATATACATGCGTATATGCGGAGATGCATATGTATATAGTTGTATTATATGCTCTGCTGTTTGAATAGTTAGCTCATTAAAATGTAGTAAAGTGTGTTGATTTTTTGCCAACATTTACCTTATTAGTGCCAGACAATGTGGTGCATAGATCACTAAGTCAGGTTTCTAAGTATTAAATGTCACTAGCATGCAGTCGTGTACAGAAGAGGAACGAAAATGCAGGTAAAATCAGACCAAGAGACATCGTAAGCATGAACGAAGGACGTTCTCTATGGGACAGGAAGCTAAATAAATAAATAAATATATAAATATATACGTATACGCGCACTGCTAATATAAATAAATAACTGAAAGAAATTAAAGAAAACAGAAGGAACAACAGAAAAAAAAAAAAAAGAGGAGAAGTATTTTCGTAGAACATGCAAACTTATGACTAAGATGAAGAGGTTGCCAGTCTGGCAGACAGTCAGTCATTCAGTCAGTTTGTTGAACAGCAAAAAAAACGAAAAGAAAAGAAAAAAAAAGTGTACATATTGTAGAACGAAATGCTATTTTGTCTTATTTTTTTTTTTTTTTTTATTTTTTTTTTTAAAGGTAATGCCAAACCAAACCTAGTATGCTCCTCTCTTGTACAAGAGGATCTCGTAACGAAAACTATAAAAAAGTTGAAAAAAATAAGACGAAGAGAGAAAAAAAAACATTGTCAGGCACATAAGATGAAAGCAGTCAGAAGAATCAAGAAGAGGTGCAGCAGCACAGCAACAACAAAAGCAAAAGCAACGACTACAACAACAAGAACAAGAAGAATAAATGTAACATGATTTAATGACATGAATTATGTATGAGTTCGTTGTCAATCAAAAACCACGTCAAACGTTTTGATGGCGTTGTCAACGCTCGCGCAGCTGAAGCTCACAATATGAAAGAAATATAAACTACGTGCATTTGTGTGAGCCTTTGTAAATGCTTATAAAATAAACTTGAAAAAACGACAATTTTTTAGGTGCACTCATAAAGTACACAAAGTTGGAAGCAAAAAATAATATTAAGAAAAAAAAAATATTAAAACTTTTTTCTTTAAAAAAAACTTCAATAAAAATTTTTTTCTATGATGTCTTTTCCTTTTACAATTTTTTTATTTCTTTTTCGAGCGTTTCAATAACTTTATTCTTTATACAACAATGATAACGAAAATCATAATGATGATGATGATGATGATGATGATGATGATGATGATGATAATGAGAATGATGATAATAATGATAATGATGATAATGATGATGACGGCGATCATTATGACCACCAGCACAATATGTTTGTGTTATTAATAATAATCAGAAAATTATGATGCTTGTTGTGTCTTTCTAGCAATTAGTTGTTTTGCGTTGCCGTTGTTGTTGCTGTTATTTTTATTGCCTTTTTTTCACTTTACTTTATACATATGTTCGATTTATAAAGCGCCATTATACCATTTTTGGGGCTGTGAACTTGGCTGCCTGTTGTTTTAAATTGTTGATAAACCTGAACACAGCTCATTGATGATTCGCCACTGATCGCCATTCAGTTCGATGATGCCGATGCTGATGCTCATCATGGTAAATAGCGAGATTGGTCAAGAGACGAGTTGGTAATGTTGCCACCACTTGTTAACACCAAATTAACGTGGTATCTGCTGAATTAATTACGCTCCACAATCAGCGAAATCGTAAAGAAATTCCTTAATATTTGTACAGCATTCGTGGCGTGCAAACATGCTCGTTGATTCAACAACAAAAACAACAAAAACAACAAAACAAGAAAAAAACAGCAGCAATAGCAAATAAACAGATGGAACTACACGGTAGACAGAAACAAATAAACTATAAAAACAATGCTTACAATTCTAACCAAGCAACTGCACAATCAACCAACCAGCCAACCATCCAACCATCTATCCATCTATCGATGCACCGTCATCCATCATACCAGCATATTGATCATGTACTCGACATACAAAGTTACTCATTGATAAAACGTACGGACATTCTCGCCAGCCAGCTGCATCGGTTGTGATATTTGTTTTCTATTTTGCCTTTTTGTTCTTGAGATTTCATTCATCTGAAATAGTTGTCTACTAAAAGAGTATTTAAAGAGAAAATTGGTTCTAAAAAGAAAATAACTGCGAAAAAGACATTTCGTTAGACCGTATCCCAGGGTTCAGCATATTTGCCTTTTCAATTCTATTAATTGCAAATCCTTCAAAGCAGTAAAGTAAATAAAATGGAAGAGCAGAGAGAGTTAACGCTTTAATAAACTTATTTGGGTAAGACAGATAGACGATCTAGGGCTAATTTACTAAATACATTTTACACAGAAGCTTTCGAAGTCATTCGCTTTTGTGATACCAAGTTTGTGATAAACATCGAATCTTCGAATCTTTGATTGTATTTTTTTGTTTGAATGATAGAAGTATTCAAGTGAATTTGATCGATTTCCTCATTTGGTCGATAGAATTTAAGTAAGCGTTTTATCGCCAGCTCAAGTACTGTAAGATAACTTTTACGATTCTACTAATCAAAAATATTTATATGTATATGTAATTCATAGAGAGACCAACGCCTTGGTTAAGCGCTAAGCAGAACACCAATCGCGATAATTTTAGGTTTCCAACTGGCTGGGAGGGTACGAACGACTAGGGACCGATATGCTTGAATGGGAAAGTAACTAATTAAGTAAACTATAATCCCTTTTATTTTTCTCCAAATATATGGTATATATACCCCTTTCTTAGGCTATTGTTTCACTCAAAAAACTTTTGAAAAAATTTCAAGTCCATTCGATGCTATTGACCGAATTTTGGAAATTCCATTCAATTCTTTCGTTTCAACAATTTTTTGTGCTCATCGTTGCGATGATAAACATCACTTGCTTTTACTTGCAAATTTCTCTTTCGAAATTCTTTATTCGGATTTATTTGTAACACTAGGTTTTTGCATCGATTACCCTTTCGATTACATAAAACAAGAACAATTTACGTGAAATTGATTTTTCTTAACATTAACCTATATTTTCGGACACATTAACACACAAACTATTTTTTTTTAATATTTTAAAAGTGGAAGCCCTTCAAGATGCTGTATATTGGAGAGAAATTATTCTTTCACTTCTTCTTAAATGCAAGACTAAGCGATACAAGGGTTTTTTAAAAGATAAAAAGTCACTGCTTAGTAAGTTTTGTTAAGATTTTCGCACTTATTGCATTTTACTTGTGGCTATAGAAGAGATCTCTTCACAACTGGGAAATACATTTTTTTTGCATACAGAATTGAAATTTTTGAAAGCACTTTGCATTTCTCTAAAGGCCGATTTAGTAAAAATGTGAATCTCTTTGGAAAGTGCAACCTTCTTTAAGACGATAGTTTTAATATAATACTCAATCAGTAAATGCATGACAGACTGGCGTCGACAGATTGGATTGTCATGATGCGTTAAATGACCGGGTATCTCAAGATAGCCTACGTATTTTTTGTACGTCTTTGCACATCCCACAGTTTGGGGAAGTGCTGGAGAAGGTGATAATAGAAAGGCTTCACAAAATATCTAATATGAATTTGTCTAATAGGTATTTCTTCGTTCTTGTACTGATCATGCCTGGATACATGTGCAAATATGTGTTAATGACTTCTGTGTAAATATGTGATAGGCACAAGTTAATTGTTTGGAAATCGAACTCTTGGCAAACTATTGTTCTCAGAAGCGCGTTTGTCCTCTCAGCAAGAACGACATTGTTTATAAGGACATAGTTAGAGGCTCCTTACAGAGATCCGATTGTGGAACTTTCATGTGAAATATGACGATGAATAGTCATGAATAGATGAACAAGTACGGCTAGGCCGTCTTATACCCTACACCACCTTGTCTAACCCAATTCTTTTTTGCCAGAGAACACAAAAATTACATCCTGTTTTTATATGAACTTATGTTATGGAACTGTTTATTAAAAATTATATCCCTTGTTGTGCCGAAGAGATTTCATAACTGAGCTACGTGTTCAAAATTCAGCAGAGTTAACGTTTACATCAAATCATTACTCACTATTGGCCAATTCATTGCAACGTAATAAAACTTGGACTTTTCTGCACTAAAAACAAAAATTTTCATGAAAATCCTTATACAAAAATAGACGTACGTGGTCAAATTTTGGTACCGTTAATTTTTTTTATCATAAACTACTGTCATAGTCTGATGTTCATCATAAAGCATTGAAAATAGAACGTTTTTGACATATGGACTGTATTTTTTGTTATATGAGAGGGGGTCGAAAAAATGGCGGACCAAACGGACCAAAGTTTTCACACCAATTTAGAATTTCGAAATATTATAACTTAGCCATTTTTGTCAAGAAATTTTCACGATTTTTCAAAAGAGGGCGTTAGGTGCGGGGTGGTCGAAAGAGCGGACCGATCTAAACCATTTTTAATAGCGTTCGTGTTAGGGTCAAAATGCGTCAGTCTACCAAAATCATCAAAATATTTCTAAAATTGCGAGCAGTAGCATGAACATAAAATTGAATGGGCGGACGCCAGAGGGGCAGATGGGCAGACAGGCTTAGAATCGTTTTCTGAATCGATCGGTATAAGAAAAGGTTGGTCCATCTAAAGCCTTTCTGCGTGTTACATACGTCCGCACAAGCTTAATAAACTCTGTACCACAACTGGTGTAGGATATAAACATGTGCAGAGAGGACGAGTGTATGTTCAGCTTCTCTGCATATGCTCTGCAGCCGACTTAATCATCCTAGTTAAAGGTCAAAGCCGAAGACCGTTTCAAGAGAAGGGTTACTGCATGGGAACGTAATGTTGTCGCGGATGTATCATTTACGAAGACTGTGACTACGCTACTAAAAGGCGGCCTCTCGTTCAGTAGCTAACCAGTGGTTAAGGTGAGCGAGCTTAGTTTTAGATACAAAGCAGTAGTCAAGTACTTAGAAATTAGCATAAATAAAAAGGGCATGGTTATTCCATACCCTGAGAGGATTAGGAATATACTTGAGAATTTGGATGGTGGGACCGGCTCGTCGTTTTTTACGACCAGACGTGCCCTTCGAGTCATACACGGCAGTCTATTTGCTGTATGCACTTTGTTGAGCCACGTGCGGTTTCTGGATGTCAGATATGTCGTCAAACGAAATAAGATATAGAGTTGCCAGCGCAAAATGTTGTAGTCGTGTCCGCTTGTTTGAAAAACCATCTCAACTGAAGCTTCACAGATATTGATGGATGTAGAATCGTTGAACCCTGAAATATTACGTATCAGTAATGTCTACGAGATAAGCCTTTACTCGACGGTTTAAGAAATAAGGATGTAGAGAGTGTAACTATTGGAGAGCGTCAATTGCTGTTAAAGAAACTTGTCCCTGTCTCATGGCTCGTTGGAAAAATAGTGTGAACAGTAGAGTAACTTCTAATTTTATCCTTTTCCACCATCTTTCACCCGTAGCCTTCATCTGTGTTTTCTGCTCACGGCCGTTCGAAACTATGGATTGCAAGTGCGCGCTTCACCTCGAAGATTGGAAGAATGTGTTATGGGAGTGCTATTTTTACTTTCGATTCAGACATTTAGAGGTTGGGGAAAAACGGAAAACGGATGATCGTATTGATTGCAGTTCGGCCCTCTCTACTCCTAAGATAACGGTTGTATTGAGCGAGTTTGTATCTTGTATTTTTGTCAGGTGGCGTGCTATCAGACGAGGTTTATCCTCATTGGATAAAGACAAGTACTGACTGGGAGCTTGCCAGAGACTTCTCTTCTTTCAAGTTTGATGGTTTAGCGGAAACCCGTTTCTACCTCTTTTTGCATTGCTATCGTTGGTTTGAATTAGATTTGAGCTTTGATCACATACTAATTTCCCAGGGTGTTGTTTTCATATTAAACGAATTAGTTGGGAACGGGCCTCGCTCCGTCCAATCACATTACTAAATCCATATGCATAGTGCATAGGTTCTATGTATTCCAGTTTCATCGGCAGATTCTATCCCATATCGAGTTCAAGGTTATGATGCAATGTCTGACCAGGGGATTTTATTACATTTTCTTTCAAACCTTAAGTCATTATACCCATCGGTTCAAATCGCTGTTAAATGGGCCTAGTGTTATAGTCAAGCGTTCTCTAAGCAATTTGTATTTTTTTGCGTTACGTTGACCATGGATAGCACCTTCTTTGACTATCATGAGAATTTCTCTTTCGGAAAAGTTCAATAGAATCGGGATGGGGTGACAAGCGTACTTTTTTACACCGTTTACTAATGCGTTTCCAGAGCTTGGCGGCGAATCGCCTCTTTGAGGAAGGAAAGAATCAAAATGTTTTTTCTTGATTTGTACAGCACACACACACCCTCTACCCTTACCAACATTTTCCTAAATATTTTCTGTTTTCTTGCAATATTTTCCCTTTAGCTAATTAACACGATCCTATAAGTATTTAGGATATATTTAGAAAAAGTTACAACTCAGTAATTTGAAGTTTGCCAAGTTCTACCAAAATTTTAGTTTACAAATGTAGAAATAATTGTACTTTTCTATGCTGTAATTCTACTCATTTCTCTGCAAGAAGTGAAATCTGTTCTCGTACATTAAGGTTTTTTTCGCGATATTGAAATTCACTCCATTGGGATGATCCTATAAATAATTCACATTTGTTAAGTGGAATTTGCTTTTCTAAGCGCAGATAAATTGCTTTTGAATTTCCTTTTTTAAGTTGGCTTGTAAAGCCGCTTCCAAAGAATCGCTTATTCATTGCAGTCAATATTATCTGTAAAAAGAAACAACAGTTTTTCGCTCGTATTTAATAAAATATATTAACATTCGTTTCGGTTATAAGAAGCATATGATCAAACACTTTTCCTTAAGGGAAGAAACTTTGCTTTTCCATTTACTTTGCCGAAATATTGAGTTGTACTTTCAAATCGGGTAAATACATGTAATTAAGCGATGAGGCATATTCGCGAAACAGAGCAATGGGAATGAATGCTTGAATTATAAATTTATGTTTTCGATTATGCCTAATGAATGTGTTTTGCCGCTTACAGATTCCAGATTCTAAGAAATCTAAGTGAAGACATTCGTACAATGAAGAATAAAGCGAAGAATAAAGCGAAGCTTATCTCTAATCATTCGAAGTATATACGTACGTACGTAGGCACACCTAGGATATCTTTTATTTACAATGAATGAATACGAGATTAAAAGCTGAAAATTGACTTCATATACTACAGCTAGAGTACTCGTAACAAAATCAATTGTGTTCGATTGAAGCGCCATTGTAAACGGTTTTTTATACTTAAAGTCTGCGTGCGGAAGACACTAACTTTACCAAATATAGTACGATATGCATTTTTAAGATGCTGATTTGTGAACTGCAGTCGCCAATAATCGTCTACCGTCATTGTGCTGGCTATTATTTGCTGCCGTGTTACTGTGTCCGTTGTCGCTTCTATGTACAAATAAGGTGATTTCTCCGGGGAATATTGTCTTAAAAGAAAAGAAGCAGCTCTATAGGGGCTTTTCGTAACATTTTTCTTTCTTATAAACTGGCGTCATTACTCCTGTTAATTCGTTCTCACACACTTTCAAACACATCTTCTACTTTAATAATAATACTACCGTTGCTGACGATCGTGATGATGTTAATAATGACGATAATAACGATGATGATCGTTCGTTATTTAATTGTACGAAATGAATTTATAAAGAAAAACCAAAGAATAGTTACGTATGTGAGTTGAAGTTAATGTGCGAAATTGATAGAAAAGCCACAATGTCAAAGATGACAGTAGAAGATCAATAGATCAGAAGTGCTGAAGATGATTACAATGATTGGCGATGACAACGGTGCCCAACCAAAAGCAATAGTAAATGAGAAAAAGCAACTGTCAGATGACAAGTGTCGAAGATTCGCAAACGAAAAGTTTTTGAACGGAATGCTTTAATCTATCGCCAGTATTAAGGAGAAAGGTTTTAGGCTATACACGGAAAAAGTGGGAGTAATGCGAATTTTTGTCGTTAAAGAAACCATCTTTGACTTTTCAAACGTTTGCTGAAATGAAGTGAAAATGCACTAAAAAGGTATTAAAACCACTTTTCGAGAATAACACAAAGATAACTCATTATAGTGTATTTGTAAACTGAACACGTTTTGTAATTTTAATAATTGGTTGACTAACTGTAGTTTTCTAATGTGAAAATTTTCAAGATCAAGTTTGTGGCCCGTTTATCTCCAAGTCGTGCAAATACCTTTTGCACAACAGTTTATTGCCGATCTTAGATATTATATCGCAACTTAAGTATTCATTACTTGAGTTAGTATCAAGATTTTGAAAAACACTAACAAATCGTTAAGTCCCAATCGCCTGATGGCCCTTTCAGAGTAACACTTGCTGCTGGCCAATCGAAACTCGAAGTCGATTTCTAGATTTGGGAAATAATTTTTCAGTATCGTTTGACGTGATGAAAATCGTTTTGTCTTGTCAGGTATGCGAACTTATCATACGTAACCAGGCACTGCTTATTTTCAAAATTGCTAGCATATCTTTGGATCAAATCTTACCTTAACCAAAATTAAGATCTTAGGATCTGATGATTTCATTACAGTCTCACAAAGTAAAACAATTTTGATAATCGTCCCGTTTATTACTCCGAAACAAAGCAGATTTAGCAACAAATTTTGCGAAATTTAGATCTAAACTAAAGACAAAATAGATTTTATTACACGTTGTCCACTTTACGAGGCAATAAATAAGTTGACAAAGGAAAACCAATGGCACGAAATTTCGCAGTTTTTGCATGCAAGTTGGACTTAGTGGGTGAGACTTCGAATATGCTTCAGGTGTGCACTACTTTTATTTAAATCACTTAATTTCAGGCTTCAATATGAAATTATATTACCACAGATCCTACCTAATGTTATCAATATCTAGCGGTCGTCTAGAACTCCCTTTATCAATTGAAACTTATCGGCTTTAATACTCATGCGTACCCTAAGGCTTCAAGTTTCTACCTTAATTTTAACTTGAAATTCATTAACATAATATTAATTTAGTATACGTGTTTTCGTGGGTATGTGGTAATGTGAAAAATTTGTAATTAAAATTTTAATATCAATTTTTGTTTTAAAACTATGAAACTTTGCTAACTGGAAAATATTAAAAAAAGGCAATAAAAAAAAAAAAAAAAAAAATACAGTTTGTACATACACATATACATTCTTAAATGTATACGGAGAAATTTTCAATTTATTTTGTTAGTGTTCTTTTTTTTAGTTTTACCATTTGGAATTTTTTTTTTCGTTTGCTGTTATTTGTATATATGTGTATATATATACATATACATATATATATATATATATATATATATATATATATTTATTTTTTTTTTTTTGGGAAGGTTCTTTTTGTGATAATAGAAATAACACTTTTACAAATACAGCATATGCTCCGCCTCTATTCGCATGCACGGCCATAATAGTATAGTGCAAGTGCTTATAGTAGCGATGTGAATCGTTTTAAATGCGCGTCGGGCGACTTGCAATAACAATTTTTATTTGATTCTTATAGTTTGTTAGTTTCTTTGTTTTTTTCTTTTTTTTTTTTTTATTGTTTTTTACATCAATCAGGAAATATATTCAATTTGATAATAGTTTGGTAACATAAAATAAAGACTTATCAGGAAATTGATGAAACAAGCATCATTTTTAGTCTATTTAACAATTATCGTTTAAAAGCCGTCGTTTCATGAAATCGTAGTGGTAACAGGTAGCAAATATTTGGCTGCAGGGACATACTTTTCTTCCCCTCCCGGTAACCGATATAGTCATTGATAAATTTTAGGGAAATACTCAAGCATTTGTCGCTCAAAATTTAAACATAATGCAATTAAAGAGGCAGACTTACTGCATCTATCGCCACGTCTTACATTGGGTTTCAAGATCTCCCATATGTTACTCGATAATCATTGCAAGGTAGAAATCTGTTAAATAGTTTTAACCGGAAATGACAAAAGCAAACACAAAAGCGATTTTTAAGCTCTCACACATTTTCATTCGTAATTTCAAGAAGAGTTCGTTCATAAGCAGGTCAGGAAAATTGAAAGCAACAGCGTCCAACTTGAACGAATCGAAATATATTTAAAGCATCTATCTAAAGTAAGATGTGCACAGAAAATCCATACCTATGCAGTTAATTTTAATTATAAGTTTTCTATTTATTTTTATTATTATTATTATTAATTTAGCAAGAGAAATAAGTTGCAAGATTAGAGTCTTAAAGCACTAGCATCTAAGGCTATCGGCAAGTTGGGTATAAAGCTATATGCCATAAACCTAACTAAAATTTGGCTCATGTTGTCTAATGGCTCGCTGTGCAAAGCATAGCAGATAGTAGATAACAGCAGATAACAGCAACCACATTATTAAATAGAGAAATTGCAGCACTGCCCAATATTGATATTTGTTACTGTTTAGTGTTGTTGTTCCGCCTGTGAGGAAAAAAATATAATTTTTTTTTTTTTTCGGTGATTTAGTGTATGTATGTGTATACATGCGTATGGAAGTATATGTGTATATGCGAATGTATCTGCATTGATGTTTGAGCTTAAGTGCTCCGCCCATTTTTAACGCGCGCGCAGCATGTAAGATTTTGCCACCCGACAGAAGCGCAAAAAAAAAAAGTACGAGAAGCAAACGAAATCAACGAAATCAACGAAACCAATTACAACAGCAGCAACACTTTTCAGTAGCATTTGTATGCTATACCGTCGTCAAAATGAATGCATGTTTGAGCGTGTACATGAGAAGGGAGCGCCTACACATTTACACTTGCATATATATACATAGTAGAAAGTGTAGACCATTTTTATCAAAGTGTTATCAACAACAGCAAATAGCAAAACTGCATTTAATAAAAATAATATCACCTACACACTCATTTACCGAGGTTTCTCGTCGTTCGAAGGAGGGAGAACAAGAAAACGAAAAAAAAAAAGGAAATAAAAATAAAAAATAAAAACAACAACACCAATTTTTTGTGCAGGTCAACAGAAATTTGTTGTACTTGCTGCTATTGTGTAACGTATCGCAAAAGGGGATTTCATAAACTCTGGGTGTGTCTGTGTGCATCAAGGATATGTTGTTATCTCAAAGATGCATCAGCGTGGTACATATATGTACTTGTTCTCCCATCAATACACGTATGTACGTATGTACGTATGAAAGTATGTATGTATGTATGCATAACTGTTTCTATATATCTGTATGTATGTATGTGTGTGTGTGTTTCCTTCCCTCTCTCTCTCTTTCTCTCTCTCTCTCTCTCTCTTTTTCGGTCTCTCTCACTCTCTGCCTTTTTATGTCCCTATACGCGCCCATACGTAATAATATATTTTTCTATTTTATTATCTTTTATTTTCAATTTATTTAATTTGATATACACATACGTTTGGCGACAGTTTTCTGTTGCGTGTGTACGTAATGCCATGTTTTCCAGCAAAATATTATCTTACTTCCTCTGTTTGTACTATTGTGCATATAAATTCAAATTTTGCACCTTTCTGACACCTCTTTAAAAAGCATCTTCTTTTGAATTTGTTTTTACTTTTTCTCTATTTTGACCAAAAAATTTTCCAAATTCTTCTGCTGACGCATTTATACGAATTACTTAAGTTGATTACGAAATGCAAAAAAAAAAGAAAAATTGTCAAAAGTATTATTTATTACATTTACAGTTAGAAGGTAATTCCGGGCGACATTCCGCATATAACGCTTGACAAATTTATATTTATATAGTATATCTATATAACTGTTGCGGATGCCATTGTCGAAACCATAACAATGTTTACGAAAATTTCAATGGGTTTGGTACTGAAAATGGGCAAAATCAGTTATGAAACAAAGCCATGATTAGCGGAATCGTACACAAAGACCGAAAGACAAGACACGAAGCAAACAATTGCTTCGATTTTTCTGTTTGTTTTTTATTTTTTATAGGCTAAGCGAGAAATTGAATCAAAAATATAATCTTTATGAGAGCCCGAGACGGTTCGTGGTTGTGCATCACTTTTGGACAAAAAAACCGCCCTAACTTTTCCTAAAGAGACTTTATACGGGAATTGGATTCACAAAGATAGAGTGGTATTCTTGAGTAGCGGACAAAAAAACCTGGGCTGGAAAGCAGAAAATGGTCCTCATCTTATACTGTATTTGTAAATATCGTAATTAGTGGCAGCAATATTTGAGAAGTGGCTTTGTTTTTATTATTCATGTTTTTTTGCGAACAGCTTCTGGTTAATAGCTCTTTTCCAATTCAATTCGTGGATCTGAAGTGATTTTCTCATAATGACTTCTACCGTACTTTGAGTTAAAATTCAAATTTATGTACAAATATTAGTCAATCCGAACCTGTTGTCGAAGTTTTCCCCATCTCTTCGCAAAACGGGCTTTCAAAATAAACAGTTCAACTATTGACTGAAGGGTAACCATCACTTGGCAATTTTTTCATGTTTTCTTTTTCTTTGGCATTTAAGCCTCACAAACGATATGCGAAAGTCTTTTTCGATGGACGAAACTCGAAATAGTCCAAAACAAAACTTGATTTTCTGAACATAGTCGTGGAGTGCACTGTCTAACTTAAAGAGTGTGATGAGTATGAGGCTGATTTCCATAGAAGTGTTGAACGCCATTAAACCAATTGCATGAAGCATGCGTCTCAGGTTAGAGATAAAACAAACATTTCTTCAAAATTGAATTCTGAAATTTTGAAGCGATTCTTCTGTAAGCCATGTTTTCCGAGTTTATCAGAGTATTGCAAAATAAGACTTTTTAGTGACGGTCGCTGCATATTCATGGCGAATTAAAAATCAAATCGACGCCAGTTTTTGTTAAATCAGTTTTTTTGCAAAAACCTGGTCACTAGATTTTGAATTTGAGTTGTTCTAGATGGCAAATCTTAGCTCGGTGCGGTATGGTAAGATAGATTGGGCAAACAAAACGAGAAGTTTCATCTTCATAGAATTTTCGAATTTTCAATCCAAAATATGTTATGTTAAGACGCGTGTTTTGTAGTGTTTGTGTACGTATGTAATAACCTCTACAATACCTCTGCATTTTTATGACTTGTGGTACAAGGGTACATTAAGTAAAATAATTCTATTTGTTGTGCATATGAGGCGGTATTATTTCTTAACTTATTTACAACTTTGTGACTTTACAAAATATTTTTAGATAACGCATTTCTTATGGTTTTACGTCGCGATCGTCTAATACGGGCGGAAGGCAGAGAGTAGCTCTTTGGAAGAATGGTCCGTACACACACTAATATTGACTTGTTCTTTGTTAAGTGCGTATGTGTCAGGAAAGCAAAGATTTCATCTATGAACTTAAATTTTCGTATCCGCTACCGAATCAGAGGAATTTGTTTATTTTGTTAAACTGTTTGCAATAAACAGAAAGAAACTTCAGAAATCCTAAATTATTGATCGCTTATCCATGTCTGTCTCTTAATTCGCTACGGTAAGCATACTCCTGGTGGCCAAAATGAGGAGATTGGGTTCAGATTTGCTAAAATGCGGGATATGTTCGCATGAAGATTGAAGGGTCAAATCGGTTAGAATATATGCTCACAGTACGCACACAGTACTATAAATTGAAAATCCCTATAATTACAAACGTAAACCATTACTTTTTTTGCTTATTACTTACAAAACACATGAATACAAATTTGTAAAATTCATTTTAAGATGAATGTGGTGCTGGGTGCAGAAGATTCGGCCGCAGTCGAATATTATTTTTTCTAATTGTTTGAATTCAATTATTGCAACTGTTGTGGTAGGTGTTGAACTCCCACCCGTTCAGTTATCTGTCCATCTGAATACGTTTTTTTTTTTTCGATTATATTCTTTAGCAATATTTTTATTTACACTTGAAGTTTCTTCTTTTTCTTACGATTTATTGTTTTCAGCTCTGAGAATTCCCAATCGACTATGCAGCTCTCCTTTAGCAAATTAATTTACAATCAATTTGTGTTCCCTGGTAATTAATTTGAAATAAGTGCACAAAAAAAAAAAAAAAAAAATTAACAACCGATTCAGATTTTTCGCTGTCGCCGACTTGATCTGGATTGTGAAAGTCAATTAAGCGTAGGATAGTTTGAAAATTTTTGAGGGTAAAAGACTGCGAAAGGCAATAGGTAGAGACGATGGAGAAAGACGGTCAGACTTATCTGAAGTATTCGATTGTCGTCGTATTTGTTGCATGAGAGGTATTCAAACGAGATTATTTTAAAGCAGACAAACTAAGTATTGATGAGTAAATAAATATTTTTCCGAGAAAAATGAACACTCGCTCCTTTTTTTTTTGAACCCATTGCATACATATCTTAATGTAATAGTATCGGTACATACTTTAAAGTATTACTAACGGAATAATCACGCATTTGCGGAGTTAATTATATTTTAAGTTAAAAAAAAAATCGGAATTATTTCATGTAAAGCATTAGATCAAAATAAAAAACAAAACAAAACAATAATAATGCTATGTAATGTTTGTACGTACATACAATTATCCACCGCTTCTTTAATCCGTTCTTTATTTAAATCCCGTTTTCAAAATGATGTGAAGTTTAAATTAAAACAATTTGTCATAGAAAATTTAAAAAAAATGTCTCCACAGAACTGCAACCGGTTTGTAATTATGTGATTTTCCTTCACCTTTAGCAAAAGCACAGACACGCGCATAAAGTTTTACATGCACAAAATCGTTCAACCATATTTTAACAGCATTCAATGTACAAAGAAGTAAAATAAATCTTTCTTTTGTCATAAAATTCATAATTTTTTCTTTTTCGAGTGCAACAAATCCAAGTAGAATAATACTAACAATGAAGAAAAACAATGTCATCACCGCTTGCAATAGAAAATTGCATGTTCGATGCGTTTATTTCATGCAACATGTATAAACCTCCGCCGAAAGCCTATGTGCAATGTAATCATGTTCAGTTACATTTAAATTAAAAACTTTGTGTTTCCGAAAAGAAAAAAAAAATGAAACGAAAAGGTGTGGAAGGTACAGAAGAATGAAAAGTGGAAACTTTTTTCTTTGAATGTATATAGTAAACGAATAAGACATGTAGTCGCCAGTGAGACTGATATTGAATACCATCCATCTCATGTAAGTTTATGAAAATAACGATTTCTTTTTAATTTTTGCAGGCACCGTTAAGGTTATCAACGGATACTCTATGCCTGATTCTGGCAAGTATATTTATTCGAAGGCTATTTACATAGAAATTGCGATGGCTTTTCAGTTTTTAAGATATTGTGTGGAGTTGTGGTGGGAGACATTGCGCTAATTTTTTATCTTACCCAAGAACAATTTACCTTAAAATGGTTACACCCAGTTCAAACTTTTCCACCCTATTTTTATACATTTTATTCTCTTGCTTCGTTTCGTTTTTCAACTCCCAATGGTGCCTAGACCGATAGACGGACAAGCAGATGGATGGACAGACGGACGGATTGTCGGACCGGCAGTTGTGTCGGCAGTTGGATCGGCAGATAAACAAGCGGATATAAGGACGGAGACACTGGCAGATATATGGGCACATATACAGGAGCGTATGTAATAGCATAAGCGGATGGTGATGAGGTGGGCTAATGTACAGAAAAAAAGGATCTACTGATGACTAAGGCATCTATCGGCACCAGGATGCGTGAAGAGATCGACACAGTTACGCTAATTTGACTGATAACAATCACCGCATAGCACAAGTGAAAACAAATCCCTGATGCATACGTACCTCTGTTTATTACAAACGGCGTGAAGGAATTAATATATCGATGGAATATATAAGGGAAAGAAAAGTAATAAAAATAAATGAAAATCGGTGGTGAGTGCGCGTAAACAATTTCAGATGTAAACACGCATGAGATTTTTATACAATTACTCAACTATACAATTACAACGGCATCTCAAACAGGCCTACAACGCTTTATACAATGTAATTATTGCGAAAATAACGATTGCAATAATAATGGTGATCTAATTATAAAAACATTAATTAATTAAGCAATAAACAAGTGCAAGTACAAAGATGCACACACACGAATACACAGGCACAAATATTTAGGTATTAAGTTATTTGCGCACAATTTGTGTACGTATAACTATCTATCTATGCAATATTTGTAAAGCGATGTGTGAAATAAAAATCTTATCATTTCAACAAATGCCAAGATATATACACATATTCTGGTTATGTTTATTTTCTTTCTCTATTAGACATTAAAAGAGAAATACTTTAAATTTATTTCTTGGAATAAATCATAAATATTGTTTCTATTTTTTAATTATTTAATTTATTAATAAGTTTTATATATATATATATATATAGAGAAAAGCAACACAGACACACATGCACCACGCACACAAATACACTTACGCGTAATACAAAAATAAATATTTTAACTCTGTTCCCGCTTATCTGTTACATTACTCTGCGTTTATTACACAAGAGACCCACACACACACACACACACACACACACATACACACACACAAACACAAACACACACACACACACACATAGATACACGTCTGCCTTCATACATCTCTTCGAATTACTATATGAATTTCATTATATTACAGTTCATCGCTATCCATCGCATTGGATTGCACGGCATTTCATTGCATTGCATGGCATTTATTTTGTTCACAAACATAAATTTTTGTATTATGCTGAGAATGCGTGTCTAAATGCAATCCGCACATAAATCCATATTTTTTTAGCCATCACGCGTAAGTTGTGTGTGTTTGTGTGTGTGTGTGTGTGTTTTGCCTTGTCATAAATATAAAAAACACGTTATAATGATATCGTTGCATTATTAACTTTATTATTATGATAATTGCCATTGTTTAGCAGTGGTAATTGGATGGACAAAGCCACACACTCTTACATGCTTTACTAATAGTTGGATAGATTTGATTTTCTAATACTTCGTGGACATAGGGGATATATATGCATTTCTAGATTATGTGATAATAGGCGTTCGGACTCCTACTTCCAATCGGGATTGCTTTTCATTGTAGTTGACTTCGGTGGCTGATCGATTCTTTAATCGAATTTACTAACTTCTTAGATTATGCCTACAGTTCACTCAAAATTTTAGATCTACCCTAATCTACCCTGATAGCAATTTATCGACAGGTTTATGTCATTGCTAAAACACAATTTGGCTCAGGGCCGCATCATTGCTAAAGTATATATAAGCGTTAATGTAGAAAAAAATTGGAAAATATTTTTGTAAAAAAATTGAATAAAATTAAATTATCTATGTATATGTAAATAAAAAATTTAATTAGTTTTGCTTTCTGGATGCAATGTGCAAAGCTCTTTTCAATGTGCGCTTAGTGCTATCAAAATATTCCAATTTCTTTGGGATATCAAGGGACTATCAGCGACTTTTAATATTCTTGAAGATATATACGTACATGTATATATCAGAAATCTGGAATAAGTCTTCCGCTCTGAAATTGTTTTAGCCCACACCACTTGCAACACCCAGAAAAACTTGAAATAGGCTAACCTTTAATTTTTTACTTGTGTTCTACCAACAGGACGCAATTTTTGAGATATTTTGATGAAATTTGGCACACTGACGTGGTCTGGCCCTGATACGAACAGGAATGAAAATGATTTGGATCAGACCACTTTTTCGATAATTTTCCATACGACGCCTTATTTTGAAAAGTTCTTATATGAATCACGGTCGGATGGTGTAGGATACCTAAAGGCATATATCTCTATTTGCTTATAATGTATTTTACATACTGTACTTTTTTTGGCAATTGTACGATAAATAATAAAAATTATTTCTTTTTTCTTCTTATGCCGGTTTTAGTTATAAAGTATATTAGAAAGTGCATTGATCGTTTTAAAGGCAGATCACTTTATATCAAATACAAAAGCTGAAGTAAAACATAATACATTTACTGGCGGGATCAGGTATTACCTAAATTATAATATATTTTCACCGTTGCATTAAGTTCCATACAGGAAGAATTAGAGCTTAATAGTCTATAGCCTAAGCTTTGCTTATGTGAGCGTAGCATAAAGTTACATATAGCGTTTACTTATGAATGTGTTTACTGAGTAAACCGTACCTTCAGCGAAATATGCATTAGTCAGGATGGTCGTTCGGCCACACATATATAGATAATATCCATACTTGTGTGTTTAATATTTTTTATGTTTATAATGAAAACTTGCGGTAAACGTTATTCAACGTAATGGCGTCAAACGTATTTGTCACAATTATGGAAAATATTCTTGACACGCAAGATTAAAGCTGATTATAAGATATAGAAAAAAATCGTTCAACTTTGTAAAATTTTTGCAAATATTTTATGAACTTTTCTCAATAAATTATTGTTTGAAGTCATTGCAGCATTACATTTTAAATAAAAACATATTAACATATGTTTGTTAATAAAAACTTTCACATATTTTACAAACAAACAACGGAAAAAAATAACATTTCATGGAAAAATTGAACAGTGATGCTTTCGCCATTAACTTGTTGTCGTCTTTGTTTTTTCATTTTATAAAAACAAAAACATGAAATTTACGCTTTAACAGGTAATGATAACAAGGAAACGCTTCATTTAATAAATGATAACTGTAAGCGTCGAAAAGTGAAACGCTTGTACACTTTCCCAAGGGTGTTGCTGGCTATTGCTTATTGTATAGGAGAGGGCTAGTACTTAGTTTTGGGAAAATATTTCACAGACTAGTTCGTCTTTTACACAGGGAAATATAAAAATATAAATAATTTCTACAGAACGTTCGACTACGTAGCGAAAACAGTAGAGCGTCATAGCATGACGCATACATGTTCAGCTTCTCAAGTGTTTTTATTTTCATATTTTTTTTCCTCCAACGGGAAGCTCTATCAAACAGGTTTTAAATCCATTCAAATTTTAAAATATTCATATCACGCCATGTTTTCAAAGGATGGACGAAAACTCGGACAATCTAACTAAGTCACAGATAGGATTGCAAGGCTTATATTTAAATATAAAATTTTGAATTTTGTATGAAGGCAGTCCAGTTTATAAGTAACTTGTTTCGATTTTCTTTCCTCCATATAATTTCTCTATTAAACTGAGAAAATTTCTTTCAGCAATTCTCTGGGTTATATATTACATTTCTGACGCGTGTCTCCACGGCTGCTTAATTTAAATAATAATAAAAGTAATTTTTTTTTGTTTTTGCAAACAGCGTCTTTTCTCACGATTTGGTTCATCTGTCTGGTGCAATGTATTTTCTTTTCGCATACTCTCTTCACAAGTTTGATTGCAATCAATTAACAAAATTGTCTTTGCATCCCCTAAAAGCTGATTTTTTATCCTTTTTAGGCAATTGGGATTATGTCGTCTTTTTGAGATATGAAGACTATAGTCCGCTTTGTGTCGTGTTGGTACATGCAAGTCATAATCTTCGTTATTAATTCATAAGAAAAGTGTAATGTTTTCCTTATAAGCAAATTTAATGTTGCTTAGAAAGTCGTATTCGAGGGCGTAGTTTGTTCCGATATTAACACAAGCATTACGGATTGTGTAAATATCTCTCTCACAGTTAAAACATCGATTGATATTTTATGTAATATTCTATGTGAGTTGCTAACGGTTTCGGATAAGTAGCCTTCAGTTAATCGACGGTCCTCCATTGCATCATCATATACTTTTTTAATGATTCCTTTAATAATAAAGCATTTCGTAGGTCTATTGTTTCCATCACCTGCAATTCTACTATAGTGTAGGACAAAGCATTCGTTCCCGTTCTAGTTCCACCATGTCTTCATAAACGTCCCTGTCACCGTAATCCTTGTTATAAAATTATTACAAAAAAAATTACTTGAGATATCGTTATAAAACCTCACACCTACTCTTTTATCAATACAAGAACAGTTAATTAGTACTATTTTCCACACCATAATTCTATCTGCATGTTCGGCTAGAACTATATTGGCTAATCAAGGTCTTAGTATTAAACGTAAGAAAGTCATATTAGGACCGAAAGGAATTATAAAAATCAACTAAAAGTTCGTAAAATATTCAGTTTTACATGCACTTCAAGACTATTCAGAAGATTTGATCTACTGAATTCAATAGAGTATAGATATGCTGGTGTTACAATAACTGATCTACATCTACAGCTCTTTCCATTGTCTTCGATGCCGCATTCATTCGTTTATCTGGCATATTTTCTTCTTCTTTCACGTCAAGAAGTGCAGGTCCTTTCTTCTGAATGTTGAATGCGCGGACTTGAATAAACACATTTTCAAGTTGCTTGTCTCTTTCTCTATGCAACTGCATTTGTTCGTGGATTCGTCTTGGATATGCTTATTGTCAATTTCTTGTTCAAATCCCTTTTTTTTCTTCGTCTGGACGCTGACTGCCGCTTTTTTCTGAAGTCATAATTTTGATGACTATTGGGAAATTTCTCCTAACGGTTGAAGATGTTTGGGTAGTAGCTCTCAGCGCTGCCACATTCATTAAGCTTGGAAACTTCGTTCAATACTCAAATTAAGAAAATTGTTAAACAAAAAATAATTCGCTCCGTTTTTGGCGGTCACCATTTTGAATTTAATTGCCCCACATTGTCCTATCATTGTGTGCACAATCTCGGCAAAACCACACATTTTAATGACACCGAAATATCGACAACCAATTTCGGCTTTGGATTTTTTTTGTGGCGGATTTTTGAATTTTTACAAAATTTTCTTTTTTTACTTTGCGTTGGCATCGGATATTCGTAAGTACTCGAAATATCGGTTAAAAATTTTCGTGCCAAAAGAAATTATAAATTATGATAAATGAAAATGACACTTACCTTGCGCTCTACACGGACGGTAAAAAGTGTATTCGAAAACCCGAGTATAGCGAAGTCAACTGTAATTGTGTTAAAAATACCATAGGAGTAGGGCACTTAAGAAACATAAAAATAATATTTGAATGAAGTTATAAAATATCATAGAAACCTTTTTAAAAGAAAAAAAAAACCAAGTTAGAAAATTATGCTCTGCTGTGGCCGAATGTTCTGTACCCACGCACTCAAAAAAAAAAAATAAAAGTGATATATAAAATAAAATTTCAATATCGGGTGGGCGAGGCCGTTCTTTTCCAGTTTTGTACGTAGGTATTGTAGGTATCGTACGAACGAAACCAGAAAAACCAAATTCTTTTTTATTTTCGAAAATAGAGACATTCTCACTTTACGCCGTACTGTAGGCGTGTTCGTCAATCGATTTGATCCATTTTCAATATCGACCAGTGTGCAAGAATTTTCCTTCTCCGTCTTGTAAGCGTTTCGAGCAAATAAAAAATGCTGCGTAAATATTAAGTTAAAGTTTAATAAACATAGTTTCGTGTAAAATCGAAATCTATTTTTGAGGTTATTTCTTATTTCCTAGCATCCAAGGATGTTGCATTATTCATTTTGTCAAAACGATTGCAACATCCAAAGGCTTTGAATCGCTTGAACATGAACGCTTGTTCGGCCGTCTATCTGCTCACCTGCCTATCTAGATGAAGATGCGTTAAAATAAATGGGTTTATGTTCACGTATATATCCTCAAATTGCACGACACTGTTTAATGAACACTGCGAATGTAGTATCATTAGAGAAGTTAACTGTTAACGTAATATTCTTTTTATACCTTACGACACTTGTGGTAATGACTACATTAAGCTTGCGTGGACGTATGTAACACGTAGGAGCATTTAACATAGTCTCATCTTTCATTATATCAATTTTGTACATGGACCTGTTTTGATTCAAGGACGAATCTTATTGGAAGTGGGTTGGATTGCACAAGATTTGTGGAATAACAGTATTTCGGTATTCTGAATTGTTACGAAAAGTCTGCATCGAATGGGGAAATTTTTTGATCGGGCTTCAATATAACGATTCCTACGAAAAGCAAACTTTTATATAACAAAAGAGTTTAAATTTCAATCATTCGTGATGAAAATTGGTCCATAAAATAATTTCACATAAGTACGAACACTACTAAAGTTAGACCACATAGGTCCATTTTCTGGACTCCACCTCATATGGGCGGGCATTCTTATCAACAATAAACACTTACATGGCAAAAAGGTATATATTTTAAAATTTCATCATGGAAATGGGTCCATAATAGTAAACTGATAAGACCTAACTACCATCTGGGTATATTTTTGGATCCTTTTCTATATAAGAGAGATAGAGAGAGAGAGAGAGAGAGAGAGAGAGAGAGAGAGGGAGAAAGGTAAGCCTTAATATTTCGACAAGCTCTCGTTTGCAGTTTTCTGTAATGAACTCAGGTGAAGAATAAATAAATGTTTGAAGAGAACATTAAATTTAATAAATTGGGGATACGCTACCTAAACTTTTAGGCGCCCTCTCAGGTAATAATTTTCACGAAAACTACGCCTTTACATGGAAACAAGGTACAATTTTTGGTGTATTGTCACGAAAATAGATGAATAGTTGTATTAGTCGCGTAGACGTAGGGTATTTAATAGTGTTTATCATGTGTTGACTTTTTCTCACTTAAAAATCTACAGACATTTATTTAAAACTGGTTTTGTGATAAAATCTTGCTTCCATTAGCTACTAATCTTTTTTACATTAGTGTTGAACGTTTCAGCTTTTAAACTCATTTTGGAGAAAAGTTATGCGCCCACCTACACTCTGGAGCGTAAAGTGAAAACTTCTTAGACAGAAGAATTTTTATATATCATCGTGTACTATTTTCCACAAGATGGTTACATCCATCTCTTTTTTTAAGTCTGGTCTTAAGAATCATTACGTTCCTTACTTGTTGGTATTGTATACGCATGGAAAATAAACGGTTCCAATGCATGCACAAGCACACGTATAAGTACTCTTCTCTCTCCTTCCTGCAGTTGTGTATGAAACATATAGCATGAGTCTTTATACGTCCGATAAATATATATATATATATATATATTTATATATAACCTAGAAAAGAAATGTGATTTGCCCGCGTTGACATCACAAAAGCGGATCTGCATATATTTGCATATTATTCCTCTTATATCCTCTAAAGAGTACAGAACAGAACAGAGTGGAAGAGAACAGAATGGGACATATTTACGTATTTATATGTTTGTATTTTGCAAGGCACACATCACCGTCATCATCGCAGTTACAAACGACAACGAGAGGACTATGCAAAATCCTTCAAGACATTTAAACTATGCTTTTTATTTACACCGTGGTTAAATCATCATTTTCTTCCGCTAACATGGTTGCTTGTTTGTTTTTTCATTCAATGCACGCACCCTTTACCTTAACAAATATTTTCATAGTTGTTGTTTTTCTTATTTTTCATTTAAGTATTCGTAAGTATTCGATGAAAAATTGCAGTGATTAACAGTTTACTCAAAATAAATCATTTATTATGATTTGAACCAAAGAAAAAATAAAAAAAAAAACAAAAATGAACAAACAGCAAGTTTTTCTTTAAAAGTAAGTCATAAGGTTTGAAAAAAATAACTTCCCTCAGCGATTCTTTATGCAGTAAGTTTGTCTTACCCGCGTTATAAAACTCATTCTGCTCGTACTAATATGTTTTTAATTGTTTCATAAACCTTCAAACTTATGATAATAGTCCACGGAAAAAATTCTATTTTTATTGCACTTTTATCTTTTATGGTAATTTTGAATTTCTTAAGAGCTTATGTACATATGTATGCGCAGTGAGGCTAGAGCCTGAGTGTAATTAAAATGGATTACTTGATTACGGCAGACACTAATTGCTCACCAAGTAACTCTTATTAGAGGCTTGTACGAGGCAGTTAAACTATACGCGTACATTCAGGTGACATCGTGAATTTGCCACCTTTAACTACTATATAGGTTGTGTTCGTACCTTATCGTCGACTTAAGCTAAAAATAATTTACATCCTTAAGGATTAAAGAACAACAGCGTAAATCTTAGCCACACAATATACGAATGCTTACAGATAAAATAGCAAATGTTCGTGAAATTAAGCATTCAAGATAATAATTAATGTAAGCCAGAAAAAAGATAACAAAAAAAAGAGAAAGGAAAAACTGAATATAATAATTAATTTTTAAAAATGAATCAAAAGGTGTTAATTTAAGACCATTTGTGGAATTTTCTTATACACTGTCTAGACACAGCGACCATGAAGATACAAATGTCATAAACAGGTTGAGCGATAGACTAGTGATTAGCTTAGAGAAGGAAATTTGATGCTGATCACTTTCAAGGTAAAAAGGTCAGTTTTAAAATAAAACTCGCTTTAGAAGTTCGCGATAGTCAAGCATTCATATATGTCACACATATGTACATGTAGGGGAAGGCATAAGCAAGCGTTTTAACTGATACCAAACGAAATATAATGGTAGGCACAGAGTCTTTTTCTATAAATTAAAAAAAAAACTATATTTCATTAAAATGATTTTTTAATGATTTGATTTTAACAATTGTTCAGCGCGAAGCTTATAGAACGACTTAAGTGAATACCAAAACGCGAAATATAATAACAAGGAAAGTTGACGTGACTTTATTGGCGCTAACATCTCCCAAAGCAAAAGCCTCAGATCAACGAGAAAAACGATCTATAATAGCGAAAATATAACGACACGCCTTCGGCAGTGGCAATGGCCCAACTAAAAATATATAAAGATTTTCAAAACTTTTTCTCGGGATAGGAATTTGTAAGACGGGCGATTTCGTATGTCGCTAAGTCTTAGATTTCTGACACTGGGGATGGCGGTTGGACCAGGTGTTGAGTTCTTTACTCCTATCTGGCCACAAATACCTTGTTGCAATGAGTCGTCGTGTTGCTTCACTGGCTACTGGCGTGAGATATGCCACGGGGTTTTTTGAAAATAATTTTTCTGAATTCACTTATTAGGCTTAATATTTAAACCATATTCAATCTATCCAAAACCAATTTTAAATTTTCTTAATATTCCATCTCCGACTCACTGTGTTATAAATATCTTCTTCCTTCATCGGAGTTTGATGAGATGCCTTAACCAAGTCTAACTTTGAGAAAATGCGTTAGTTCCTTGAGTTACAACTTATCTCATCAATGTGTGGCAAAGGCTACCGATGGGGGAGAGTAACAAAGTTCAGCTCTCTAAAACCTCCACAAGGCCGCTATTCATCTGGATCTTTTCTGGGTACCAGATTTAATGGTGAAGCGAGAGAAGAACTGTACGGTTTACATATTCCCAATTTAACTACAATTTCGAACTCGGTTTTGGCAACTTTATATTTGATAGGGTCTAATCGTCCGGATCTTGAAAAAGGTAAAACACCTTCCGTCTAAATTATGTTTAACCGGTTTTGTATAACTTGGTTCTGCGGTTAAATTTGGTTTGGTTAATCTTGAGATTTTAGTAGATTTTGAATCGTTACGTTGCTTATGTTTCGCGAGGTCGCGAGGCAACAGCTTTAATTTCGGGAAAATTAGACACTTCCGAAATGTCGTCGGCAAACTTAATCGGTTCTTTGATGTCTTTGACATTCGAACCTGCAAGTGCGATACTCAAAGTTGTAAGAAACTTCTTTAAGCAAAGCCTTTTCCAAAGGTCAGGGGTAAAATTAAAACCACCAAGACCGAGGAGACTCCGATAGAAGTCCGATAGATTGCGATCAACTATGTCCGTGCCGGACAAAATCTTGTCTACTTTCGAACTCTCTCTCAAGGAATTCCTTCCGATTAGAATGCTTTTAAACTCCTGATATTTGTTTGTGGCCGAAGGATCTCGGATAAAATCGATAACGGCCGCAATGATTTCTTGCGACAAAGCAATCAGGATGTACTCATACTTTGATGTGGCTTGTGTGATACATTTCGAAGCGATTGCGCTTCGTCTTCGATGAACCAAGTCTCCAGACAATCGGACCAAAACGACGGCAGTTTGGCAGAACAGGTTTGAATTTCCCTATTGTTTGAAAAATTTTCATTGGTTGTGTGAATATCTGTGATGTGTGTGCTAGAGTTGGTGCTTTGTAGCCTATTGTTGTTATCAAATATGAGGCCTATAATGTTATTTGTGTTATTGCTACTCGCGGAAGCGGTTGGTGGGGTGCGCTGCATCTTGTGACCGATTAGGAGAGTCACAATTTTGATGACTTAGTTATGATAGAATTGCAAATTCAATCGATTATTTAATAACTTAAACGCAATATCAGTTAAAGAACTTAATTGCAACAAACACGTGTATTGTTGTATTATATACAAATGTATAGATATATTTGCATATATGCATTTGTATTCGAAATAAAAACAGAAGAAATGAAAGTACAAAGTTTAAAAGTGAAAGTTTGAAAATTTGAAAATTTGAAAAATGAAAGTTTGAATAAGAAATGAAAGTTAATTTGTTTTTTCTTGTTTCAAAATCAAAATTTTGAAAATAAAATTATTTCACAATAGGAAACAAAATAAAGCAAAAAGAAAACTTAACTGCGCTCCTATTGCTTGAGTTTGATTGTAGCTATTCTTCTGCTCTTCTGCTCTTCTGCTTCTAACGTTGTCGGTTCATTAGCTAACTCACTATTGCTAACGACCATCTAAAGAGTTGTCTGCTCTTATTTCTCCTTTACAGTCTTCTAATAATTATTTTATGATTTCCGTTCTTTCATTCGTTTTATTTAAATTACCTATCGGTTGCGGTTGTGTTTCTCTTCCCTTGTCTTTAGCAAAATGAAAATTTTTTTTTATTAAATTTGATATTTTTATGTTTACTTTTATGTCTTTCATGTCCGCAAAGTTTTTAGAACTGATTTTTCAAAAACATGTTGGCATACAATCTTCCCTCGCGGTTCATCGGGGTGTTGCTCCTGGCAGGATCGCCAATTATAGAATCTTTTTTCATTAATTTAAAACAACTTTATTTCATTAAAATGATTTTAAAAAATGTTCAGCTGGAAAGTTGTAGAACAAGTGACTACGAAAATGTGTTTTATCAAAAAGAAACTTTAACAAAACGAAACGTAACAAGGGTAAAACTTACTCTATTTAAAATAAATACTTTGAATAAAGTATGAAATTTAATAAATTTAATGCCCCTTGGGAAGGGGACAAACAACATTACCATTGAAAGTAAAAACAGAATGCTATTTATTTAGGCAAATTAATCTCATTAATAAGATCACCAAAGGTATGTTTACGAGTCCTCACTCAAAAATCGAAATGTTCGATAACAGTTTTCAATAAAATCTAGTTCGTGATCTTAGAATTAATGTTGCGCGTATAAAAAAAAAAAAAACACCCGAGCTAATCATGTACTTCCAACGAAATAAATGTAGGCAAAGTACTAAGACTGAAAACTACACATCGGATACGAATTTCTTCACTTGCACTAGACAATGAGACGGAATATCTATCTCTATTAGGTGCGAGAATAAGATTTTGTCCCTTTAAAATGGAAGGCTTCACTTTTTTGTGTCAAGAAGTGTTTATCACTTTTATGTTAACAGCTTTTAAAAGCTTTTAAGGTCGTAAAGTTTCAATTTTAATTCTAAAAATCATTAGGGAAGGGATTGGTTTCCCCTTCAGATCGCCATAACTTTTTTCTTCGAAGATTGATAGCTAGAAGAAAATTAGCTTGAAGCGCAATTTCTACCCATCGCATTTGAAAATCAAACAGCTTTTCGTTTTACTGAAGAATTAGACTGCTAAAGTCATTCCTCTATTGAACATGGAAAAGGTGGTGAATTTTGAAATTTTTGAAATTTTTGATAATCAGTTGCTTCCTTTCAAGTTTTGTTATTTTTCAATTTTCAGCATAAGTTCGAACAACAAATTTTATAACAATAGCGGAAATGGCAAGACTAAATCGGATCGCAGCTTATATGCTTGATTGAATCTTTGCGACACAGACACAGATCAATGCTTATACAAATGTTGCATATAATTAGGAGAAAAGGTAAAGCAAGAGAAGTGAATTTAGGCGAAAGAGCTTAATAATGAAAACTTACATGAGCTTGTGATAGATGTCTGCGCCTTAAGGCCTTGTACGCCTGTGATTTTACTCCTTCCTCGTTTCACGAAAGTCCGACTAGCACCATTGTACCTTGAAAGTTTTAAAGTTTAAGTGTCCGTGCAAGCAAATTACATTTTTCTTTTAGTAGTAGTTTCTTCCAAAGGACAATTCGAAGAATTCGTCCAGTGGGTAATAAAATTTAATTAGTTTTCTAGTTTAATCTATCTATGACCTAAGTAGCTAAGCTCTTGCACTCAGTCGCGTTCCACTTTATAGTTATGTAAATGCTTGTTCTAGTAGGAAGGATGTGTGTTGCATGTCAACGTCAAGTTCAATTTACTCTTACGTTAGAAACTTAAATCTGAATCCGATGTAAAAAAAAAAAACAGAAAACAATCGACAACAACTGACCGAAAATTTATTGCAGAAACCTCTGAGGTCTTGCAGATATTTTGAATGCTTCATTTTCTTTACTTACGTACACACATACATATAAACAAACGTGTACATGATCTTTTTTTTCTATTTATTTTTTCCATTCATTTACTGCTATTTATGACTTCTTGTGTTGTTCGACTATAAACCGGTAAACTTGACAATTTCCTGCCATTTTTTTTCCTATTCTTTCGGTTTTTATTAGACTCGCTGAAATAAGTCTGTTCACAAGTTTCAGCCACTTGGCGCGAGCGTGTGATGGTCAATTTTTTTTCTACTTCAAATCATGACTCCACCTAAAAACAAACAAAGTTTTCTTTTTACGTGGCGTTTTATTTTATTCCTTGATAAGCCGAAGAAGCTTAAAAACACATTCTTTTTGCTTTTTCTCATCTTGACTTTTGATGGTGTGCTAAAGCACTTTAACTATTTTATACAGTTTCTTCCTCTTTTCAGGCGATGTCTGTTGCCCGTTGTGGGGGACCACTAGAGTGTCCTTTTTTTTTCTTCTCGCGTACTTCTATATTAACTGAAATTCAGTTTTTTATACATTACATGTGAATTGTTTTATATTTCCTTGTATTGTTATACATAATAAATAACTGTTTTTATTTTTTGTTTACTTTTATCATCGTTTTTGTGTATAGGTGTACTTATGTGTCATTCGCAGCGGGTTGCATTTACTTTCGCACAGAATTTTGTTTCTGCCTACGAAGGCAGGATTAGTCTTGACACCAGTTTCGACAAAAATAAACATAATATACTTAGGCTGAGCAAAATAATGTGTAAATTATTATAAATTTCATCTTATAACGATATTTTGCCTTAGCTAGTTACTTAGCCACTGGATACGGTACTGACAAACAAATGCAGGGGAAAGTTGAATCTTTTTAATAATCATCATTTTGTATATTTATTCTTATCTTTTTAATACCCATAACAAACGTCATCGACTTATAAACTCTATAAAGTCTTTACTCAATTTAATGGCCACATGTGTTATTAAATGTGTTTCTAAATGGCTAACTATAAGCGAAAACTGTTTTAGATCTTGTGGGCAGCCTCTAGTAGTCTAGAAATTTTATTTTGTCAATCCGTTTAAAAAGTTTATCGTTTTAATAGCCTGCACCACTGGTAGTACATAGTAGGTAGGGTCAGCTTTTGTTATATCAGTCGATATCGAATCATTTTCTGAAGCGATATAAGCTTGTCTGTTCATCGCTTTGCATGGCTTGTTTTCTTGTACTCAACTTACAGATCGTAATTTTCGAAATATAGTTATAAAATTTGGAATACGGACATGTTTTGGCCCAGTGACGAACAATATTAAGAATTGTTTGGATCGGATCACCTTTTCGACTATTCCCTATACAACGTCTTATTTTGAAATGTGTAACGTCCGCGTATATACGAGTAGGGGGTTTCTGCCGGTCGGCTTTTTCTCTGCTCTTTACAAAAAGAGGAGTATTACGTATAATAACGGAATTCCGTTAGTCAAGTTTTTTTTTCATATTTCTCCGCTAACATAGTAGCGCCATCTGAAGAGAGAATTTTGAAAAGAGAACAAAGTCCAAAGTCCGTCTATATAGCATAAGGGTTTTCTGATTACCAGGACAAGAGACGATACTGACGAGACAGATCAAGAGAGTCGGCAATTAATAAAGAAGATTGAGTTTTTGACACGATAGTGGAGCAGAAAGAACTAGATAATCGCTTGATAGGACTCCAGCACTTCAATAATAGTACAAAAAATCTTTAAACACTGTAAAGGCAATTTAAAATCATTTTTTCATACTTGAAGTAACTAGACTATAATCCTAGTTAACCACTTTATAGGCTTACTGTCGTATAGTCGCATAAAATTGTTTCGTAATTTACGTTAATTTAGTGAAAGTCGGATCTCAAATCTTTGCTTTACCATAACAATTAAGACGAATTTCAATAAACGGATCAAATGAAAAGTGAATGCAATAGCACGGGATTAATTAAAAGGGAGGAATACAAGTGCAAGAACCCAGGAAAGTAAACGTCATGTGAGGAGAGGAAGGAAAAAGAACATCACACGAAGTAAGAAATGTGTCTACAAGTAAAATTAATTAAAAAAAATAAAAGAAAACTTTAAGAAAATTTATTTACAAAAAAAAAAAGAAGAAAATCTCAAGAAGTTGCTGATAAAAAAAAAAAGCCGAATTGAAAAATTAATACGAATACTCGATTGAACGTAAAAACATATATATGCACTATTTTTTACAAACTATACTAGATTTAAGAAAGAATAATAAAAAAATAAATAAGAAAATGATGTTCATTATGTCACTTATTAGTTGGATGAAGAAGAGGTTTCGCGAAAATGAGCTAAGTAAGTGAGTGAGTGTGTTTTTTTTTGTTCTGCGAAATGGAGGCTGTGTGTGCGTGTGTGTGGATGCAACCACAGACCGCGACTTAGCGGATCCACACCTATAAGACAGCTACAGACTAACGGATATAATAACAGGATACACTGACCATAACCCCGTGATTTGCCATCACATTAACAATACTTGTGGGAAATTAAATTCGATCTTCTTTTTGTTAGCCAGGTTTTACTAAACTTGAAATAAAAATTTGTCGTACCGAATGTGGAGTACGTATGTCTTTTTCTGGCATACCGCCTCATGTAAGGACTTTAATAAAAAATAAGAGTACTTTTGGGAAAATACATCCAATTTTTGATATTTTATGAACACAATTGGTCCGGAAGAGTAATGTTCTATGAAAGTTGACTGTATCAAATTTGAATCAAGTCGGTCTACTTTTTGGACATTGTCGCATACAAGAATTCTCGTGATAAATAAGTAAACCCTTATATGATAAAAAGCTTCAACTTTTATTATTTTATGAAGTGGGATTACATAGGTCTATCTTTTAGACCGCACCATATATAAGGGCTTTCATGGCGACAAAGTAAAATTTGTAGTTTTTTACGAGGAAAACAACTCAAAAATAATAAAACCTTTGACAAGTAAATTAAGTTTGCTAAACCTGGACCAAGTGAGTTTGAGACGGTTTGGCGCCCTCTAAGTTGAGCGCTTCCATGAAAAGTATGCTTTTACATAAAAATGATGTATAATTTCTGTTATATTATCACGAAAATGATTGAGTGACTGTATGTAGGTTATCTATGGTCGTGCCCGACCATCTTTAGAACCTATGTGTCTATTCGTCTTTGCCATTTGTAATGAAAAACATAGCAAAGCTCGTGTAAAGGTTAAGAAATTTTTGAAGATACTAATCGGTTGAAGGAAGGAGAGGGGTTAGTAAGCAAAAACCTGGAAGGCCGCTGGAGCTTAACTAAGAAGCACTCATCTTTATTTGCATTTTATGTCGAAATTAAATTTTGAAATGTGTTTTCATATTTGAAGGATATCTTATCTGGCTATTAGAGCAATAAACAAAGAGAAAATAGTAGTTGCTCCTTGAAAGTTAAAATAGATGGAATGTAAAACATGCAGGTGTTCTTAAGTCCCCATCTAAATATAAGGACATATAAATTTGTTCCGATTAGGGCTTCCAGAAAAAATTTATGTAGTGAGATCTTACATCAATCCATTCCTGCATGTCTGTTGTTCACATTCTTAAGAACAAGCGACTTGATATATTATTCGGTTAACCACACGTCAGAATTGTGCAGTTAAATTTAATTCTTGCATAACATTGCCCACCGTATTTAACAAACCGAAATTTTCCAAGTTTTCCCATTTGATTTGAATGAGAAAACACTTGAAGCAAGTGGTTATTAAGCTCGATTAAAATTAAAATGTAACCACAATTTTCAGACATTAGGCCAAGGTTCAAGATCTGTGTCTAGGCTAATAAAACTTTTGCTTAGAATTTTTTTTTCGCCTTTACTATATCCCTTATAAGATGAATACTGTAATTCCGAATATATATTGTGCTCCATGAGCTGCTTTTGCCTAATGAAACGATTGCTGAGAGTCATTGCTGTCTAGGACTGATTCGAATGCCTTGGTTATCAAAAGCCACAAGATGTAATAAAATCTTTCCTTTTTTATCTTAGCATGTAGTTCATCTCTATAACGCACTAAACGAATATTTAAATAAAATATTCTCTACTTTACTCTATTTTTTTTGAAGAATCTTTCAATCTTACTTAAGTATTATTTAAAATTAAATTACTTCGATAAACTCCATTATATCCTCCCTTTCGTTTTTTTGTTTTACGAACTTCGGACCGTCGCAAATGATTTCAAAATTGATGTTTCTCAACACAAAAACGCTTACATTAGATAAGAAACTAACGTATGACACTTTCAAATAACGATATGATATTTTGTACAAGTCTTTCTAAAAGATGGGGACCACTGTGATTAGCCCAACAGCAAGACCACTAATAACGTAAAAATGTTGCGAATTTTAACTTGCAGCCAAGATTGACTTCATTGCAATGTAAATTTTCTTTAGCATCTAGGGATGAACGTGTTTCAAAACATCTATCATTTAAGCAAAGCCAATGCTTCAGCGTTTGCCAAATTCTTCAAACTCAGCATTCGATTCTTATCCGCAGCAAATTTCTTTGCCCGGGTCTGTTTCTGGTAGCCAGACCCTGTTGTTTAATCAACACAATGCAGAATATTGTAGATAAAGTATGCGACAATAGGCAAGCAAAAGTGAAAAAGTATTTTTTCGCTTCGCCATAGACGACATACATATGAAATAGTGCTGGTCAAGATCTTTAGAACAATTGGCGTATGCTTTATCGATCCGTCTAGCTTTCGTTGCACTTTAGACAGTGAAAAAAGTGAAGTGTATCACGTTGATAAATTCTGAAATCCTGGTAGCTAAAATGATGCCTAAGTGCCACACCATTTACCTCAAATTATTAATGATATAGTAAATCAAAAGAAAATTTAATTTGTCGATTAATTTTAAGAAAGAAACCAACGATTTAATCGATCGAAAACGGACCCTAACTAACTTTCTTCTAGTCCAACGTAAACGAACGAACAATGTTGGTGTACAACTCACTGCATACAATGATATATGTTATGATAGTGGAAAGGACTTTGCGATAACATTTATTGCTTTAAAAACTCCCATAAAAAGTTAGTGATCGCGGACAGAAATATAATGGAGACAACAAATTTGTAGTAAAAATGTTAACAACAAATAATCATTAGACAAGACTTAAAGTTATATATAAATGTCAAGAGTACCCTCGAGGCGAATGCTTACGTAGTTTCGCTTGCCTGTAGGCCAATCAACCGGCACATAGAAGAACGCAAATTAAATAAATATGGTTACTTTACAGCTGCTTACCCTCACCATATTTATACACACACTCATACACGCACGCACACCCACCGGCATACAATACTGTATACATTTCCACATTTGTGTAAGCAATAAAACAGAATCTATTTTCGGTTAATGTGTTATATGAAACGAAAAAAAAGGGTTTAAATAAACAGATCATTATTATATCGATACCAGTTTAAAGAAAAAAAAAAAAAAAAAAAAAAAAGGATATAAATAAAAAGTGAAAACTTTCCTGAGGGGCGTTAAATGCCTTTATAAATATTTTTAAATATTTTTTTTTTCCGAAAGTTATTGCTTTGAACAAAAATATTTGATGATAAGGAGTGTGCGTAAGAATGTGTTGTTTTTTTAATTTTTGTTTTCAATGATCTAAATTCCTTTTATGGGTTTTATTGGTATTGTTAGAGTGTTATTAAAAAAAAGGGCAGAATAACATTTTCTAGAAAAGTGTATTTTGTAAAAAGCTTAAAGTAAATTGAAAATAGTTGCTCCACTTAAATAAAAATATTGCTCCGGTTAAAGGGCACTTAACTGAATGTCCTTTTAACGTATAAGATACAAAAGAGTTAGAAAACAGTAAAAAAAAGAGGCAACGTAATACACATAAAAGAACCGAATTACATGGAAATGCTATAATAATATAAAAAATCGTCAGACCATAAAACTTTACAATTAACAGAAAAATGCACAATCGCACCAGTTTACAAGGTAAACATGCCCAAATGCCATGGCGGCGAAAAATCTAAATTTTTTTCTTTTTCGTTCTGCTATTGCTGCTGCTGTGGCCGCGGTGCTGTGGTTGTTGTTAGCTTGGCTTCTATTTAATGACACGATACTATATAGCATGAATGTGAATGCTTGCAAACAAATAAATAAAAACACAAACAACAATGTTGCATATGCTTTAAAGCGAATTTTACGCGCCCTTCAATTGATTCAAAATTATTTTTTTTGCCTAAATCTAAAGTTTTTTTACATAACTTGCTTATGTAGTAATCTGTAATCTGTTTTACCTTAAGGATCGCATCCTGCAGGTAGGACAAGAAAGTTGAGGTTTCATATTTATACGTCTGACGTCGCCAAAGGTGATATCGTAGAACCTTCTCAGTCAAATGAAATTTTAACGGCTGTGAATATTTACGTGTGAGGTTCCAAAAAGTTGTCTTTTTATCTTCCTAAGCAAGGAGATGAATTCCGTCTAAAACAACAGCAATAATTTCAGTTAAACATTCAATGCGTTAAGAACTACGGCTGAAGTATGTTTGCATTTGTTTCTATTAAACAGAGAACAGGAGAACGCTTTCAGAGGCAAGCTTTTCTAACTAATATGATGAAATATTTTGAGAAATGATTGATGGATTGAATATGTTTTCTTAATGAATTTGCCACATTGACGTACTCCGTCGCCTAAACGAAAATTAGCAGAATTGGATTTTCTTAAAGAGGCTATCACACTTAGAAGTATTACAAATGTTCCACGCTAGCACTTTATATTAACAAATAGTTGACGGCTTTGACATACAACGTGTAATAGAAACGACTATTGTGTGGGCGTCAAATACCGGCGTTTTGTAATTTGAATGTGTTTTTTCGGAATAGTTTCGACACACAATCAACGGGAGGGCTAAAGGCAGATTGAATTTTGCATCATTTTCATTGCGTAAAAATTGTAATGACTGACAATCATCGTTAGGCCATTGCCATGTTACAAACGAGATGATAATAATACTTATTCTTATGGGTTAGTGTAAGTGCTAGGAGTACCTTAAATAATGTAGAGAAAGGCAAAAAGAAGCTTTTTGTTATGGGAACGCGAATTGTAAACCCTTTTTTTTTTTTTTTTAGCAGATTATGAATGAGGATTTGTCATGCAAACATTAACTAGTTACACACACAAGCATACATTTTACATAGCTATACTTTTAAATAATCAAAGTTAATTGTTAGAAATGTCCAAAAGAGATGGTGGTCGGGTGAGAGTGAACAGACGAGCAAAAGCGAACAAGGTGGGCCACGTAAAAGCAATAACTTTTGTTGTTGTTGCTTCATTTATTTGTTTTTTTTTTTTTATTAAGCCGCAGTTATGGCTTATGTTACAAACAATGCAATCTTAACATGAACACATATATGCACACACACACACACACACACACACACACATACATACATACATACACGGAGAGAGAGACGTCTGTGTTTTTTATGTTTTTTCATTAGCTGTTGTTGAAATTCTACGACATTTTTTCCTGCCACTCAGGAAGCGAAAACATTCAAACGTTTTATATTTTCATTCATTCATTCCCAGATTTATTTATTGTTGTTGTTACAACATTTCTTACATAAATATTTATAAATACATGTAAATAAGCGCCAACAACAAAAACAATAATTACAAGCACTTTTTTGACTTGTCTACACACCTATCAATGGATGCTTGAAATTTTCGAAGATCGCGAAAGTAGTCGCTTGCACGTCGCATAAATTGTCAAAGAATGATATGATATAGGTGCTGCAAATTAATCGATAATAACTAAACTTAAATACGAAAATTTATCTTCGAGCGCAAACGCAAGTAAGAAAGTTTGAAAAAGAACACACAAACCACAGAAGTCGATCAGATAAGTCTGTCTGAAAATTTTGCACTACCGAGTACAGCTATACGATTGTCAGACTATCATGGATTAATTTAGGAACACTAATTAACAACAAATAGTAAATTTACTTATTATTTATTTATTTACTTTGTTTGGTTTTTTCCGTATCAACAGAGATTTTATTGAAACGGCGTGTTACTCTCAGCAAATTTAAACTTCTTTAAAGCACATAATATTTGACATTCATCACCAAAGGCTACGGCTGTAGTAGAATTATGCTTCTGTTTTTTAACACCTCGAGAAAAGTATCAGAGACGCGATACATCCCTGATCAGTATTAAATAACGAATTGATATAATACCGTCCGCCTGAAATGATTAATAACCATGCCTACAATAGGAAACAAGTAAAAACACTATAGTGGGCCACGATATAATACCGTCCGCCTGAATTGATTAACAGCCGTGCCTATAATAGGAAACAAGTAAAAACACTATAGTGGGCCACGGCCCACACCATTACATTCTCTACACAACCGTACAATTGTTCATGTAATGAGTTTTCAAACTAAGAAGTCATGTGAAAAGTGGTCGAAAAAGTGCTCCGATTCGAACCATTTCGAATATCGTTCGTTCTTATTTCAAAACATCCTAAAAGTTGTGGTCTGTGAGTTAAATACAAGAAAACAAGACGGACAGATAGACGGACAAACAAGCTTAGATAGATTCAAAAATTTGCATCGATCGCTATCTAATGTGGGTGGATCTCTTTAAACTCCTGCTGGATTTTTTATACAAACGCAAAAGCTTAACATAATCTTGTACCACAAGTAGTGTTGCCTATAAATGGGGTTGCATTTAACACTTGATACAAGCGTGAATGAGAACTATTCGATAGTGAAATGGGCATGATTTCCTTCCACACGTGGCTTCTAATTTACCAGAAATATTGATTCAAAAACTTGTATAAATGTCTCCTAATGCCGGCCAAAAGCAAATACAAATGTAATAAATGTTTATAATAATTATAGTACATTAGTTTGAGATGCATAGTCAAAAAAATTCCAAATTCCAAATTGTTTTCATTAAGTATGAGTGCGGTAATTGGTCGATTAAGTGGGACAATTTTCGCACTAGACCTTAAGAAAATATTAGTTAGTATATATCTATGCCTAAATATCGATTAACATTTGCTATAGTTAATGCATTATTCACAACAACATGGACAATTCTTCATTTTCAATTATTTAGCCCACGGTGACCCCCTTAGAAGTAGTTTAGATTTGAGAAAATTTATCTCAAGTTTGGAAGATCGAACTGTAAATTAATAATCGAACTTGGTTCAATTGAATCAGGATATAATATAATGTATATAATATGTGTATATGAATATATGTCGAATATTTTTAGAATAGAGATCTACTAGAAAATACACCTGGTTGTACCAATTTACAATAATTCGTACCATAAAAATTGTATTTACCATCAAGTTGTGGTGACACATATACAAGTGGTTTTTAAGTAAAATTTTTTAACTTTTTATGTAAAAAGACTTTTGCGCGAACTTTTTTATATATCATAAAATTTATTTTAAATGTTCATTGAAATTTTTTGAGCTTTCAAAAGTAGTAGAGGAAAAACTTAACCAGATTAAAAAAAAAAAAACGAAAATGAATTTTTTCCCATAAGCATCTTATGCGCATGAGAAGCTCCTCCTAGTTTTCTCACGCACGAATCACAACGTTTCCTCTACGTCGATGCACTAACAAATATACAGACATGTAATAAAGCGGTGAAAATGCATAAATGAAGAAAAAGGAAAGCGGAAACGGTTACATACACTCCCTAAACGAAGCGATATTTTCAAACTTTTCTTGTCTGTTATTTTTTAAAACTATTATGAAAGATAAGTAGTATTTGTGCTTGAACACGAAAGTGTATGCGTTTGCAATGTCATTTCTATATTACGTATATGTATACGTAGCTATACATACATACTTCGTTTCCACGGGAATATGAAATGCAACAACGTTTCGCTGGGCTTGGTTTTCTATGTCTTTTGGCTTGATGATAACAACGATGACGACGATAATGATGACGATGATGGTGACGATGATAACGCCATTTCAATTTGTCTTGTTTGAAAAAATTGCCTAGGTTTTTATATGATTTTTTTATGCATGAATTCGTTCTTGTGTATGTACATATATATTTTTTTGTGAGAGTGTGCATTTTGTCAACTTTACGCAAACGAACATATTTTTATGATGCTCTCTGTTTTTTTTTTCTTTCCTTTTTTTTAAGACATTTTCCTAGTTTTTTCTTCTTCTTCTTCTTTTTCCTAGCTTTGAAACACGTCTTTGAATTTAAATTGAATTTTATAGAAAGTCTTGATTAAAATGCATTTCTCCTAGGTCTGCTCCTTTCGTCAGGTTGATTTAGTAAAGTTATTAAAAATATTCTAATGAATGTGAAGTTATCAGAGAGCAAACGATATGAGAAGAACTTATCACAAAACTTAGTCAAAGAAAAATAACAAAAGCAAAAAATAAAAAATCTCTATAGGCTTTGGTATGAATATCAATATTTGTGACGCATTTTTCGAATCATCACATAAAAGAGCAATTGATTTCCTTAAAGCGTTTGTAACGCCTAAAAGAACATGTTAAAGTGCCATTTGTTTGGAACTTAAGTGGGTGGTGTGAACGGTGTAAAACGCTAATATCTGCTTTACGAGATTAGCAACCGAGAAGAGAAATTAATACTCAAATATTCTGAACGATAAGTAGGAGTTAACAGGGAGTGTGGATCTAAAATAGATCGATAGATAATATACTTTAGTTGTTACCACCAGATGATATAGAGATCTTACTATAAAGGTTTGCTCATCTTCCGTCGTCTGGTCACGGCTATGACGCCGAAACGTTGGACCGTTGCAAAAAAATTTCGAAAAATCGAAGAACTATTGCAAGAACCTCTCAATAATGTACATCATATGATTCCAAAATATTAAGGCCGTCAGGGTCATGAAATTGATGTTAATCGTCCTACTGGAAAGGATTAAGCCCTACTTCCTAATTCCTAATGGCGGCGTAATACGATAGATGGAATTCTGTTACCCATTTTTTTTATTGTAAATCGATTTAGAATCTGAAACAGATCAAGATAAATGCATCTTAAGTACTTGATGTTCCATATGAAATTTTAAAATTATTATATCTATTGTTAACAAGTATAAGAAATGAAAAGCCAGGGAGTTTTATATCAATATATTTCTAGATTTTCGGATTTTGTACATAAAACGACAACGTTAGTGTATTTTTTTTTTCTCCTCTGGTATTGAATATAAAAATAAAAAGGTTTTATTTCATAAAAAGTTTTTGACGAAAATATAAATAAAATTAAAAATCGAATCAATCGAGCATTGTGTTCTAAGAATGTTTTCCAAACTAGCGAGTCTGTACAAACCACGCGTAGATATTGCAAATTATACTGATGGCCGATATCAAGAGAGACTTTTGCGTAATGAAGCGCGAACTAAGCAGAAGTATAAGGACGTCGCTGGAAATAAGCTTAAATTACCCGCAAAATCTAAATCTCAAGAATCTGTTAAGCAAACGGAAAGAAACGAAAAGAAGATAGTCTCAACGTCCAATCGTCAGGATATCAAAATAAACCAGAAGAAACCCGTGAAAACCTTGAAGGCGAATAAATCGGAAAAAATAGCTTCGGCACGGCAACAAGTTCAAAACAATACTAAAAACACTCCGAAATTGCGTATGAAATGCAGGGGGAGGAATTGCCAGGACGAAATGACACTTAATGGAAGAAATTATTTCGAGATGTACGTAAATCAATTAAAAGAGGATCAAATCAAAATCATGAAAGCGACTGAAGTGAGCAAGAAGAAAACTATGAAATGAAAAAAAAATTTGACATGATTTTCAGGGTTTGTCAGGCTAACTGGTGCCCATATATATTTTTATAATTTAATAAATAAAAAAAAAAACAAAAATTATTTATATTGAATTACTTTTTGAAATTATCGCAGTTTTTTCTTTTTTTTATGAATTTAAATCGCAATTGAATCGCAATTTTGCTATAAAATAAATAAATTCCAATAGGCAGTGCAATGTTTGCCTGGCGATCTAACCAAAATTCTCATTCAAAAGAAGATTGCGAAGAATTTCGAAAACAATCGAAAGCAGTTTGCCGGGGTTGTCTTGAGAATGCGGATCGGGTGCATCGATGCGAGAGACAGCATGCGGCGCGGACGGGTCGTTTCACGTGGCGAACAACAACGTCGGCAACAGAATATAAGAATGATCCATTCTCATATTTAAATCCCGATTCCTGGGTACAGGTAGCGGACAAAGCATATCGTGAAGTCTTTCCTTTTGGTAAAAAAATTAAATAAAATGAATGAAGTTTCAGAATATACTAATGAGAGGAAATAAAAAACATGCAAGAAAGGGACGGAAAAGGAAAAACAAAAAGAACCAAAAATGAATGTATTTTTAGAAAGCAAATTGGAACTGGGTAGAGTCTAAAGTCATTTTCGTGTTAGGATAATGACGCGTTGGAAAAAGTTTTTTCTGCGGATGAGGACGATTGCAATTCTAACTTGACAGTCGTTCTACGCGCGATATGAAGGTTGACTACGCACTATACACAACTGGCCGAGGTTAGTTGGGCTGATGGAATTGATTGATAGGTATATAAAGTTCGTTGTAAGATGACTTCTTGATTGTAAAACCGAGACATTCGAAATGCGCTAATTAATTATGAATCAGAAACAAAGTAATTACATTACATAAGATATTCCTTTTCTTACATACTTACAAACAAACATCGTCAATGTTAAGCGAAAAAAACAATCCTATCAATAAAAAAAAAAAACAAAGTTGAAAGCATGGTTGTATAGCAACACACACAAAATACTAAACACATTATCTTAGCTGCAGCATGAATGGCATCGTCGTCGTCATCATCATTATTATTATTAACATCATTCAGGAAACTCGACATGAGTTACGACAAATATCTGTGACAGTTGTTGATTGTCAGTAATTGCATGCTGAGTGTTTTCAGTTTATATGTAGACGTTCGTGTATGCAAGCCTATGTGCGTGTATCGCTTATTTAACAGATGTTTAATGTCCAGCTGGTCACATAAAGTTACATAAACACGTATCAATTGTACAAAAATTATTAATACTATGTTTAGTTGATCGCCAATGTTGCGCAAACAAGAAAAAAAAAGTTTCTATGAAGTTTTTACTTTTTAACACAAAACAAATCATTCCTTAGGGATTGAAATCTAGTTTGCGTTGAAGGCCCAGACGTAGACGTAGAAATATGATACGAATCTCGCTTTGCTGTTGAAATATACAAATTTGAAAAACCTAATGATTTCTTTCCTTTTTTTTTTTATCGCTAACGCATGGATACGTGATGAAGACGTAACTAATACAGCTCTTGGAATCAGTATTTTTATCAAGTCCTTAAGTCCAAATTCGCATAAAGTGTCGTAAAGATTACATGTACAGTGAAGTTTTTATACCCTACACCACCATTTGTGGTACAAGGTTATGTTAAGCTTTTGCGAATGTGCCTAACGCTTAGAAGGATTTGAGATAAGCTTATCTAAGCTTGTTTGTTCATGTATTCGTATCTTCAACCTACAGGTTGCCACTTTGAAGATATTTTGATGAAATTTGATACACTGAAGTGTTTTGGCTCAACTACAAACGCTGGTTCGGAACGAGCCACTTTTTCGGGCACTTCTCACATGGCACTTTAATTTAATGGTGGACCGCGGCCACTATGTATAATTCTTATTAATGTCTTTACAATAATCAAACATAAAGCGAGTGCTATCCTACTTCTGGTTGCATCTAGGTGCTCTTTCCGTAACGTAGGAAGTATGTGGTCGCACGCTTGCATGCATTTGTCTGGAGCTGTATTAGAAATCGGTCAGAAGGAGCATCACACACACACATATATTTATTTGAAACACAAGTTCCCTTTTTGAGTAATTTTACGGAAATGTTGCAAAAAGTGAAACGGAACGAGGCTAACAAGGAAGCCAAAGTACGTAGATGGTTCACTGGAATCACCCTCTTCGCTTTACATGAAATGACCATATTGCTTATGGCATAGTAAAATTGACTTATTGTACGACGTTATTCATGTTATTGTAAATCCAAATAAATCTGTCTACAAATAGTCATCAGATAAAATAATGATTGCATGAACTGTTGATACGCGTGAGATTCTAAATTATATATTGCAACGATATTCATGTTGTCTATCCATTAAATTCGTAAAAATTTTCGCGGAAAGCAAGAGTTTGTTCCACGTATTTATTGTTTAGCTTCGTAGATAAATAACCTACGACTTTAAGCCGACATCTGCATGCAAATCTAAACGGCAGTTGATTTCGCCTTAAAAAGATTTAAGTGAACACAAAAAAAAAAAAAAAATTTATCAAATTAATTGCATTGATGTCTTACAAACCATGTCCAACATTGTTGCGAGCTTATGTATATTAGGTTTCGGCTGCTCTTGCGTGCATCAACCCTAACGTTTACCGCTTATTCAAGCAAGAAAAATTGTTATAGATTTTACAAAAGTGAAAATTTTAAATTCTTCATATCTTCACAATGACACCTAAAAAGTGCATAAAGCAAATTTTCGTGTGCTACGAGGTGTAAAGAAAGGTTTATCCTCATCACCAATAACAACATCATTCAAAATACAACATACAATAAAGTTCATTATTAAAAGCAAATGCAAATGTTGTCGTCATTGTTGAGGAAAAATAAGTGATAAAATATAACAAAAAAGAAAAAAAAAAAACAGAAAAAAGAAAAAAGAGAAATCCTTTTTAACAAGCCTCAACTTTTGATAAACGTTGGCATAACGACAAACGTTACAACAGTGAAAGAAGCTGAAAAAAACAACATCAAGTATTATAGTGATTATCATTGAAAGGCAAGTGTAGTAGTGGAGCAGATATTTGAATTGTCATTTCTTTCTTTTGTCCTATGACGAGCTTACGAAATGAAAGTGTTAGAAGTGTGGCGAGAGGGTTAGCAACTTATTCGGCAAATTCCAGACACAAATATAGTATATAGAATACATTTGTTGTTGCATAGAGAGTGAAAACTTTTTATAACATCAACGCTGATGAAATACATAGAGATGGCAATCATGAGTTGAGTAATGATAGTATATTGTTATTATGGTTGTCGTTAATGTGGTCTAACGCTTGAGTGGTTCCTTTTTGTAGGTTGATTTTTTTTGTCGCTACTGAGGTCATATGCTAAGCAGAGTGTTTTATTTTGATAGGTTGAGTTTATGTTGCGTGTTTATATGGGTGTGTATGTGTGCGTATATGTATGTGTTTATATGTGTGTACACGCGCGCCTGTGTATGATTGTCTTGTAAAGGATATTATGGTCGATACGGAGTGAGCGAATGTATTTTGCATGTTTTGCACGCGTGTGATTTTGCGGTAAATTCACTTTTGATTTTACAACGATAAATATTTTCATTGAAAGGCGACAGGCCGTGAAATGATGTGTCAATCGCATTGAGCGCTCACTGCTCGCTGCACTGGTATGATAGGCATGTTCTCTTTACACTTAACAGCTCTTTAAAACTAAAGGTTTGTCACATGCAACCTAAAGTTATTCAAAAGACGACTAAGGCACCGCACACTGTTGCGGTCGCTTATTTTGGGTTTATCTAATTTTTTTTTCTCACTTGTATTCCCGCAGGGGTTTCTTTCTCAAATTCTTTCTCTTCTGCTTGAATTGTGTCAATTTATTCGGTTGTAATATTGTTGTTGTTGTTATCCTTGTTGTTGTCGTTGCAAATTATCATTGAGTTATGCAAATGTTGTTATTGTTGGAATATAATCAGATAAATAATTTCAAATCAGAATTGAGAGTGCGCTGGCAAAGCTTTGTTCTGTAATAGGACTTTTTAGAAAAAAAAAAAAACTAAATTAAAAAATTAGTTTTAAATAAATAAACACATTATGACTTGAACGGTCGAAGTCGCCATTTATTACCCTACATTAAACATCGTTTACGCCCAACTGCTACCCTATTCGAAATGGTCAAATACTAATAAGGGTTCTTTGCGCTGTAAATACCAATAGGTATCCGATTGGCGGCGACCGCAAAAACAGTCTTGTCAACTAAATTTGAACAGAGATCAGATTTGTATATTCAATGAATCGCAAATTGCTTATGTGAAAGATATTTTATTACATTAAAGTTGTCGGCTTTTAAACACAATTGTTTTATTTTCTGCAGTATAGCGCTTCTAAGTGCATCGCGCGTGTCTTTGAAGCTTCTGTTCTAGAATTCGTTTTGGAACATATGCAATAATTCTTATTGCCTTTACTTAATTTTTCTTGGTTTAAAAATTTCTATAACAATGGATATAACTACAGTCGATATAATTAAATCGCAAAAAGCTTCCAAGGATGGTTTTTAACGCTTATTGAGAAATCTAACCATCCCTGATGATGCGTATAACTGTCTTTGATTTTCTACTCAACTTTCACTGACAAGCAGTGCACAAACAGCTGTACACTGCATCTCAATTCCTTGCGGTAGTAATATTGTATTTAACAAAAGAGTAAACGTAGAGTAAGAAACTCCAGGTATATCAAAGACAAGTGACATCTAACCAGCGTAATATCTTTGTAGTTTAAGAAAAGTGAAAGTTGCATCACGATATGCTTACTGTCAATTTTCATTACTTTGATTATTGAGATAATCACACATTCGCTGAATTGAAACTTTTCCTCTTACTTTTTTTTCTATGTATTTGTTTTTGTAAATATTTCGATAATTTTTATGGGCTTTCGATTTCACTTAATTCTCGTTAGCACGAAAATTTGCTATCAATATATCGGGCATCCAGTTATGTTGAAATGTTGCATATATATCTTTACTTCCGATGACAAAATACGGTAGTGCAGTAAATTTTTCGGTCGACGGATGCGAGCCAGGAAAGAAGCTACCAATCTGTAACACCATTAGAAAAAAATTGAATTTCTTAAACATTAAAATCTCAAGGATTTTTTGTTTAATCCCATAAAAAAATGATTCTGTGAAATGTTTATTTTCCACCGTTTAATTCATTAAAGTAAAAGTTTATTTAAAAAATTTTTTTCCATATAATTTATTTTATAAATAAAATCATTTTCTTTTTATATAAAATTTTATATACAACGGACTAAAAGAAAATTTGAATATAAACCAAATTTTTGGATAAATGATTTACATATATGTACTCTACTGGCACAGAAGCAAAAATTCAAATCATTTGCTAGAATTAAGTTTCCGTTCGCATACAACAGACGAACTTCTTCTTTCGTTTTCTTTTTTTTGTTTTTTTTGGAAGAGGGATATATTGCTGGGTACTACTCACGGCTTTTCAGCTGATCTGTCGCAAGGAAATTTGTATTGTTGAAGACATAAAACTTTGGAAATTTCAATATAACTTAGATGATATACTTTCTTCTTTATTCCGCAAATTTCTCTATGTTATGTCTAAGTGGTCACAATTATGCAGGCAGGTGCAGAGGGCTCTAGAGGTGCAACGTGAGTACACTACCGTGAAGGTTTAACCATAAGGTGCTCGACCGCGTACGGAGTGTTAACACTTAAAGCCACGGGGCTAAGAATCTCTGCAACACTCGTTGCCGTGATGGAAATTAGGTCTCCGAGTACCAGACGAGATACCTATGTGGACGTATATCTCTATGGTGAGAGCGAGGCGCTATTCAAAGCCTCTGCCTTTCCGTGGGTAAGGCAACCAGTTGCAATGCAACTCCAAACTCTTCTCGCGATTTTGGTCTAACAACAGCCACCACGTAACTCCGGCTATGGGCCGCTCCTACCCCCAGATCAAAACTAAAAGAATGTTTCGTCGACTCCTGACACCCTTACTGCCCGAATTAAAAGAGAAAAATTTAGTAAGAAGAAAATATTAAAACCCTCTGGTCTGACTTTCTCGGTTCCATACAACTCGGCAGGCAAGTACAATACAATGATGGATATTCAAATGACAGCTGCATTTACGTGAAAGAGCAAGAAGAGAAAGAAAAGAGATGCAGGAACAGCGGCCGTGGTCACGCGGGAAATCGCGTCTCATTTTAGTTATTAGTTCCTCGGCATACGGATTTATAGACCAAATACTTGATTTTGTGTTATGATTCGGTTTACTAGTTCTCGCTGAGTGCTGGAGCAGAATTGAAGCCTTTCCTTCATAGAGAGGCGAACAAAGTAATTGATTACACTTGTCATCTACTGAAATGGAAAACGGTGACGAGCGCGAACTCGAGTATACCCTATAAATTTCTACAGATTAATTCAACTGTCAGCTTATAAAAACTGCGACAAATATATTGATATATATACATATATAGATGTAAACAATTTTCATCATATTACCTATGCTAGCTCTGCATGCTCCGCACCACAACCTCTGTAAAAGTATCTACGAATTTTGAAGTTCTAAAGGTTGACATTAAAGGCGTCATATCGATAGTTTTTTAAATATATGGAAGATTGATAAATCGATGCAATTTAGTATCTGTCTGACCAACACACAAACGTTTTATTTCAATATTTTGATAATCAAAGGAATTTAAGCTTGAAATCGCAATACATAGGCAGATTAAATTGTTTCGCCAACGATTTACCGAGTGGGGAGACTGGGTTCGAGTTTGGTGTTATCGCTCTTTCTTTTTTTTGTAATGTATTTTGTAAAATAATGATAACAGAGGTGGAAAACAATATCCTTCCAATATTATCACACAATTGTTATTTTTGAGAAAAGTTTTCTTTCTAATTTAAAGGGTCTTCTACTTATTTCTTAAGGTATATAACAACGTGTTCATTACTTGTTTAATGAATGAATTAAAAGTTTAACTTTGAAATAATTTTGGAAATGTTGAGCATTTCTTTGTAGTTGAACGATGCGAAACAGGAATAAGTGTTGTTTGTAATTAAACACCTGAACTCAGGTTATTATTAGATGAAGTAAAACTTTAAATTTATTATGGACACCACGAAAGGCGTTAATAAAAGTTATGAATCTATAAATAACTCAAGGTATTTAAATTAACTCTTCTAAGAGGTCCTCGTTTTTGTTATGGAAAGCGTAAGAAAAGTTTCTTCAGTTGTTTCTTTTGAAATAAAAAAGTTTTTTGTGTCTAACTTACTTAACAATGCGCATATACACACACACAATTGCATTATGTTACGAAAATTTACAGCCACCCTAAGGAATTAAATTTTTTTACTAAAAGCTTTCATTATTTATTAATAGCATTAAATTTTCAACACCTCATTATTTATGTAACAAGCCACAAACCATACTAATGATACCTTTAAACGATCTGCGGTTACAATAAATTGATACTAACTACTAGAGGGTAACACCTACAATTGTACTTGGCGAGCGACAGCGAGCACACGCACATTTAGATATCAATTATAATTAATTGTAAATGATTGGAAAGTGTGTCCATTTGTCCGTTACATAGTTAACAGTTGTTAACATCTTGCTTTTCTTTTCAAAAATAATTGCTACATGTGTACTATAGTTGCTGTCTATTTAATGATTACGACAACGATTTGCTAAAAATTTTATTATTTTCCCTTAGCCACCCCTCTTTGATAACACTTTCCTACTATTGACCAACTGACCAAACAAGCATACATAGACGTACACTTCACTTATGTATGTATATGTCAAAGTACATCGACGGAACCCTGCTGCATTTTGTATATCATTTCCAATCAATTATTATTCAACTTCCTTTGTTTTTCAATCACTCTCTGACACTATAGCAGCAGTTACGGTCTGTTAGCTAATATTATTAAATGAGGAGAGAGTTTTCTGTGTAAATTTGAAGAAAAAAAAAATTCAATTAATTTAATGCTCTATTCGTCTCCCAATCGCAATAGTTCTTGTAGTACTGCATTATATTTTCAACGCCATGCATTTCTATGAAGAAATTTTTAAATAAATTTTACACTAATTTAATTTCATCTTGTTTTCTTTGTTGCCTTGTTTGCACAAGGGCGAAAAGTGAAAACCAAATGTGTGTTTAAATGCAAATTTTCCAATTCATTAGATTTTAATTTAGCTCTTCTAACAATGGTTTTTAATTAAGGAATTTAATCGGAATTCAATGAGACGATATTTATAATGTTTTTAATTTAATAGATAATTTGTATTCGATGTATTATATAAAAAGACAAAAAGAGAAAGAAAGTGAACAAAAATTTCACAACAATGACCTAAAACGATTAGATCGCATATAGCAGAGCTTCTCCTTCCAGAGAGGACACAAAGCACTAATTACACGAATTAACGAACGAGTTATTATTGCAAACTTAATTTTGGAATTAATGCTGCTATCGAGTAAATGTATTGTAAGGCAAACGAGAGAGTACAGTAGTGCTTGCTCGTATATTTTATTGCCGACGTGGAAGGATCGCAATGCTCTGTTCTGTTTTAAATCGTATCTGATTATATGTTTATTCTTTTACACAACAAATTAATATATATATGTAAAGTGTATCCGCCTGAGTGGCCGAGTAGGCAAGAGTCTCGACTAGCAATTCAATGGTCGTGGGTTCAAACCTCAAGTGCGGTAGAGTTTTTAATAATAAAAATAATAATAATATTAATAAAAAAAATAAATAAATAAATAAAAAGCCGAAAGCCTTAGATGCTAGTGCTTTTAAGACTTTAGTCTTAGAATTTATTCTCTGGCTAAATTTAGATAATAATAATAATAATAATAATATGTAAAGTATATACATATGTATGCATATATATTTTTAAAATTTTTTAAATCGCTAAGCGATCATTTATTCAAAGCAAATATTCAGTTTGCCCACAGTGACGGCCTTAATAATAGACAAGCGAAAGGACAGAATGCACATCTATTGAGAATAATAAATACATTCTGGCGAGTATATCACTACATGTTTTAAACGAAGGGACAGACCAAATCTCAATTAATTTATTGCTTGTAGACTTTGACAGCATTTGGCAGCTGCGTCTAGAAGAATTCGAGGTTATTTGAAGACAGACCTCCTCAGTCCAATATGATAACATATCCATTCAGTAAGAAATCTTTGAAAAATGTGAGAATTGATGATAAGAACTGTTTTACTAGCAACAAGGTTAATAGAATAACACCAGTACATATTGAATGCAGACCTTGTATAAAATAACAGATAGGTGGAAAGTCTGATAATGTGGACTATCATTCTATATCGTGAATATATTGAAAGTTTTTTATGAAAATGCATAAATTTCCTTGCGATAGTATGTTAAATGTTTTGATATCAACTTCGTTTTGTCTTTAATATCTAAGAGATGTGCTAGTTATTTATCGCAACAAAGAAGGGAAGGGTGTTTAAATCTAAAACTAGTTCAGAATATGAAAGTTATTTAGCAATTAGTTTACAGAAATTCCAATCTATTGTGCCTGGAATAACAAACTTACCATCCGTTCCGTGACATAATGGATGTCGTAAAAATGATTGCGATGGTAACGTTTAAATGTCAATTTTAGGAGATTTTGATGGATTTGTGTTAGTGGTTTCCATTCAACGCGTTTCATTCGCAAGCAGGCATTTGTTAATGAATTGATATAAATGATAATGGTTTTTATATATACATATATATATACATATCTTTTTTCATATTTTATTTGATATTGATACAGCACTGATCAATTATGATTGATGTTGATTTGAGTCGGAATGCATACGGATTGTAAAGTGAAGAGAATTGCAAACGATTTGTTAAAGAAAATTGTCACATATTCACATAGTTAGCGTTCACTCAGGCCTTTGGCAGGATGAGTAAAAAACATGTTTTTTGGGTGTTTACAGAATGGTTTTTTTTTTGTTTTTGTTCTTTGGTTACGTACAGGATGTGTTCAATTAAGGGGTTTTTTGTTTCCTTTGACATATAACAAAAAAAAAAAAAAGGAAAAAAAATATACAAAGAAAACGAAAAAAATGTAGAAACAAATTAAAATGTAAATATAAAAAAAAAAGGAAGAAATGAATCGTTTCTTAAACCTATTTCTGGCTTATTATTTGATATCGTGCATATATGTATACGCAGGCACGTTTGTTCACAAATACATGTACGTAGAGTGAAGGGCGTATTGACACGTGATCTTATTAATGCAAAGATAAATAACAAAAATCAACTATAATGGATGCGAGAAGTGCTCGTTTTCATATTTCACTCTCATGCCTATATACAAGTATAATATGTATATGTGTTTTAGTATATATGCTTGTGTAACTTATTATATCATAAAAAGAAAACTTAATGTTATTGTTTTGAAATTAATTTGCTCTCGCTATTGAAATTTCTATTACTACTACTACAACTGCTATTACAACTACTACTACTACTACTACTGCTACTACTACTACTACTACTACTGCTACTACTACTACTACTACTACTACTACTACTGCTACTACTACTACTACTACTACTAATGTTACTGTACTTTTACCGTGACTAGTATTATGTTATCCGACTGACAATTAAAGAAATTTCATTTTATGACGCCATTGAATAGACACAGCCGTGATAGCATCTCAACAATTAATTACAATTATGTAAAAATGTTCATGTATCAGCTATAAAAACAAAGTTTAGATAGATGGTAAGGAATGCTACAGTATATTATCTGTATTTCTCTTCAAGTACCACCCATTGAGTGAAACAGTAGTCAAGTCGACTAAGGCAAAGGGATAAAAATGTTCCCTAAGATGCTTAAAAATGCTATTTAGACGCTTATCTCTGTCTTGTTAAAATTGTGTAATTGAGAACATCTGCAATTAACAGTTACATTTTCACACAAATACGCACATGCACACACAAACACGGAAAGGCAAATGGCACTGCGTTGAAACGTATAGAATATTGTTACCAAAAATGGCGTCAGGGCATCGAACATTGAGAGGCCAACAGCCAGTCATAGTTAACTGTTTTTATATAAGATAAGAAATTAAATGCTATAAAAAAAAACTCTTCAAAATCTTTTCGTTTGGAAAATGGTACGGGAAGCATAACGTCATATGATATAACCAATCCACAACCACACATAGCGTTCGTAAACATATAACAACGATGCTTAGTTGTTGTTCTAAACAACAAACAATAAAAACCATTTTGCCTGCTTTGTCTGCCAAAGTCTACACTTCAGCTTACTACCTCTCAGCGAAAGAAGATGAAGCCATCTTTTTTTTTGTTCTTCCACGAATCCTGATTAAAGGTTCGAGGAATACAAAAATTCGTTAGGATAACGACTTTGAAACACTTGAAAATACTTAAGCGTGACTGTTTGTTTGCTTTGAAGAGGGCAAAAGCTTTTTCCTTTTCCTTTTTTTTTTCTTTTTCTTACACTACTTAAAAGATATCATTGTTTAGGTTCATCTGCTAAGAGCTATTCCTTATACTTTTTGTAGAATATTTTTATTTTTTGTTATCATCACTAAGCGTCGATATGCGCGTGGTCGTACGGATTTTGGATTATTTTATTGTTGTGCCTGCAGTTAATGTGACAATGAGTAAAACGGACTTCCGGGTTTAAGAAATAAATAGAAGAACTATTACGAGTCACTTACGTTCGCCCATTCACAAGGGATTTTTTTCAAATGAATGCCAGGCATCGTCAAGGGAGTAGGCTGGATAGAATGGGCGTGTTTAATTCCGAAATACCTCAATGCACCTTTTTTTATGTTTTTTAACTTAATTAGAAATTCTTTTAAAAGTTTTTCGTTACTTAGAAGTTTCAAAAAATGGTAAACATTGAAAGCTTATCTTGGTGACAGTATGTAAATAAAGAAGGAAGAGATTGCAATGGAGACCTATATATTAAGCAACAATTTCTAAGCTTTAATATGGACCTAACAACGAATTTAATCTCTTTTACTGCTATAATCGTAAATATAAATGAAAATTTAGTTCATTCCGAAGATTTGCCATATTTTGATGCCTACCCTCCAAAACGTGGAAGCACTTAGCTAGCTAGGAGCACGCAAGTTCAAAATCTAAAGTTGTAATTAAAAATGTACACATTATACAAGTCATTACCTATTAGGGAGGGTTATTAGGGTTAGGGTCATATTTACCAATAAAGTAAAGAAAAAGAGAAACTAAGTAGAAAAGAAGAAAATTTCAAGACGAGACCGAAGCAAACTATACTTATCGACATAGTCCTAAACAACATTGATTTGTTTTTTTATTTTAGATATTGGCTCATGCCATTTTATTCCAAAAATGATTTCATGTGTTAATGTTCGCTTATGGACTTCTGTAATAACGCAAACCTGCACCATCAGCTTTTGCCACTTTTCCACATAAATCTCCTCCTATTTCACCAGTAACACAAATAATCTTTGTGAATAAGGTCATTGAGAGTTCGTGGTTCATTGGAGTAGATCACTACTCCAACATAGCCCCGAAAGTAGAAGCTCAAGTAGGGTTATACCGCACGACTTTTGCGGGAAGTTCACATAAGCATTTCTGGAGATTACATGGTCATTGAACTTTTCTCGTAATAAATCGATGGCGCCAGGAAATGCATGGCATGTTGCGACATTTTGTTGAAATCACATCTCTTCGACGCTGAAAATCATCTAATCATGTTTCTCTAGCGTTCTCCACGACATTTTCATGTTCAAAATGACATTTTCAGCCCGCAAACTATGCTCAAAAGTTAATTTGGGTACATAAAAGTCCTTTAGGAACATCAGACGTGGTTTTTTTTCATACCAAAGCGGCATTAATGCTTATTTAGGAAGTCATTTAACCGTGGTTTTATTGTTTTCATAACAACTGTGTTGTACAACTACGTATGTATTGTATTCCACAAATACTGGAAAAAAAATTAATCTAACCTCAATCAGAAGTGTGTTTAATTTACGTTTACTTTCAGACTAACAACAGTTAGACTGGGTGCAGTGAAGATATCAAAGCAGTATTTGTTTTCTACTTTTGTAGAAAGAAAGCTGCGTTGCGTCATACAGATTAAAGGACTCGTTAAAATAATGACAATTTTTCCTAAACGGAAGGATTCATAGTGACACCAATAACGTAATAATTTCCTCTAAGTCTAGCCGGGATAATAAATTTATTCCATTTAGTAAAAATGCATTAAAGGAAATCCAAAAAAAAAAAGACATAATACATTGAATGAGTGCTGAAAGAAAGCGCCCGAGCTAGCAAGCCAGGTATACAATTCCATATTAACTGAAAACTTGGCCATGTAACGGCTATGCTCACAATGGAAGGAAAACAATACTATGAGATCAATTAAGAATTTTAATAAGGTTTTAAAGAAAAAAGCCGTGTTTCCAAAGGCATTCATTTACGGCAGTGCGAGATTTTACCACATGCTAAGAACCATCTATACTCCTGTATCTACCATGTGGTACGATCGCCAAGGTACACCTTCCCAGGAAGGGCTGCCCTTTACGCACTGTCTATCTGTGAGCCTACTTTGACGCTCTTCGTTTCTTTGTATCGTCAGAATATTTGCGGCAAACACTCCTTCCGTTTTCTATTTTTCCTGGTCGTGCAGCGTTACTGTCGCGAGATTGTCAGGGAGAGGAAACTCTCAAATCTCCGTCTGTCGTCTCCGTCGTTCCTCGTTGTATTTCGGATAGACAAAGAGCATATGAAGGTGTGGTGCCGTTAATTCGTTGTTAATCAAAAATATTGATGCAACAAATACTCACAATAATAAAAATATACGGTAATAGAGACGTAACTGACCGCAAATTTATTTTCAGTAAGAAACTCGCATTTTTACTGCATAAATTTATTAATTAATTTCAGGTCTGGCAACATTTTGCAAGCCTACCAACCCTTTTAAAATATATGTTAACAGCGTTGTCTACTATTGATCCCCTCAAAGGAAACATACCGCAATGCGTTCACATGTGGGGACTGAAGGGCTTAAAGAATTCAAGTTCGAATTATTTTTCAGGCAATGGATTTATTCCTATCAAGTTTCTTTGAAACCTGCACGAATGGGTCATTCGTAAAACGACTGCTAGCAATGAAGAGGCGAAGCTTGCGGGCAACCTTTACTTTGATGAGGTCAATGGATTTCCGTCTAAACAGCGTATCGGCGGTATTAAAAATCGTTTGTATATTTTGCACTAATTGCTTTTGCGTTTCGTCATTAGATCGCATGCTTTTCCAATAATCCGCCCACTTAACAAGGGATTTACAATAAACTTACAATCGCCGGTAGAGTAACATAAGCAACTTATTTCTTAAATAGATCGCCACAAATAAGGGTAGTTAGGTACACTATATGTAATAAGGATGCCCGTTCTTATGCTACCGAGCAACTGCCTACGCAGTCTGCTAAATCTGGCTGAATCTGCTTATAGTAGTAGTAGAATTGGCAGTAAATCGGTATTAGAAGGCTACAATACAGTTACTATGGCAATAAGTGGCTCGGAACAATGGAGCAATGGCCATTAAAATAGCTAAGATTGTCTGCTAGCATTTGCGTAAGCAATTTATTGAAAAGACTGTAACTCGTATTAGTATCTAATGCATGTACATGTTTCAGCAAGTCGGAGTATGTACAATTACTGCATGAGTTTCGTTGGTTAAGTAATATCTGGCGATATTCCAGATTTACGGCAAGTTTTTCCTCCCCTTACGTCCTCGTGATAATTTTAATTGCCAGTAATTAGTTTCTCGAAAGCGGTTTTGATGTCCAACATATCTGAAAAGGTGTGATGGGTATTGGGACTATAAATATATTTTATTATATAGTAAAATGCAGTGGAAATTCCTTTCCACTCAAAGTCTTATCAGTAGTCTTTTCGCAAAAGTATAAATTATCTCACCGTGAAAAGTGCACTGTATGAACGTTGCATAGGATCAGTGTCGATAGCCACAATTTTCAGAGAACAAATATTTTGGATTGAAAGGACAGTTCTGCTGAATCGTGGAGGATTAGGCAAAAATGTATACAATAAGATTTTCAAAGTGCAAAAAGTTATGAATAAGGCCAGTTAAACCATTAACGACGAGCACACGGTCGAATGCACATTTCTCCATTTTGAATTCAGCTTCGGATGGAGTGTGTTATGAAGCACTGCAACGTAGCGAAACTGTCACTGAACTAGAATGTTTTGTTTTTTTACGGAAGGACCATTCAAAGTATAATTATATCCGGAACACACTGACATACGATCAAATTACTAAACAAATTAAATTTTCTTAAATCCTGGTTGGCTTAATAGACTCAAGTTAAATATAGGTTAAGTGTTGTGGTATTTCAAACCATTTGAATGTAATTAAAAAAATCACTAAAATTTTTTGTAGTTAAATGCTCAGGAATGATTAGCTAACATTTGCCAAATTTGTTTTAAATATAAAAGCAATAAATTAAAGTTATTTGTGTAACAAAATGGTCTTTGGCGAACATTTATTATGCTCCTAAACTGACAACACAGCGAATACATAATTTACAGCGAGCAAAGTATGAACCTCCAGTTACACAACATGAACAATAAGTTTCTCTCTTGTAGTTAGACACGAAAGAAAAAAAAAAAAGAAGAGAAAAAAAAGTGAATAAAGAACAACCGCAAAAGTCGCATAAATCTGAAAATCACTTGTCGTACGCGCATTAAGTTTCACGCGCTATTAAAAGACATACATAAGGACACACACACATATAAGTGGTTTTCAGTTATTTTTCAAATTGTTGTTGTTGCATAATATTAAATTAGGATACTTTGTAAAAAGCCACCAAGACAAAAACGGATCTTAATACGTGTAAAGATCCGTGTGTATGTGTTTGCCTGCTTTTTTATGGACTTATATACGTATTACTGTATATGAATTTGGGCAAGTTTGAGACGGTAGGCAAAGGGAAACTGAATAAGAGAATGTTTTCGCATACACAGAACTTAAGCATAACATTTTATTCCACTTCATTGAAGTCTTTCGCAACATTTGTTTGTGACGTTAATTTATACAATAATTGTGGTTTACTTTGCTTTTTACTAAAGGACATCAACTGTTACTAAATGCTGATAACGGGGATGGTGATGGTGAAATGATGGTCATAGCGGTGGTGGTGATTTTCGTTGTCGGTTTAGTTGTTTTCAGTATGATTTTCATTGAGATTTTTACGTTGTTCAAAGTATCTATCGCCCTTTTGATATATATATATATATATATATATATATATATATGTACGTCTTTACAAAATAGACAAGTCTAACGAATCTTAATATAAACACACTGTAAATGAAAGCAAATAAATAAACAAAATCACGGCAAATCACCATAATTTGCGGTGATAAATCGGAGATGGCCACCAGCGCTGATTCCTCATTTTTATTTATCTACTTTTCTATGTACAAGTTACAAAAAAAATTGGAAGTAATGCCAAGACGCATTTTAAGCCTGTATTCATATGTAAAATATATAATGTTTTTGAATCCGTTTTGAAGCTCTTGCAATTATATTCTATTAAGTTATGTCCAACTTCAAGCACTTCATTGCTTTTACGCCCCATCTTTTTAATTGAGGTTAAAGCAGTGTCTTGAAAGTATTTTAGATTTACCCCAATCTATCCACATTTACTCCCACCTTAGCCCAGTTATAAAAACAAAAGTTCAAGAATTTCTTTCATACGCATAGAACTGAGATGCAATACGCTGTACTTACTGTCTTCTTTACAAAGTTATGAAATTTGAAGATTATTTGATATACGAGGCAGTGTGAACCGATCATTTTATAGTTTTTGGCATTAGCCAGTTTCCTCTTATTCATTTTTATTGTTGCAAATGCATTTTGTCAATAACTTGTTAGCAAGTTTCATGTTTGCAATGGAATCTCTCTTTCCTTCTTTCGTGTACAATTTCTTATAGAAGATCTTCTTTCCCACTTATTGTTCTGAAAATCACAAACGTATCGTTTGAACGAAGACTTATTAAGTGACGTCTTACGGTTTGTTTCTATTTTTTGCTTTGTTATGATAATTTTAGTAACATAAATTTTAATAGGAAATTACTTTATAGGATTATTGGATGTTGGATGACATTCATCTGATAATCTATTTTGAATCTGTTAAATATAACTCGTAATATGATTCATAATAATCAAGTGGGTCGGAGGCCAACGAACCTTTATTACAGCAACAGGAATCCACTTTATGGTACGATTTCATCGGTTTTAAATTAAATATATTTTTCTCTTCTTCCTTCCTATCGATATTTTTCGAATTTCTGATTATAATTTCATTTTTTTTTTTAATATTACAAGTGTGCACGAGTAGTGATTGCAAGCCTCTGTTCTGTACACGTAAGCGTGGTATTGTTGTAGGTCATTACATTACATCTAGTTTGGTATTTTGCTGATATTGAATCATAAACCTATTGCTTTAACTTACTATTAATTATATGAATACCGCTTTCTGCCAATCCATTACTTTGGGGATGATAGGGAGAATTAATAAATGTAATATTATTTTATGAATTCTTTGACATGAATTTACATGAGACATGAGAAAGCGGCAACCATTGTCGGAAACAATTTGTGTTGGTAATCCGAATGTTTTGAAAAGATCTGATAAACTATTACCTAAATGAGAGGCATTTGTTTTCTTATACATTTGAATATCAATGTATTTGGCAACGAAGGCGATTTGGTGTTTATAAGTTTCTTTGGTGCCTTTTTAGTAAATTGACAACTAGCGTAATTATTAACATACATACCCTGCACGGAACTTCCATCTGCCACTCTCATAGATGGTATACCATCACACTGATTTTAAGGTATGATGCTAGCTTCTGTTGTCGCTGATTGCACATTTTCAGTTTTGATTGGACCATTGTAGCTTATCGAAGGACGCGACGCTATGCTTAATAATACATGCAGTTGTTAGTCACCGATTTGTCGTCTTCACAAAAAAAACATTTCCTTTAATGGAATTTTCAAAACCTGTCTCTATGCACGTGACCATGTTCCACAGGCAAAGAGAATTAGTTTTTTAAAATAATATACAAAATTAGAAAGTACGGCTCCTATTCTAAGCGGACTGGCATCACAAGTTAACACAACTGATTTTTCGAGATAATAAAGCTCTAAAGCACTACATTCGGTTATTTGCTTTTTTGATTTTTTAAAACAATATCATCTACTTCTGTGCCTTCATGTAAACATTCAGCGATTTAATGAGAGTCGAGTCACAATGCCGGCCGGAGAAAAGTTCATGGCGAACATCTAGTCGCATTTCTGAGCCTTGAAAGGTTAGCTTTTCCTTCTTTTTGTTTTTCTTTATTAATTTGAATCGAATCCACGTTTTTTTGTCAATTGCGTGCAGTTTATAGAACACATTTCGCATATTTCACACAAATTTTCCATAATAACTTAAAGGGCGGCAGTAGGACTGTAAATCAATAAGATTTTGGCATGGTGGAGCTTCAACTATACTCAGTAATTTATGTAATTGTGAAGTACCGCCGGACTTGAAAATATGATAGGATGATGATTTAAACATTTAAAGGGAATTTTGAAAAATTTTCATTTAAGAAAATTGACCTTTGCGTTGTATCTATTCAATTGGTCTTGAACATCCCCCAAGTTGTTTTTGCCATCTTACCAGTCAGACCCACGTATTAATACATCATGTGTGTAGCAATTTCAATTCGCGCGAGTGATTGAAAAATAGATGTTATAGTTGACATCACAAATGATACGCATGTATATCTGCATAAGCCTTTATGTGTGTGTTAATTATTATCTACTCGCGAGACTTTTCTGCTAATTTTAGTTATGGGTATGCACCTCAGAAATTAAGAATAAAAAAACATGCATACTTGTTTAATCCAGCAAAAATCTCGCCTATGTATGGACAAAAAAGAATTTTTTTTTTCATAAATCCTTTGATTAGTGCTTCACAATTTATGCAAACGTGAATTGTTTTATTTGGCTTGGAGTGTGCCACAGTTCGTTAAGCGTAAGGAGCGCATCTTCCTGGTACTATCATTCCTTCGCTACATAAACGTTATAGTTCTCCCATTTTTTATCTTTTCTCCTTTCACTTAATATATGATTTGCGATAAATTGGATTAGTTTCAGGTTTAAGAATAACTTGCGCGGAAAAGAAACATTTGGATACTTTGCTTCGTTCCTTTAAATTTACATAACATCGCACGATTATCTTTCTTTAGTGTCATTTTCAAAGCTAAAAACTTTCGCCAGTCAGGATGAAATACGATCAGACATGTACTTCCAAAAATGTGTTCAAACTGCTTCGCACTTCCGATTACGATTACAGTGGGAATATGTTTTACACATGTGCGCCTTTCTCCAGGGCAGACAATGTTTCTGGATATCTGAAAATAGTTTACTTAGCTGACGATGGATTGGAAATGAATCCAACGATTGCCAATAGATTTCTTTTGCTCCTCATTCCATGGTAAGCCATGCTGTCATAAGTGCTGCATTGAAATTTTCCCTGTAACAACAACCGGTGCCAGTAGATCGAAGATTTTGGCCGCATTAAATATAGACTCGCTGTTTTGACAGCATTTTCGGTGTCATTGTTGAAGGTAACTCACTGATCTTCTGCAAGCATCGGTTAGAGGAGCTGTGGGTTGTTAGCACACTACTTCCGACTGTCAAAATCTGCACAGTTTTATATTGCGCTCAGATCCTTTTGTATATGTAGGGCTGTTAGCAAACTACCCGACGCTGACAGCCACATATAGGCCCTGCAACAACGTCTTAGAACCAAGAGGATATTTTTCCGCAAATTTTTTTGTCCTAGTAGTTGTAGGCACTCAGTTCGCAAGTATGGAATAGCCCGTCTTTTATAAGTTATAGTACATGTAATTTTAAAAGTTCGATTGAATTAAGCATCCATGCGATGATATAATATTTTCTGTCGTCTTCGTATATCTTCCCTGTCGGTATGGTTTCTTAATATCGAATGAATAGGCAACATGTTATTCGGGAACGCGTTATTATTCAGAATACTTCGCTCTGCATTACTGATCCTACATACACAAACTCGCTTAGTCCAGATATAGTGATTGCTGATGCATCAAACACTATTCTCAACTTAGTAGAATTAATTTCTTCTGTGCACTTTTCTTCTCAGCACTTTGTGATGATAAAGTAACTTGGAGGAATTATAGTATCGAGATCGATTTCTTTGATGTTATCTCAAAACTCATATTTGTCCATAAGCTTGATCTATTCAGTCTTCAAGATATTGTCCTCAACCTATCTTCCCTTAGGTTCATCAAATCGCTTTACAGCCATTTGTGTTGACTCTTCCAAATCTGCGGTGCTCTCTGTGAATTTCCTACACGAATTGCGATTTATGTTCACAGCAAAACCTGTTCACAGTATCTTTTCGAGGACGAGGATACTTGTCCTAACTTTGGTACCTCCTTGATTTGCTAATTTTGCCAAAAACACTCTACCTTGTATCCAAGATAATTACCGGTAGAATCTACGCATGCACCCTTCTTTAAACTTTTAATTAGAATGCGTTCTAAGATTATCCAACCGAAAACTGTATGTTAAAGTGTACTAAGTGTGTGTGTGTGTGTTGTGTAGTTTAATTTTCTTGCACTTTACTATGTCTAGATATAGTTTAGCGTCAATCAGGATGTCTACGTTGTTGAGCATGTTAAATAACGGATTAGCTCGAACAATGTTGTCTGCAATTTTCCACCCTGTAGTGTCGGAGGACTGATTGTGTTTTCTGGATACAATGTTCGAAAGTGCGATAGTCTTATGTCGAGTGGAGTGATTTCCCAATTTTGACCGTACAGTCCTCTTAATCCGTCCCCGAGAACTGTTTTTATTGTTGCCATTGCCTTGAATTGAATGCATGAGGACGGATGTGAAAGACACACCCAACTATCGAACAACCTTCTCGCAGGTAATGTCGATTTGCGATTTTAAATCTAATCTTGCTCGGCAATTAATAGACCTGCTTTAACTGTCAAAGATAACGTGCTTAATAATAGTACATAACAGGATTGTTTCTTTTGTAGAGGGACAGATGAAGAATATGATTGAGCTGCCGCCATATTTTATGGATGGCAACAAAACGCTTGGCGTAGGTTCATAATGCTGGTTGGGCATTATGCAAATGTCGTAGTTTGGGTGCCTCAATAGGATTTTGGTTGATACTTTCTTCCCCCGTGGAGTAACGATTAGTTACTGCCATTGCAGATTTCGCAACTTACGTCATTCTAATTGATATGCGTACAACTTAAATGTAGATAATTGTAATATGCGTTATTCATTTGGATGAGATGATGGCGTAGCTAAACGTTCGGTTTTAAGAACGCCGGACAGCTTTGTACACCGTCAAGCTTCTTGCGTGTAAGCAATTTCTTTTTATTCGATAATAAGCTTTGCCACCGAATTGAAAATTTTTGCAGGCACTCTTTCTGTAACGCCAATCGTCTCTAGAATGTAGATTCGATGTACCCAGGGAAGACATTTTCATATGATTTCGTAAAAGTTTCCTCAATTTTTCGCTAAAATTAGGGCAAAAAAACTGAATATCAGGTTAAGTTTAAGCATGCTTTCCTTCCTGGTTAAGTAGGCGGGGGTAGATTGAGACATTTCCTTTGGCAGGTGGTAAAGTTTTGGTTATTTTAAAGGCATCTTTATTATGCCTAATATGCAAGCGTGCCTTTGGATGTTTATAACTTCTGCAAATTCCTTTTAACATCATTCTTGTTTCTAATTCATATTCATATAAAAATTAAAAAAAACTTTTCTGACCACTTCACATCACGTGTCATACATCCATATAGCACTCACACTCTACTAAAACCCATTATCTTCGCCTCCCGTCAACTGATGAATATTGAAATCGCATTTTCATTTATTTACTTATCTTTTCTTCTTTTTTTTGCATAAGTACATGCGTGCATAAATTAAAAAGTTTTTCTGCTTCTCTTTCTCTTAGAATGCCTCGTACCGTCGTCGTGATTTTCCTTTGATAGTAAGCAGGAGTGGCGAAAATCCTTTTTAAAAAACTTTATTTCAAAAAATTATACAAATATATTAATATGATTTTCACGCCTGCATTGTAATCATCATCGCCATCAACCACTACATCATGCATCTCATGTCAAACAAGTGTCACAGATACGTATGAGCTATATACACACAACGTGCATACATATATGTGAAAAGACATTTTTATGTTTTGTTGTTATTTATTTTGAATTTTTAAAATACTTTTTTCCATTTGTCACAAACGGGACGAAAAAAATGTCATCAACAAAAGTTTCTTATATGCAAATATTGTGCCTTTTAACTTTTTTTATCTGTTGGTGCGTTAAGAGAGCTCCCTTTCACTCATACACCTGGAAATTTTACATCACTCAAATTCATAAAATACGATGTCCTAAAAAGTGTCCTGTTGTGGAATTATTTTAAAAAGCAAAAAATGAAAAAGAAGTGAATTCGGGTATAAATTTAATTTTTATTAAAACTTATATTTACTTGCATGGAAAAAAAGACTAGTTTTCGAAAAATTCATTAAAAGCTTGTTAAACTTTAGGGGCTCGTACAGAATGCAGAAAACAACACTAAATTTTTGCAAGACCCAGAAGGATTTTAAATAGACCCCCATCTTTTATTGTACCTATTGATTCAGAATCTTCAGGTGATTCAGGTTTAATTGAAGCGCTGTCCGTCGCTCTATCTGTTTTGTTTTCACGTGTTCAACTTACAAGCTACAAGTTTTGAGATATTTTGACGAATACTGACGTATTTTGGCAGGACGAACGCTACTGAAAGTAGTTCGGATCGGGCCACTGTTCCACTTACTTCCCGTACAGCACGTTATTTTGAAAATGTTTATATGAATATGTGTAGGGCGCCATAGGGTATTTACTGATAGGCATTGCCCCACTATTGTGTTTTTGTGTTCTTGGTTTAGAAACGAAAGAACCTTGAGGCGGAGAGCTATGATAGCATATAAATGTGTTTTCAGTTTGAAAATTTTCAGACTTCACTATGCAATAAGTTACAGCTTTTAAAGAAACTTTGTCACATTACGGATTTTCCTGGGAACGGAAAATATAGTGGTTGGGAATATACTATAACAGCCTAAAACAAGTAAGCAAGTTATATTCACCACGATTAAAAGCTTTGATGATGGGCCATGGTTTTATTTGTTGTCCTGAAAAGTGAATGGGATAAATTTTATCTGTCACCCTACTAAAAGGTTTTGTTAAGGAAAATTAATCTACCACGTCGAACGTCGACCATCATTAATTAAAGTTAACACACATAGCTTTTTGCGTCCCCAAAGCTTCTTATTTGATATCCATAGAGGCGGTATTTTCAAGAAAAAATTTATCTATTTTGTCGTGGCGTGCATGGCAACTAATTTAGGCTTAACACACTTACCTTGTCGCCTTCTACTCTGCAAGTCCTTTTATTTGATACCCATATCGCTGGTATTATCATGAAAAAATTAAGCCACCACCTCATGGTGTTCACCATATTTATTTTAGAATTAACACATCTATTTTTAGACAGATAATATATCTTCATCTGGGGAATATACAAAAGTGTTTGAAACATTCTTTCTTGCTTACCTTATGATTAATCATAAGCATAAAATCTCAAAAGAGTCAAAATAAAAAAAATTAATCACTTGTAACTTTGTGTGGGCATGGCCAATTTTATCAATTTTTGCCCGTAAATAGTAGAGCTTTTCATAAAGTAAATGCACAAAAATTTCAACATTCCAGCTTTTATAATTTGTGAGTAATGAGAAAAGATCCATAAATTTTTCTTTAGAAAAACTAGAAAAAGTTGCCTTCAGCTTATGCTCCAAAGCAGGCTTCTGCTCTGACCAATTCGGCCCATTGTCAACACAAACGTAATGCAAAAACTCTCTCTTTACTATAAGACCATCAGATACACTATCACAAATGTGTATTTGTTTTCCACATTTTAAGGAATTTCGAAGGCTACAAGATGAGACCATTTTCGAACCAATTTACATTGTGAAACCGATTTTCGTAACAATATGTTCGGGCGAATATTTAAATTCATTCACACAAAATGTGATGAGTCGTTCCTTCGCAGAATCCGAACAAATCGGGGTATGATATAACTGTATTTTTCAGCTGATATCTAACGCAATTATGCCCTTTGTCAAAGTCATCACTGCTTTCCATAGCTTACGTGCTACACTAGGAGATTTTATGGTTTTTTTGGCCACTATTGTCCTGCACTATGGTTCCAATATTTATGCTTCCAACAGATTTTTTTTGTGCACATTATGATAATGGGTCTTTCAATGTGACTTCTTGGCACGTTGCAGAAACGATCAGTACACGTAAATGGGCTATCAAAGTGCTTCGACACAAATTTATTGTATATATATATGACGCAATCGTATGTCGTCTTAGAGTCTGCTTGTTAGTCAAGGCAAATGCAGATATGTTCGCTCATGTGCATCGTCTTTTCAAGCATTCGGAGGCATATGCAGAAATTTCATAGACTTCTGCTTGAAATGTAATAGGAATAAATGCCATAACTACGGTTTTCTGAAACTTCGGACTTCATATGCACATCACAGTTTCGCTATGGTCTAGTTTTGAACCGTCGATGTATCCTTTTCGTGCGACTGTATCACAGTTTTCTGGCAGGATTCCTCTAAATTGACAGGACATCGTCTGTTTTACAGCTTAGTGATCCGGTGTCTTAACAGTGGGTTCCTCTCGATTTTGGTTTGTTTTGCCCGCTTTTCCCCAACTTCAGGTCTAGACATTATTTGAATCACAGGGTGTACGTCCCTTTAGAAGACTGACCTAATAAATCCGGAATAATCGTTTAACAAGACTTTGTGCGTGATTTTGGGGTAGGAGTGGCCTTTTTTCACCTGTACCTGGAGCAATGGGGATTTCTCATTGCATTTTTTGGTTCGCCTGTCAATCGGACAGGGAAAGCGCGCTACGTCCGGGAAACTATTTATGACTTTGCAGTGTTCCCTCTGAATAGATCACTTAGGCCACCTCAACTATCGAATATATGTGGTTAAGACTTTCTTATGCATACTCTACTCTCCCGATTTTTTAGTTCCGCTGAAAAGCTTTCCAGACTTGAGCGTTTGTAGTCAACGCATGCCTCTTGTGGGCTTTTTGATCTTCACAGGACAGCTTTCTTAATAGTTTCCCTGCATGTGTAACTATAACATATGCGTTTCACGTTCAATTTCTTCCCCGGTACTGGACAACTGTGGTGGCGTGTTGTTGTTTTCAGAAGACAAGAACCGAATCGACTTGTAATTCGATTTTTGACATCTCCGTAGGTTTGGCTCGACTCCGTCACAGCCGCAATGTCGACCCGTATGTGTTGAGACTCCGATAATGAGATCTTCCACATGTCACATCCAAATAGAAAACCTTATGTTAGTAGTGGCTAGAGTTAGATCTAAAATTTCTGCCCTCACTATATTCTTGATAGTCGGTTCCCTGACTCAATTTGAAAAACTTGCATTGGAGCAGACTCTATATGTCTATTGTGGGCACGGAATGTATGCGGCACTTCCGATAACGCTAGGTTTTCTACTAGCAATTGCCACCAGTACAAACTTTGAACGCGTGAAAAAGATTCATTTATTGTCAATGAGCTCGGCAAATCTAGCCCGCCCGTGTTAAGTAGTGCAGATTGAATCACCGTTTCTGTTATGCAGAATTTGAAAAACACTCCAATTTTTTCACGGCTCCTAAATGAGAACAACGTTCAAACCCTGATTTGTGAACCTCTTGTTATGAGCTGAGAAGATAACTTTAACATTATAAAAGCGCAGTTGGAAGCATCTGTCGCATTTTCCATTTGTGTAGTTGTTGCACTACGCCTACACCACTTGCGTCTTTAGGTACTGTGTAGAGCAACTTGCTGTACAGTTGTATCCTTGCCCCTAAGACTAAAGGAAAGAGCCAAAGCCATAGTTGTGCGAAGTGGCTGTTTTTCAGCACTGCTAACGACGATTCTCAGTTTTCTTATGTCTTTTTATAGCACCTTCAAGTACTCGACGTTTAAGCCGTTGCTTTGGCCATCCACATTCTTTGAAACATCCGCAGTGTGCACATTGCCTGATGCGGGAAAGTATCCGAAAAATGTATGAAAGGTTTTCGGAGCGTAGCCTTCCACATGTCCCGTCGTTAGCACCGTCTCCTTTTGCTAGTCCGTCATCTGCTTCGTTTTGTAGGTTAGTATGAGCTAGCCTGGGCAGAGGGTGCAGCCGGCGAATTGAAGCTTCATAGCAGCCTTGCGTTGATTGCGCATTTTGTTTGGAAGAGAGCGTTGTATTAGTTCTCTGGGACAAAACGAAGGAATTTGAAGAAATTGCGCCGTTCTTGCTGCATCTGTCAAAGAGAGAACTGCATGTCTTCACATGTCACTTTAATATTGCAAAATTATAGAGAGAAAGGCAAGAAAATTTACAATGTTATAGACGAATTTATTGTTAGAAATTCTTCATCGTAAGCTTTTCATTTCTTGGGAAAACTACCGACACGTTTTGAATAGCTATCAGCCTCATATCCAGTCAACGGTCTGTTATATACACTAATGTATTTTGCTTCTCGAAGAGCTTTGAAACGAACATAAACAATTTCTAGGGCCATTTGTTCGCGTATCAGGGAAATTACAGATAAACAAATGCGATATTATCTCAGCTGCACCGTCCCAGCAGAAATTCATTTGGCATTGATTGTCTTTTCGGAACGCTGGAGCAATAGCCAAAAATTTGACGTAAAAGTTTTCTTTAATTTCTGCCCTCGCATTTTTTAGAATATTTTTGACATTTTGATGTCTATTTGGCCAATAAAACAAAATTATTTTCAGTAAAATTTACAGTAGTGTCACTGCTTTATCTCTTTGCGCGTAAAAAAATAGTTATTACATTTTATTATAAAAATTTTGAATAGAAACATATAGTGGAGTTAGGTACATTTATTCATGCCCACTCGGACAGTAAAAATGTACCTTTTTCAAGTTTCTTTTCTGGATGTGACAGCTTCCGCAATCATGTAATTGCTATTACTGTTATTATTATTATTATTAATTTAGCCAGAGAAATAAATTGTAAGAGTAAACTCTTAAAAGATCGGCATCTAAGGCTATCGGTTTTAGTGAAAACTTTACCACAACGCTTGAGTTACTAATCGAGATCGTTTTCCTAGTCGATCACTCGGACGAATGATTATGTAATTGATGTCTGCCTTGACGTGTATTTCGATATCAATTCAAATATTCAAAATTGAATATATTCACGCAATCAGATTGCATTTGTAGATAAGTTTACCGAATGAAGTGAAAAGTCCTTTAACTACCTTCTTCGTCGTTATAAAGTTTACTATGTTTTAGTTCTTTAGTCCATCTGGTCTGGGCTGTAGCGGGGATGGAGTAATCTGGTCTGATTCGCGGCTAAACCGTATTCGTACACAAATACAAGTATTTGAAAAGTTTATATGTCAAAGCATATTTTCAACTTGAAGTAATTATCTTAATCTTTTTTAGGGATTCACATCGAATCGTTTATATGTTTACAAATTTCATTATGATTTAACTGCGCTGAGTATATAAAATTTTGTGTGTTTTCATATCATATAGAAGAGTATCAATTGGTTTAAAGCAAATTGAAAACCGAAAGTCAATGGCATCTGCAATAACTTGGAAACGAAGTGAAGAAAGAAAACTAAGCAAACAAAGTAATAAAAAAAAAAATGTGATCACAACACAAATACCAAATAAATGAACGTGAAATGACCAGTAACCGAATCAAGTAGACAGACAGACGATGGCAGAGTCTCTCGACAACAGTGCTTTCCAAACAAATATATTAAGTGTTTTTACATGTGATATGATGACATATATAAGTGAGTAAAGTTTTTTAACCCCTCCCTCTGGCAATGAGCAAATTATGTTTCTTATTTTTTTGTGTACTCGCACATGGGTATGTTCATAGAGATGTTGACTAACGATACATAAAATTTGTATATATTTAGCATACATTAACCCACTACGCTGCACTGTACGATAGATAACAAGTTGTTAGCTTCTTATTATAGGCCATGTGCATGCGTTGAGAACATTAGGTTGTTTTGTACTTAAGCGGACCTGTGCAGGAATTGCTTGATTAAAAAGTTAAAATAAGCACACACACTTAATAAGTTAATAATTAATAATCAGTATGTGTTTACTGACAACTGAAGAAATAAGCGCATTTATTAGTAGCACGGAATTTATTTTGCCGTCGGGGCTTTTACTTTCTTACCATTCGTATTGCGTCCAAAATTGCTTTGTTTACATTATGAGAAATTTTTATGAGCCTATTTGACTTAGGGTGTGTATGCGTATATGGGTGTCTTGTAAATTCAAAGTTTAAACATTAAAAATGTTATACATAAGAAAATAATTTAAACTGATATCAAAATTTTATTTAAAATTTCTCACGCGTATCTGGATCAGTAGTGAAACAGGGCGTTTGGTTTTTTCTTCTTCTAGCTGGTTTTTTTTTACTTTTATTTTAATTTTTCTCATTTTTATTTTTTACTTCATTTTTCGGTTTTGGCCAAAGCGCAAACACTTGCTGCTTTGGAGAATGTTTGAAGTTGTTGAGGTGGTATGGTATGCGCGTGTATACGCAGATGAAATTTTAATTAAATGTAACGTACAAGCAAACAACAGTTATTGGCCTACAAATTGGATTTTAATATACCAACACTTGCTGTTGATCATGTATTCGTACGAATACATATATGTGTGAAAACGTTGTTTGTTCGATGTACTTGAACTTTGTATGTGTGTGGGTTTGGTTTTTTCTTTTTAGTTTATTAACTTTATTTTTGTTTTATTACACGCTTTAATCAGTCAACGCCTAATCTAATCGTATTGAATTGGATCGGAACGAGAGGATAATAAAAGTAAATTACATTAAACAAAACTAGATTAAGAGCTTTCACCTTTCTATCACCTTTCTCGATATTTTAAGAATTCCACATTACGCACAGATAGACGACTGGATCTTAATAGATCGACTTAGAAATTGACGCCAGTCAAGAATATTTGCAAATATTTGCAACATCACTATGTTTCCACTTTTCCAAGTAAACTCATTTTGATTTTCTGTTGCCACTTGTCAATCTGATTGCGCTAAGTAAAGGAGAACGTGTTTCCTGGCCTTGGTGAGGGATCCTCGATAAGTACGTTTTGACGAAATTATTTCGCCTCTTTTTGATTTCCTTGCGACACTATTTTAGTATTTTATTTTCTAGGTTTCTGTTTTCAAATAGATTACGTGTACACTCAAACAAATCGATAGGCGGTCGTCGTTAGATCCGCTGGGTATTAAAGTGGCACCCATCGCAACCTCACAAACGAGTTTAGCAAGGGCTCTTGCAACGAAAAGGGAAAGGATACGCTCAACATTCAAGGAATATCAAGTAGTTTCGATGTGAAAAGTTACTCAGCCCCCTTTCTACAGTGTGATGAAACACGATAGTTTAGTTGTTAAGGTTTATTTATTCTGCTACGTTTCGCTTTATTGATTACTTCTTACTGACTACTGATCTTTTGACTATTGCTTGTAGGTAAACTTGTATCGTAACTTATTTGTGCTTACGCTACTCTATTTGATAAAGTGAGGTTAAAGTGTAATATCGATTATCGCTTAAAGTTACAGTTGTGCTAAACTAAATTATTACAATTGGGGTAGAGTTCTGTAACATACAAAGCTTGCATACGTTGAACTGAATAGTAAAAAAAAATAACATAAAATAGATCGAAGCAACATGCTGCAACAGAACCTACTGCAAATACTTGGGAGCTCTCTAATAGTTTTGTAGCTTAGATTCCACTTTCAATAATATTTACTAAAGTATCGCATATTTTCGCTCCAAAAGGGTAGTTAAGTTTATGTGCTTTTCGCGATTCATCATAGGATTTTCTTTTGGGGTTCCCTTTGACTATATATTATAAGAATTCATAGCAAAATCTTTCTCTTACCGATGGACGCGTTGTCCTCGCTTGGCCGAAAAAAGTGAATTATTCGGAATCTAAATAGCGAAAAAGTCTTCATGAAAAGCTTACTTATTAGAAATGACGCACATACTAGCAATCATATCTTATCTAGTTTCAAGTTTGATGTTTGAATCAGCAGGTTCTAGGCTTACGGGGTGAAAGAGAAATGCTTTGTAATCACAAAAATTGATTTTTTAATAATAATTCTATTTTTTGTAAATAATAAATAAAATGAAATAAAATACGCAAATACGCGATTCTTATAATTTCGCGTCTCCATTGCTTCCTTAGAATTTCAAGATAGTTTCTGATGTCTTTCAATATTAAACATTAAACAGTTTCCTTTAAAGTCAATTTTTGGTGATCCTTCAAATCCGTCTATCTTAACTTTTATGAAAGAATAAAACATAATTTTTTGAATATTATTTATTTTGGTTTTAAACTTTTATTATTTGTTTTCGTTTTACCCATCCTCCGACTTCTTATTTAAAACAAAAAAAAAAAAAAAAAATGTTTACGTTTTCTCTGACTCTGATTGCGGCAGCCATTACGCGTTTTTGCCTTAAGAAAACATCTTTTTTTCTTTTATCTAATCTAACTGAAAAGGAAAATTTACTTACAGAACTTTTAGATTTGCATAATGAATTTAAAAATGAACAGATTGAAATGTGCTGAGATGTGTATGAAGCTATCATTAGATGTGCTAGTCATTGCAAGAGCAATGACCAAACAACACCCACCAGGATATCTGTTTTGAAAACAGAAACAAAGACGCGTTCAATGTCGTCGCCAAAGGTAGGGGTGAAAACGACGTGGAGGAAGAGCAAAGGCAAGAAGAAATCAATTCTAATTACTTTTAGTTTGGCAGAGATCTAATGAATAAACGTCTTTCTTTTATACATCGTCAATGCACGTTCGACAGTATAGGTGGTTTAAGACGTCTTGGTAGGATGAGCAAGCTGCTGCAAGGAATGATTTTAATCATAGTGTAACGCCATTTTTAAACAGCCAGTTGATGACTACAATAACGATACCGACAATAGTGTGATATTGAAAATACGAATTTGACTCAATTGGAGGAGAAGACAAATAAAAATTTTATATAAATTTCTATTTTCCGTGGTCGCTTTATGACCGTAACCAAGCAAACATGAAGTGCCCGAATAGATGGATAATATGGCAATTGATATGAAAATACTTACCGAAGGGTAAGCTAAGTATAAATTCATATACGCACATTTAATCATCCATAGAGGAAAACCAAATTGAGGTTCTTTCCACCAAAAGGCAAATACAAAAAAAAAACAAAAACAAAAAAAAAAATAGAAAAAAGTTCATTTCTTACTTTTGGGTGGAGTTTTCAATAACTTTATGTATATATAAGTTTGTAACTGCGAGTGATTCATCAGTACCAGCGAGCAGTTGGTATATTATATCAATGTCGTTATATTCGCAAGTAAGACAATAAATATACCGAAGCATAATATACCAGCAATCTTACATACTGTATATATGTACAGGCATACATACCTATGTCTCCGTAACCATTATGTCCGTCACAAGAACTGATAGGATTACTTGCTGAGTGTCTTTATGTTCTTAGTAATTATGATTATGATAATGATGACTACGATGATAATGATGATGATGATTATGATGATCATGACGACGCTAACGTATACAACGCTTGGTCTTTTATTGCAAACTCAAGCATGTGGAAATTTGCCACGAATGCCCACAAACCAAAAATTTATACGAAAAATGAAATAAATAAGTACATGTATATATATGTGTGCATGTGTAAAATGGCCAATGTAAACGAAAAAAAAAAAAAAAAAAAAAAAAAAAACGAAAAAATAAAAACACACAAAAACAGAAAAAAAAATCGTATAAATGGCCAAAAGAAATAAACAGTCACATAAAGCATAATCATTTAGAAATTCTATTGAATTATGCATGAGTGTCCAGTGCTCGTATATAGTTTTTGGAAGCAAAGCGCAGCCAAGACCAACGAAACGATTGTATATTTTGAAAATCGTACACATCAAATATCTGTATTTTCGTGAAAGCTTCGCTACAATTGAGTTCTTCTGTATTTATGTATGTGCGTGTATACGATTGAGAGACACCCCCTGCCCCGACCCCACTCACAAAACCAAGAAAAAAAGGAAAAATATATAATAATAATAAAAATAAAATATCATTTTCCTTTTTATTAAGTTTTACTAACACACGCAAATACTCCCAGCCATTCACATTCACGTACGTATGCAATTACATATGTTATCGAATATATTAGAAGAATATTTCGGTGATATACTCACTGCTGGCGCTGAAACATGTTTTATCTATTTTTGTATTGTGGTCAATGATAATGATTTCGCTTCGAAATATTTTTCATTCCCTATGCTACTATGAACGCTTCAAGGATCGTGCGTGTATGTATATGCGTTCGCCTTTAAAGCTTTTTACTAAATGAAATTCAAGAATTTATTTAAAAGTACCTATGTACATATATATGTACACATATTTTTATCTTTCTTCCTTTATAAATTTTCATAATGGCCATGGGTGGGTGTGTATTGCAATTGGCTTGGCCGTGCTGGTCAATTTTATTTTGCTCTTTCCCAAAAAGAAGAAAAATGAATAAAAAATAAATAAATAAATCGCATATTATTCGAACCGAACAATAATAATAATAAGCCAAGACTGCCACTAGTAGATAAACAACTTTGAAAATTTATTTTTTCATTTTATTTATTTATTTTATTTTTCCCTAAATTATTATTTTACTTTTACACCCTACATCGTTACTGACAACAAGATATATTATATTGAGATACGCTAGATGTTCGCTATCATTATCATTCAAGTCTTATATGCACATGTTAGAAATGTTAAAGTGTATTGATTTATTAAGACCTCGATGTATCTTCTATGTGCATATAATAAGGGCAGTAGCTAAACAATTGTCTAGAGAGTATTCTTTAGACAGTAATCGTGTCTCTCTACTATGAACATAATTTACGTTTTCCCAACTTCGGTGCACATATCTTAAGCTTATCTGAAATTTTACTCTTTTGCATATAAAAAGATTCTTCGCTCATGGCGGGCACGCATTTTTGCATCATGGTTTTATTTAGGTTTTACATCTAGACATCTTAGACATTTTTTTGCCAAAGTTTAAATTTCACCATGAAACTGTAACCATCTGAAAAATATTTGCAAATTAGGCAAGCGATCGCAACTAACATCGCAATTGTCACGGATTCAAATCTCAAATTGTGTAGAGTTTGCAATACAGGCGAGCATATGATTTAAATTTTGCGGCAGCCTTTAAAATCCCTATCCCCAAATTAATGAAATTTTTACCTTAAAATTGAAATTATTTTTTCATTATGATATTCATATGACGATCAGTTGACGGCGGGATACTTTTGCGGTAAATTTCAAATCATAGGTAGATGTCTTCGATAGATAATATGGTATATAATATTTATGATAAAGAAAGCAAAATATCTGATATTGTAATTTCGTGTGGAGCGCTTTAAAGATGAATCTATACTTAGGTACTTTTCTAAGCCAATCAAAAAGATTTCGTGAACCAATTTGTTGGCCGCCTTGGACAATGATTACGTCATGTGTTTCGATGCGATTCACATTAGAAGGTATGTTGATACATGATGCTAAGGCGATTGGTAGAAAAATGTCTATATGCATATGAGTTTAATATAAAATTCAATTTTTAGAAATTGATGAAGATGGAGAGAAAGAGAAGAAATATATGAAGACACTTTTAAATGGAAATTTTACTTACTTTTATATAACAAGCAGCTCAAAATGCACTTACAATTTATGATCATTTTAATGAGAAAGTGAACATAAGAGTTTTCAAATTATTTATATGCGGAATAGTTAACTGAAACTTTGCCATTTAAAAAACTTACTCTTTTCTTTTCTTAATTGCGAAAAACTTGAAATTACGTTTTCATTTTTTAGAATGAAAAAGAGCATTATTTGAAAAAAGGGAATTAAAAAAAAAAGAAACGCAAAATATACTAATTTCATAAGTTGCTGGAATTGCATCACAAAACTTTTCGTTTTCTTTTTTCCATTTTAGTTGCATCGCAACCGAGCAAAACCAATAACAACAAAACTTTCATATTATAAATGCGTGAAAATGGAAAAAAACAAAAAAAAAAAAAGAGAAAAATTCTATGCAACCTGAACCGACTCTTCAATAACCTTCAGAGCTCTATTTTCAAGCAAGGAAAGTCTTTACTGCGTTATACATTTCATTGCTAACAGATCCGATTACAATGACGTCAAAGCCGCCTGAAATCATTGATGGACGATATTTAAACAACAATTCCTGAAATACAACCATGTTGAACTTGCAAGATATAAGGCATTTGTGACTGTACGCTTTACCAATTGTGGACACAGTGTTGCGCGGATTTTGCTCTTTTGTGAACTTGCACTTGTTGTTGTTTTTTAGTTTTAAATTTATATTCGACGGAAAAAGTATCGGTTTTTTTTTTTTTTCTGATAATTACGGACATTATATGTTAAAGTCAAGTTAATGAGAGCCTAAAGGAAATACTTTTAACAACATTTGCTCTTTAAAATAGTTTTCGCAAACACTGCTTAATTGTTTTCAATACAATAACCTCGACATCAGGTAGGGACGCCACATAAAATAAATTAAATAAAGCAAATGGGCATGACATACATATATATTTTATGCTATATATATTCTAACATATTTGATATGAAGAATGTCACAAGTGGGGTACAAATTTTTACATACATAAATTGTCCGTTGATGCGTATTAAAATAATCTAAAGATTATAGCAATAATAAGAAGGCAATGTTCGCCTATCGTGTACGTGTTTCCCCTACAGATTAAAATTCATTTTAAATCCAAATTCAATAAATATTGCCCCTTAATTATGGGCGTGTTAGAAGACGAGTCGCAAGACTTTTACGTTAAAAGTGCAACTAAAGTTGTAAGAATTTTCACATTTAAAGATACTGTGAACGTAGGCATGTTTTATCGTACGATCTTAGCTAATTCGTGAGCATATTATCCAAATATGTTATCATGATCAAGATCAAGAGCATCTATGTTGGCGGGGCGGGTGCGGGGAGGGAGGTTTTTCGTCAGATACTCGTAGCAGAAAAAAAAAGAATGACTTACGTTCATTCACTGCATGTATACATAAATATTTTTTCCTTGCTGTCATTGTAGACAATCGTTTTCTTCTTAATGCTTGTTTTGCATTAATGCTATTAAATGTGATTAAACAGCGCTACGTGGGGTGTTTTTTATTATCTGCATTATAAACAAAAGCAAATAATAATTTAAGAAGAAATTTTCCATATAATTAAGAATTAATTGATAATTTTAAAAAAGGAAATTTTTAATATGTTTCCGTTTATTATTTAATTGCCTTATTATTGTTTAACTATCAGAAAGGGTGAACAGAATCGATGTCAGAAAGAGAAACTTTTTGATGCTATTCAAAATCACTTTCCACAAAAAATAGACAAAACATATTCTTAACCAGCTTACGATGTTAGGTGAATATAGTCCATCTGTCAGCGGACGATTGAAAAAATTGATATTAGAAAATGAAATTTTCCGTAGATATTTTTAATTAATGTCTGCAGATGAAATGACTGCTGTCCAATCAAGTACTTGCTCGCAAGAAAGCCAAAAGCGAATCAAGCGATTAATTACAGCCGTAGGACGCTTAAGCGCAAACGGATCTGATCAATTACGGTAAACATTTAATATCTAGGTAAATACACACAACACAATAATGGCTTTATCATGGCGGCAGTTTAGCAGAGTCATCAAATGCTTCGGGCGCATCAAAATATACACCGAAAATCTAATCACGTATGAATATTCTTGATAGGACGAATTAAACAATGCTTGATGTGATGTTTGCCCATTAAAATCACGATTGCGATAACAAAATATTTCGGTGACAACTATTTTGACGTGCATGATGTTTGTCATTCTCGTTCAGCTGCATTTTGAAAATTAAATAACTTATTAAAAATGCTGTGAAAAGGGGATTGGAATTTGTAAATAAGTTATTTTTTTTTTATTTTTTTATTATTATTTTTATTTATATTTATTATATATTCATTATATATTTTTACTATTATTTATTATTTTTATTATTTTCTTTATTATTTATTATTATTTTTATTTATATTTATTATATATTCATTATATATTTTTACTATTATTTATTATTTTTATTATTTTCTTTATTATTGTATTATGTTATTATTTGTATTATTATTATTATCTATGAATTGTTACCAAGTAATAAGGAAAAACGAATTAAAATATATGGGGTATCATTTGTACGTTACGACATATATATTAAGGGAAACAAAGATTTACTTTATCTTGCGGTAAAATGTGTGGTACAAACCAGATATCGACAAACGTTCGGAGCCGCACATAAGTTCTTTTCTTATTTCCATTAGGGATGAAATGTATTGCAATAACTCGCAATAAACACCAAAAGAAGAGTTAAGAAGACTTGTTAAGGTCAAGCAATGGTTTTCTTATAATTCTCCGCGATGCTGTAGACTTGTCGGCCCATTTCCAATTTTCACCGCTTTTATTACAACCATTTTTTTTTTTTTCACTTTAAACTTTCATCTTTGGTCCATTCTTGCATTAATAGTTATTACAAAAGGGAACACTTGAGGCGCAAGGGTATATTTACTTTGTGCAGATATATGCAACACATAGAAAGTCTTAAGATAGATCTACTTTTTATTATGCTGATCTTGTCTGTCCGCCTTGTATTTGTGTGTTCAACTTACACTGACGCGTTTTGGCCTAAGAACGAACGCTAATGAAAATAGTTAAGATCGGACCACGTCTTATACAACTTGCCATAAAGCCTTATTTTGAACGCTTGTTAAACAATACGAAAAAAAAAACTATAAGATGTTGGGTATCTAATGATACATTGCACAGCGGTAAACTATCTTTAATAAATGAATTTTTTTGGCGCATGGGTCAATTCTCAACTATGTCAACCATTTGGGCGTTAAGTTAACCTACAAGTTCGAGTTTGAGACGTTTGATTCTTTCTTTTTTAATTGTGGGATAACATAAGCTTAGGTCGGGATTTGAGAGAAATTCTACATGGGTCTTTTTGGTTTATTAAAGCTATAGCGTATTTCGACCTCCGCCTTTGAAGCGCATCAACTTATTGGTAATCTAAAGTCTCCTAATCTATGTTTTCCATGCGACGATAATTTATGAGATTTTTCAGTTTTCAGATTATGTTCAAGTAAACAATTTTCATTTTGATTATGTATTTCGTCAAAATAAATAATTTGTAAATATACAGGAGGTAGACCCTCCACATACATTGCCCTTCACTCGGTACGTTATCTCTTCTTTCAGTTTATTTTAAATTAATATTATCAACGATTACCGAAAAACTGTAAATTCACAGTTTGAACGTGACTTAACAAAAATGGTGTACTTAATCTTGAGTGAAACGTGGTGTAGACAACTTACAAGACTTTAAAATAATATGAAATTTTATTAAAAATTAAGCGACCTTTCAAACAACAAAAAAAGAAAAAACAAAAAAAAAAATATTAAAAAACAAAAAAATCAACAGTCTATACCGTGCTATAAATGTTTATCAACGTGTTAGAAACAAATGTATTAAAATGTTGTTATTTTTTGCTTTCTGAATGTTTTTTAATAATTTTTTGTTTTATTTCATTCTCTAATTAAAAACTCGCGTGAATCGAAGAGATTACAGACGCCCGTACCTCTAACGACAAATCGAAAAAATCTTGTTATCAGTCAGTGTTTCCTATACTCTTTTTTCTTAGGCAATTCACACCGATCCAATATAGTGTTTAATAATTATATGAAGCATATCAGTTGCAGTGAATAAGTCTCGACAATCGCACCACAGCAATTTATTTGCTGGAATCGAATTGAAATTATAATTATAAATAAGCGCAGAGGGATATCTCTTATTAAATTATTAAATATTTAAATATTTTCCTTCGATTATATTATGAATCCTTCAACAAGTAGGTTTTCGAATCTACTTAGAGCGAAGTCTACCTTTGTCAATTGTCTTATTTTACAGCAAGTTCAAAATCTGTTTGCAACGATCAGTTACACAGAGAGAAAGTGTTTCCGCAGAAAAATTACAAACAAATACAGCCCGAGGGTGAGAATGTCACTGGCTTAACCTGCGAATGTGGAGTTTTCGGTGCTATAGCCTGCGGTGAATGGCCTACGCAGGTGAGTTATCTTTTTTAGATTGACTTTATCAAAATAAACAATTTTAAAGGTTAAGTACACGTCTGTCTTAGTGGAGAACGAGGATATAAAAAATATGTTTTCTTGTCGATTTCCACATTTTTTTTTCCGCATATCTTATCAAGTTTAAAATAATTGGTGGTATTTTTGTTTTATATAGACCACGTGCGTCGTAGTAGATATTTCGAATGGTTATAAAGTGTAGAAATATGCGTCGGCTATCCTATGAAATTTACATTCTAAACCAGTATCAATAACGAAATCGGGAGAAAACCATTTGCTTGCATATACGTTTGTCTTTTGGAAATAAAATTGCGGTCCTAAGGCCTTGGACAGAAAAATAAGTGAAAAAAACTGGTTTAATCAATTTAATAATCTAAGCACCAAGCTTTCGCATAGCTCAGTGGATAAGAGTCGCGGATGCCAAGTCGGTTTTCGCGGGTTCACATCCAAGTGCGATCATACCTGGTCGCAGCTATAGTGAGTCCTCAGTAGTTAGTAAAGCGAACAACACTTACCGAATGACCACACATCCACTAGAGTACGACCACTCGCTGTTGCTTCCTCCTCTTCTCCATTTCTTTTCAACCGTCACCATCATATCTTAATAGTGGATATCCCCTAAGTTATTCGCCATATTAAGCAAGAACAAAACGAAAGTATCTATCTATATATATATATATATATATATATATATATATATATATAGATATATGTATCTATGTATATATATATATATATATAAGAAACACAGCAATTGATTTTGTTATTTTTTTACATGTTGTATAATGACTTATAAGATGGTTTTGTACCTATTTGGGGAGCGATGTAGTAGCAGTATTTTATTGATGTTTTTAGCAATATCCACGTTTACCCATATCCTCATATTCATGAATCGACGTTTCGTCTTCCATCCAAATGTCTTACGTACACATATATGCGTGAGCGACGTATTATATAATAGTTGTAATTATCGCTTGGTGTAAATTTTCTTCTTCCAGAGGAGAAAGCATTGCTGCAAGTTGTGCACGATATCACTTTTTTTTTGATTTTTATTCTTTGTTAACCAAAAGTTACTTACATAGACGATATTATATTGAAATCAAGTTAATGCATAGAAACTAATTATAAATTTCATCTAACGGAAGTTTGTTTTGCACTTACTTTGGCTATTTTACACTAACAAAGTTGACGCAAAAACTGACAACAGCATCGTTTTTTTCGCTAACACGTCAGAGCTAGTTAGTTGGTAAGACCTGTAAGACAAATATTGTATTTAATAAATCTTTAAAATTATTATTTACGACTTGCTCGCAAAACCAGTATTAAGGTAGTTCCTCTTCAACATAGCCTGTACTAAAGCATAAAAAAAAACAACAAAAACAACTAAAATAAAATATTATTAAGCGAGCCGAGAGTAAGTGGAAGAAAATTTAAAAATATTTGCAAATGAATCATAACACGGATCCAGTTGATATTCTTTAAACCGACCCATCTGTTATTATCTGTATGAGGAGCAATTTGTCTTTTTAAGATCTTTCGCTGCCAGTCTTCTCAAGTCAAGCAAGAAGGAAGGCAATTGGATGGTTGGGTCAACTGATGTGATCTTCTTTATGATATCGTAACTTTTTATCCCCATCCTTTTACCATCGAGAACCCTCTTACGATAGATCAAAATCAAAACTCACAAGTTGCTTTTATACATAGTGTATCTTGCGTATAAATGCTATCAAGTCATTTCATTGCATACCGTTTACTTTAAGTCTATGTAATCGTGAAAGAGAAGTGATGTTTGATTGACTACTTCCGTTTTGTTAGAGAACACTGGCATAGACCTTTTCTATTTGGCGGGCATGTTTTCAAGTTATTGAAGGAGTTCACCAAAATAAGGTTTCAGTTCATCAATTTGATGAATAATTCTTATGACATTATATAACTCCTTGCAACATATCCAATCCGTTAATAGTGTGTGGCATGTCACAGATATATTTTCCCCGCACTAAACTAAATTAATTAAATCTAAATTTAAAAAATGTAGTTCGTTTAATGATACACTGGCCTGTACGATAGCAATCAAACAATTTCTATCAAATTTTTAATTTGCGACTCGATTAACGGTCTAAGTGATACCAAATGTCTTCGGTAAGAACGGAGAATGAGAATCGATAAGACTATGATTACTTTTTGTAAATGAAAAGGAATGAAAACAGGCTTAAAAAGGAAATTTTATTAACTAATGAGTTCTTAATCTTGATCTTGCAAATACACACACACATCCCTATACATTTTTCTACATCATAGAACTAACTCACTCAAGACAATGATTTCTTTTTGCGTAGCTTTTGACTGACTTCAATTGGAATTAATCGAATAGTTTGACGCATACGTTTATGACACTTGCGATTAAGATTCAATGTCAAACTATTGCGTGTTAACTGAGTAGACAGATAGAATTTATTTCGCATCTAGAAAGATCAAATTTTTATGAAATTGTTAAATCATCAGTTACTCGAATACGTATACATTCGCTGCTTATCACACTGGCTGTGATGGAATATTTCACATGTAAATTTAATCATTTTATTTTGGTTTTTTCAAATTTTGTTTCTGTTTACCGTGAAAAAAACATAAACATAAACAACTGATAATACGAAAATAACAAGCTATTTCGCTTCTCTTCTTTATTTATTTAAATTTTGATTGAAACTTCCGAAGTTGGAGTTATACTAATTGCTTCGCTGCATTTGCAACATCCAACCGTAAGGATTAACTGACTCTCTGATAATGTGCATGTATATCGATTTGCCGTTTTTTTTCGCACGCGTCCACTATTCCCCTATTCTAATGACTTCTATCATGCTGTCTTTCCATTCATACGTTTGTCGATAGTCTAATTGCTTATCTTTTATGTTTAATTAAATTAAATTTTTATTTTATTTAAATTTAAATAACTGGCAAACAGAATCTAAGTAAGCTGCAGTTACTCTTAGCTAAACTTTGAATCACTTAATTTATTTAAATTTAAAATAAAAATATTAAAGTGAGTAATTTCGGTACGTCGAGAAGTGTCTAAAATTAAGGTTGAGTTAAACACGGATTCTTCACTGTTATGCTTTGATTGATTTTAGATTGATATCGGGCAAGTCGTATGCTTGGGTTTGGTGGCCTTACAGCATCGTGGCCAGGAGTCGGCAGGCATTGTCACAAGCACAGGTAAAACTTCGAAAAATTTCAGCGTCCATAAGGGTATGGGTATGATTAACAATCTGTTCAATGATGACACGATGAAGAAATTAAAAGGAAATTTGGGTATTGGACATAATCGTTACTCAACTTCGGCCGCTTCAGAAATGGTTAATTGCCAACCATTTGTAGTGCACACTGCTCATGGTGCTTTAGCTATAGCGCACAACGGGGAGTTGGTGAATTGTGAGTCGCTAAGAAAAGAGGTTTGTTAGAGATGCTAAATAAGAAATCGGCATTTTTTTTTTTGACTTTCTTCTAATATGATTAGGTTTTAGAACGTGGTGTCGGTTTATCTACACATAGCGACAGTGAATTGATTGCTCAATCTTTGTGTTGCGCGCCATTAGATATATCCGAGCACGATGGTCCCAATTGGCCGGCTCGTATACGCCATTTTATGACCTTAGCACCTCTATCTTATTCACTTGTAGTTATGCACAAAGATAAAATATATGCTGTACGTGACACATACGGGAATCGTCCGTTATGTATCGGTAAGATTGTACCCATTGGTTTGGGTGCCGGTAAACCAGATGTTGCCCCGGCGGAAGGTTACGTAGTGAGTAGCGAAAGCTGCGGTTTCTTATCGATTGGTGCGCGTTATGTGCGAGAATTGGAGCCGGGAGAAATAGTTGAGTTCACACGTAATGGGTTCCGTACAGTGGATATTGTAGAACGACCCGACTATAAACGTATGGCTTTTTGTATTTTCGAATACGTATATTTTGCTCGAGCCGATTCAATTTTCGAGGGACAAATGGTTTATTCAGCGCGTTTGCAATGTGGTCGCCAGTTGGCTCGCGAGTCGCCACTAGATGCTGATATTGTTAGTTCAGTACCGGAATCGGGTACAGCGGCTGCTCACGGTTTTGCCCGGGAAGTGGGTTAACAACAAATAAAAGTTTCTCGAGAAAGTAATACCTAGGAATTTTTAATTCATTTCTTTTTTCAGTCCAATTTACCATTTGCTGAAGTTTTATGTAAGAATCGATATGTGGGCCGTACTTTCATTCAACCCTCTACACGTTTACGTCAATTGGGTGTGGCCAAGAAATTTGGTGCGTTGGCTGAGAATGTCGAAGGCAAACGAATCGTGTTGATCGATGACTCTATAGTACGTGGCAATACCATAGGTCCAATCATTAAACTTTTGCGTGACGCCGGAGCAAAGGAAGTGCATATACGCATAGCCAGTCCACCTTTGCTTTACCCTTGCTATATGGGAATTAATATACCGACCAGAGAAGAACTCATAGGCAATAAACTAAATCCCGAACAATTAGCAAAACATGTCGGTGAGTTTTGAAACCTAACAAAACCGTTTATTGTCTACCACACATTCATCCACATACTGTTGCTTTCATTTCTACAGGAGCTGACAGCTTAGCGTATCTAAGCGTGGAGGGCTTAGTGAAGGCTGTGCAGGTCAATAAAGCGCAATGCAATCCATCAAAATCTGGTTATTGCACGGCATGCCTGACAGGCGATTATCCGGGTGGCTTACCCGAAGACTTAAGTTGGTAGCACTTCTGTTTCTAAGTTAAATATTTGTTATTTTTTGTTTTACGTCCTAATCTAATGTATACAGTGTGCGCATATATCTAATTCCCCACACCAAAGTCAAAAGTCAACACAATAAAAATTTAATTTTCCCAACAAGTGAAAAAAGAAATGTTTGTTCTACGCACACTTTGCTGTCATTGTCTGAAGGGAAGGAGGTGATTATGCCTAATTTGACGAGAAAAACTCATATTCATTTCAGTTTATCTGCTGTCATGTCACTTTAAATGCAAATTTCAGTTTGCATGCCAGGCAAGACGACATAATTATTCTGTCACATGATTACATTTTCATAAAGGCACACATACACGTAAAAATCATTGAAAATACAAAAAAAAATGAATCTAAAGCGTTATTAACAAAATGTAAGAAGCAGCAGCAGCAGCAGCAGCAGCAGCAGCAGCTTTAGTAAAAACGCATGAACAGATTAAAAACTTTCTCAAACTCAAAAAGAAGCAGCAATTGAAATTGAAAAGATGTTTGATATCACTTCTAGAAACATAACATTGATCTCATCAAGATGATATCAAACATTTGAAAAGCGTTCAATTTTCTTTGCCTCTGTTTTCTGTGAAATAGCAAACGGAAACTTGTCCTCTGTGTTATGGGTTATGTGTTATCGTTGTTTTTGCTTTCTTGTTTCATTCTTTGTTTCAATTTTATTCTGTTAGAACACAATTTCATCTCCTACATATGGATCGAATATGTTCCAGCACTTCGGTTTGCAATTTTTTTAGCGCTGCTTGCCCTGACTGAATGCTAATAAAATAAAAAAAAAAAGACATTTTGCTAAATACTGTAAACGTTATAATATAAACAATGATAGTGCTTTCAAGTTGATTAAATTGTTTTGTTACAAGTAACCACATATTTTGAAATATGTTAAATTCGTAATAATATTTGCAACGTTACTGCGCAACGTGTATGTTACCTATGTACAAAAAACAAACAATCCAAGAGGGTACATATTTTTTTTAAGTGATTAGTGAGGTTTTAAATACAGATAAGTTCTATGGATCTGGCCGTCTGTCCATCGGTGTAATGCAGGCATTGTGGTGCATATATACATACGAGTTAGCTGCACAAAGATAAGCGTCCAGCAATATTTACATTTTTCCAGTCAGATCAAAACAGGATTTCGTGTTCAATTAGCCATTTTGCTTGAATTGTTCGTCTAACCTTAGAATACGGAGTATACATATAAGCGGCTTACACGCAAGCCCTTAACTGATTTCTAAAGGCTAAGTTGTAGACTTTTGCATATCTCTACAAGCGAGACAAACCTGAGAACACCTTCACACAAGTTAATTACTTAAAAACATTATGCTACGGTCCTTCGTATGCGGATTGCTTGATATGTTATGCTGAAATGCGCAGAAACTGCAGGAGTTCTTATGTTAACTCATACTATATTGGCTACGGGATATCTTGCGCCATTTACGTGATATCACAGGCTAGAAGCGACCGATTTATTAAGCTATCAAAGAAAGTAAAAACAAACTGACCGCAGAGAAATGCGGAGTTTTTTGGTAATAGAAAGAATCTTTCTGTGATATTTTTTCTTTATTTATTTAATTATACCGAAGTGTTTAGAAAGTGAAATTTGTAAAAATTTTAATTTAACAAAAATAAATTATGTTGTCTGTTTGAATTGAGAAACTTATAGCATATATATATATATAGGATATATTTGGAAATATTGAAGGCGAGCTCTATGCAAGTCATATCCTTAATAACTTTGGTTTGATGGACTGAAGCATACTAAAAGTTAATTTACGTTACAACCAAGACATTTAGAAACCTTTTTATAATAAATAAAGAGGAAAATTGGGTTTAAATTTTCCTTTTCGTTTTTTTCTTTAATGTAAAATATAGTAAATAGAGACTTTTGCTAATTTCACATCCCTGCCCTAACAACATAATGTTAAGTGATACGCTTTGAGAAGGGATTTTCCGTTCTATTCAGAAGAGAAAAAATTCAAGTACACCCAGCTCAGTATATATAACGGCGAGCGACCAGTCAACGACGACACGAGTACTGAAAATGTGGGCAACAAGGGCTAAAAATATGCTTTAAAAAGCAAATTTTCACAACAAAAGTTACTAAGCAGCTGCAAATCAAGCAAAGCACGCATACACAGGCATATATATATTTATATATATATGTATATATAAATACTTGGGCACGGATATACCTATATTTGGTTCTGTCTTCGCATGGTAAAATTAAGCAGATGAGTGTTTTAAATACACGAAGATGTAAAAGAAAGTTATGTAAATTAATATTTACTCAACATCTAACGTTCTGTTTTTATTATTATTTTTCTCTTTTGTTTTTGTGGTTCTTATAACATCTCCTCTATGTGATGGAGGGCATCATCAGTGTAACAATAACCGGCATCGAGAGTAAAGCAAAAAATGCTTGTGTGAGTGCTTGCGTTTTATGCACAAAAACAACAAAAACAGTCCAATGCTTTACAAGTTAAGGCGTTCTGTGGTTGTGGCGTCACCAACCAAACATTCTATCTTGCTTGTCTAATCCTAGTGCTCGAAAACATTTAAAAAAAAAAAAAGGAAAAGAAAAATGCAAAAAAAAAAAAAGAAAAAGGAAAATGAGTGAAATGATAAAAAATATATTGCAATAAATTTTCGCAAGTTAAGGATTCTCTACTTGTAATACTTCACCATTTTTTATTTCCTTGCAATAAAGTTATATGACGATACCAACTAAAGGGGAGGCCGGCAAAGGCGTTTAAAAGAAAAGCTTTTTACAATTTAATAAAGCAAAAAAAGAGAAAACCATCAACAGCAGGCAAGCAGCAGTAGTAACAAACACTTAATAAACCAAGAAAATGATACAGTAAACAACGGCAACAACAGCAACAACAGCAACAACAATAAGACAAAAGCAGCAGTAGTAATAATAATAATATTATATATTGAATAAAGTTGACTTTTAAGCGTGTTGAGGTAAGCATATCATTCGTGTTACACAAGGAAAGAATTATGGCTAATGTATGGAAATTAAATGTAAGATCTGCATGTGCACACACACATTCATTTATACGCGAAGCAATTCAACCGATTCAAAATTTCATTTTCTGCTCAGTTTCAGTTAAACTTTATTATATTCTTATACTCCATTGTATTATAAATTCGTAGGAACGACGCAGATGGGAAGTCTGGAATTATTCAGGGTTTCATCGAAACTTTAGCTTAGCCAGAATCAAGTGTGTATCAATGGGAACAATTAAACGAATGTAGATATAGGAAGTGCAGGAGCTCGCAAAATTTGTATTACATGCTTAAGATTCGCCTACTAGCCGACGAATCTGCGTAGTTTTTTTGCTGTGCTGCACTATGTCTCAGTTATGAGTCACGGTACGTATAGGAAATTCGTCTGAACCTTTTTTTCTACTGTAAAAATTTTCATTGAGCGTTCACTAAGCTGTTTTGAATGAATTGTAAGCGATTTCGTAACGAATTTCTTTTCTGTTCAAATATTTTTCCTCATAAGTTCAACCAATAGATGCATCTAGCAAGACAAGCAGGGATAGATCAACTTTATCATGATGACGATTATTTACACCTTTAGTTTTGTACAGTTTCCAGCTCACTTCCACAACACTTATTGAACGACAAAGTTATTGCATTACCCAGCGGCCGTTAAACAGGATAACTATGTTATGAATGACTTTACAATAGCGAGTCGAAATTCGACTCTACATACTTCAAGGGTTTTGATTATTCTTAGTAAACCGGTAACTTTCCTTCTAATTACTAACGTATAGCAACACAATCTCGAAGCATTTTATACATTGAAGTTGGAATGGCTTGGGGAAATGGGTACGATATTAAGAACGATAACGGATTTAGAAAATTCTGAAATATGAATTTTAACACTTTTCATTTATATTTTGGGAGCCTCGAAACTACACATATAGATAGATGTACACATAGGCCAGCAGATGTAAACCGTGGTTAAGCTAAGTTGATTGAAATTTTCAGAAAATTAGGGATGCCTTTCAACGAACTTCAGTTTCAATTATTTGAGTTTTTCTGACGACGTAGAACACACTGTACTCTATCCTTGAGACCACATGTCTCGAGCGTTCAATTCTCATAACTTGTTTCGAAAATATGGTGCAGAGTTAGTGCAAAGGATACACAACCGCAACCACATCTAGCGAATTCTAACAATCACAATGCAATCCGTTTACTATTTCACGTTCAAATGACAAACCCGAACAAATGTAATTATATATCTTCGCAAAAAGCAAAGGAGAATGGTGGTAGGGGAAAGAATGAATCCACACACCATTGTGTTACAAACGCATGTTTATTTATTTTTAATTTTTAAACCGATCATTGTATCGTTCATTAAAGCATTTTCAAGGCTATGCTATGAGGCTTCGAGTAGGTAGAGACACATCATCGAAATTCAATACAATGGGTCAGACAAAAGGTCCTTGGAAATTTTATTACAAATGTTTCTGCAATAAATGAGCGCTATTTTTGTTGACAACATTCGATCATTTGTCTTGTAAAACCATTAAATGGTAACATTAGAGCTTAGTGAAAAACTAGACCAGTAAGTAATTTTGAAATTAGCTCTATACTGTTAAGGCAGCTCGGCAGAGAGACGAGGCAAGGTGCGGATTATAAAATTGTGTCCCTCAGATAATTTCAGTTCTTCTCGGGTTAATAAAAATTTGCATAGCCCGGCATTGTCGTTGTGGCAAACAATGGCCTACACCTACCAAATGATTGGCGTGTCTGGAGCAGCTCATTGGTTTGTACGTTTCCTTTCTAATCTCACCAAACAAACCTAACGTCAATTGCGTCTCTGCCACCTTTGGTGCAACCATATGCGAATCATTTTTCGTCATCTGTCATTAATCTTTTCAAAAAAGATTCGATTTCGTTTCATTTAGATTGAAATTTGTTTCATATTAATTCACATGGTATCCAAAAATCGAAATTTTTGTCATAAACAAGCTTTTGTAAATCAATCAAAATAGGTTTTGTTCAGTACTTAGCTGCGCAACGATCGCGTAAAAAAAATTTCATCGGCTTTTCCAACTTTTAACCGATTAGATGGTGTCGCGTCCTTCACACCGAAATTGCTAGAACAGAAATGATCGAACCATCTGCTGACGTTTAATAAAGCATCTTTACTACAGAAGCCATGAGCTTTTCACAAGTGAGGAAAGTGTTATCGCAATTTCTTTTTTTTTAATTTGGCTTAGTTTAAAACCCAGTTACTTTCAAGTGAAATAAGGAATTGCACAATTATCGTGTTGTGGTATGGCTTCACAGGGGTAGTGTTTCTTAACACAATATATGAGTACGGATTGAATGAATGCAATGAATGCAGAAATATGTTATTGCTTTAAAGCTCACGATTGCTTAGAGTATTCGACATACTGTAAAGAGACAATAAATTAGATTCCAGTCAAAGATATAGATTTGTTGTTTGTTATGTTCTACCTAACATCAAAACTGAATTTTCTAGCCTACTAAGACATACTACACATGCATATAGCATTATAATTACGAATAGTTGAAAGCGTGAAAGGATTATTCCTGCTCTAAAGATTATCGTCTTGTCGCTGTAATGTCATATATATGCTAAGGTCAGTGAATGCTTAACATATGATCAAACGTTGAGGTATGTAGGTCGTAACATATCTGTATCACTAATCTACTTGTCATTTTTGATGGAATTAGAGCACATCATCGTAAAAGTCATGCTACGGTTCTTATTCTTATTCTTCACTCTTGCGTTCATCGCAATATTCTTTGTTTGCGGCCAAAAAATATTTTTACATGTCCTCATCTTCCTTACGAACTCGCATCTCAGAGGGCGAATGTAAAGCGAGATTAAATTTTGTCTGAATTCCCGGTACAGCAGCGGCCAGACATACATACAATTAACTGCAGATGTATGCTAACGATGTGCAATTTATTATCAGCTGCCCTCCAAATAAAATAAATGAATATGTTTTCACGTTGAATGGAAATCTATCGAGAATAAAATGATAGGTTATGAATAATGTTTTATGCATCACCTGCATAAAAAGCGAAAAAATCTATTTTTCTAAATGAAACTTTCGATCTATGCTCCAATAAGCCGTAGTGTAGCCATAGATAGAGAAAATATCGAAAGGGCAATCTTGGTTAAGACCGTGCGTGTTTACTGCATGACGAATCTGAGAAGGCCAGCTCCAAGATACTATTAAAAATTGTATTTCATTACGACCACAATCCACGCAAGTGGAACGAATGGCTTTCTTAAACAAATCTCCATCATTGATTGTCAAGTTGTTTCAAGACGAAATTGATGGTAACTCATCATCGAAAGTGAGAACAATTTTTTAAGGCTCTAGGAATAAACTATACTTAATATTGGCCAAATTGAATCGTCAGACAATTCCAAATTTTGAAAACACCTTAGAACCGAGGGATAGCAATATTATTGTTATTTTGATCAGTTCTTAGCAATATTTGTACGTGAACTTAGTGTGAAGAAACGACATGCTTGAAAGCGTCGATAAGACGAGAAGTAGGAAACAAAAAGGGTTCAAAATCATGACAATAGATTGATAAAAGTGCACGAAGAATTCCAACTTCCCAATTAAATTAGTTTTCTTAAAACTTTGAATAGTTTTCGCACATTGTTCAGCCGCATATCTTTTTATAATAACATTGACAACACCTATTGAACACTATTCACAAATATAGAATGACCCTAATATGTAAAATACGGCTGCAATCTCAAGAAAAAATCATGTCATCTGCACTGAACAAACCATTATTATGTTGACATTTTTACAAGTCTTCGGATACTGCAGTTCAATGAATAAACGAAGACTAAATATTACGCGATAATCTTGTGCGATAAGTTTAAGGCCCAAGTGTATCGAATTTTACTGGGCCTCCCTATCTGTGTAGTTCTGAAATGCTATTCGATTATAGAAATTTACTCTCTGTGCTCTCAGGGATTGAAATTTGTTCGTTTAACTAGAAGGCGTAAATAATTCAGATTTTTGGCCGGCGAGCATTGTATGAGCGACAGTTCTTTTCAAATCCCAACTATCAAGTGCATAGAAATCGAAGAAGTCTTGCTATACATATTCTCAATGATCTTAAAAATCTCTTAAAGAACGAAATAATTTCTTTTGTTATCAATTGCTAAGTAATAAGTGCTCTATTTAAACCCTGAACTATAATAGAAGAGATATATAATGTACATGACAATGTGCCAGGTTACAGAACAAATGAAAAAATAATGTGAATAAATGAACTAATTATTGGAGAAAATTTCTTTTGATATCATTTCAATTTGTTCATGTGGTTTTAGGTAGACTCACCTCACTTTCGCATTTTTATATACGAGTTAACCAAAAATATTTCAAAACAAGTAAGAAAACTAAATTCGGTCGGAACCGATTCTTTTATGCCCGTCCTAAAAAAGACAAGAGAAGTAAAATGGCAACATTTTCATGCTCTATAATATGCAGTGGGTGCAGCTGGCTTTTTCTATTTTCAATATAAAAGTGTTTGTCGTATGGGCATGTGGGCGTTGTAGGCGTTGAAAAATTTAAGTCAATTCCAAATTCTAACGGGAGAATGTTTAACACAAATACTGCAAAGTTGCTCAAACAGACAGATGAACAGACGAACAAGCGTGCATGTTTAGGTGTATTTCAATTATGAAAGTGGCCAAGAATTTGTACACTTCATGGGGTTTTCGAAGTCTGTTTTGTATTGAAAAAACAATTAAAGTTAGTTAAACAATAATATTGGATAGGCGTGGTCAATTTTTTCCATATTTATATACGAATGTTACAGCATCGCCCATAAAATATGCTTTCAAATTTTTGCACCTTTATTCACTATAGTTTATGAGTAATGAGGAGAAATTACAAATTTTTGATTCCTTTTGTAAAGAGAAGAAGAGAAGAGAAGAAGAGAAGATGCTATGGGCAAACTGCGTGCATGCACTTCCAATGTTTCTGCCAAATTTGAAATCGGTAGCTTCACTTTTGTGGCCAGCAGAATGTGTCCAACACACATTACAAAAATGGACACACGGACATGGTTAAATCCATTTAGAATTTGATGCTGATCAAGAATGTATATACTTTGTGAAGTCTCTGATACTCCCTTCTGGGCGTTGCAAACGTTTTGACAAAATGAATATACCCCTCATCCTTCAGTGTTGGGTATAAATATAGATTTTTAGAAAGTCGTGTATGAGAAGACAAATTATTTCCGAGCCTCACGCTGGCACAAACGCTTTAGTGTGTTTAGTGCGTTTATTGCATTGAATGTTATACGACATGAACGATATGAAGAAAGATTTTTAAAAAATGTATAAACTTTTCTTCTTTAATTCAATGATTTCGATAATTTTCTTTTGCTTTAATTAACTATGAAGAGTTTTTTTTAAGTCTCGTTCATGTAAAATATTTATTTTATGAATTTCTTCATACGGAGAATCTGAAGGGAAAATAATCGCGCAACAAGTGCTTGCCAAACTTCCTTTAATCTAGTAAATCGTTAGCAGTTGTAAGAAATTCTTTAAATTGAAATTTCGTTTGTTCACCATAACATTAAACTTCCTTAGATATATTGTTTGATATCAGCTAAAATACGATAAGATTTAGTGCTGCCTACTACTCATATAGTGTATCTAGTTAACAGTATTTATTTTTGACCATTTATTGTATACCAAAAAAGGACATTAGTGTTAAACCAATAAACAACAATGTCATTTAAATAAATGTATGTCCTTTCCGAGTATTTCTTTGCCAGCTTTTCTCTTTCGCCCTCCTTCTCTTTCACCGTTCAGAGCAACGGGCAATTTTCTAAAGTCAATTGAATCGGCTTGACTTGGATAGGATTGGATTGCATGTAAAAACCAAATATTTCTTATATTTTAAAACTCGGCTGACATTTCTCATTTCATTTTGACTGAAGGATGTCCGTTAACGTTTTACGGATGTACAAACAAGCCAAAATTTGTGGTTTTAACATTATGGTCCCACAAATATTTTAAAGCATGTGCATGTGAATGGTATGTTCCTTCTTTTCCTATTGTCAAACCATTAGCATTTAATTACTTTTGTCCTTAGACGGGATGTTACAATTTTTTCGAACCCAGCTGGTGTGGCTTTTATGGTTTTTGTGTAGCTATTCGTCCATCGTTGCTTTACGGTTAGTTGGTTGTTAGGATAGGATTTGATTTTTTAACTTTTAATAGTTTTTCCTTTATTTACTTATATATATATATATATATATATATATATATGTATATATATATATATTTTTTTTTTGTTTAAATTTACATAAAATGTTCTTCTTTGTAAATTGTATCGTTTTTGTTAAATAAAGCCACGAAACGCCAGAAAAGTTGACGACAACATGTTACTAATTTAGGACGAAATGATTTGTTTTTTTCTAATGTTAGACTGCCAGTTAAATTTGATTTATGAATACCTCGTGTTATGCAATAAGTCAAGACACCGTAGACTAGAAAAAATTACTTTCAATACAGATATAAGCGATGATTATTAAATCAAGCTGAAATCATATGATCTAACGATAATAAATGTTTGTATGAAAACATTTCATTACCATGTAGTCAAGATGGTTTGCCCAACATTTTCAATCGCTCGAAAAGTCACTGAGCTTGTTCTTCTAAAATATGCGTAAATTAGATACTAAATTGAATTTCTTAGTCCGCGACACATATGAAAATTTGAGCACATTTTGAAATCTATCGTAACTGGCAACTGATTGTTGAAAAAGAAAGAATGGTAGTAATTATAAGTAAAGTAAAACCGACAGGAGTAGTAACTAAAGAAGGACTAAGAATGTAATAATATTTGTCGTTCTATTTATTCCATAAAGAGTTACGAAGCGAAGTCTGCATTCTTTCAGTTAGTTTGAGAAGTTTAACCTTTTTCTCAACTCTTCTTAATTATGCCCCAGACCACTTGTGGCACGGGGTATATTAAGTTAGTGCGAACGTATGTAACACGAAGAAGTGCGTAAGATAGACATACCTTTTATTATACCCATCGATGCAGAGTCATAATCTGAATAGATCTAACGCTATCTGCCCGTCTGTCCGTTTCCATGTCCATGTCCACGAACGCTGTTGAAAATGGGTCGGATCGGTTCACTTTTTCGACCACCCCCAAATATAAAGCCCTATTTTGAAAAGTTATATGGAAAAAATTGCCTAAAGTTTCTTGGCAAAAGAGGCTAAGTAGTAGTATTTCGGCATTCTTAATTGGTATGAAAACTTTGGACTGGCTGGGGAAATTTTTCAACCCCTTCATATAACGAAAACTGAAATGACGAAAATTATATCATAACAGTAATTTAGCATAAAAAAATGAACTGTGCCAAATTTGAACCATCTCGGCCTATTTTTAGATTCGGTCCTATGTAAGGATTAACCTTGTACTACATTAAGTTTCGTTTTGGGACCATTTCCCCGTAAAAACGCACATGAAATATATGCCTTTATATAGAAGCATATAATGGACACAATTTTTGTGTTCTACGGCAAAAATACGAATTGTGTTAGACAATGTGGTGTAGGGTATTGAATAGTCGGCATAGCCCAACTGTAATGTTTTGCCTTGTAAAGTAAGCGGAAGTTTGTTTTTGTCGTTTGCAAAAAGTAGTAAATTTATTCATTTGCGCTAACGCAGAATAGTCCGAAAGATGTACCGAATGTTGGCATTCATTAGTAATCGATAACGTATCAACAATTAAAGCTCATAAATTGATTTTACGGAATTTTACTGCAGAGAGGAAAATACGTTGATTTATATGAATGAACAAAGCAAAATTTGAAATTTTTCATAGGTAAATGCAATTAACCAGAGATGCATTTAGCCAATCGGGAGTCAACTCACTGATTGGATTCTTAAAATTACTAATCTAATGAGCAATTATGACCCGCACCCTACCATTAAGTACCCGAGACTAGTTCGTTTGATAGTGTTACCCATAAAAATAAGATTTTATACGGGAAGTGATCAAGAAACCAAGTATTTCAACTGCTCATCTTTCAGCCCCAACATGTACCAAATTTTCTTGAAATATCTCAAAAATTGCGACCTATAGGCTAAACACAAAAGTACAGGACGGACAGACGGACAGACAAGCTTAGGTGCGTCTACCTCACGTCTTATACCCTTATATACCCTTGTGCAATAAGTGGAGTGATATGAACATAGACAAGAGGACGTTGCATATGGATGTTACGTAAACTTGAATAGGAATTGGTCAGAATGAAAGGTTAGGATAAATATAGAAACTCTAAGTGCTATGACATGGATACTGATGTATATGTAGCCTTTGGTCTACGGCTTATAATACCGATCTTCTTGAATTTTTTGAAGAATTTAATCGATTTTATTACCGATTGATCTAAAGAGCGGGGCGTATCTTTAACATCGAAAGTCGCAGAGCGGGAGCAAACTTTCCGCACCGTTGACTTTCGTAGAACAACTTTATAAATTTTCCCACAATTATACAGAGCGTTAGCGTCTTTGTCGAAGTGACATTGTAAACGATTGCGTACCTTTTTCCAGAATTTTGAATAATTTTGAAAACGTCATTACTCTCGATTGAATTAAAAAAGGTTGCGATTTTTTTTTATGGGTTGAGAGAGTTAGCGTTAAATAAAGTTACACGTAAAGTTAAAGTAATTGAATTTTGTCCATCGAGCTTCAATTACAAGACATCCATGATTCTCTGCGATTTTCAGTAAAATTTTCTTCCTAAATCCGTTCTATTAAAACTCGATTAAAAACACATGAAAGAGGGATACCCCGTAAATCGAAAAAAAGATGTATTAGATTTGTTAAATGTCTTCATTGCACAGGGTGTCCTAAAATTGACGCAAGACTTGAATTAAGAGCCAGAGCTATTTTTTGCAAAACAAAGCTAATTTTTTTTCATAATGAACATAGGAAGATACGGTATACGTGAAATAGCATATCGGTCAAATAACCTCCGCGGCTTTGCTGGCACACACGCATGTTCTATAATCGACATTTTCCATGACCACATTGCATACATGTGGTTGAATTTAGTTGACGCAGCGCTGCGCGCTCCTTGGCATTTGTCTTTAACGTCAAATGATTCTTTAAAAAGATATCCAGTCGTATTGAATCACACGTTTTAGGACGCCAAATGTGATCACCGAAACGAGACCGTACACGATCAGGGAATGTCTCATGCACTAACTGCATTGTTTATTGGGATGTGCGGCACCGTCAGCGAATTCGAATCTTGCGTAAATTTCAAAACATGCTCCATAAGGCATATATTTCTTCGTCAGCTCGTATAGTGGCGTCGATTTAAAAAAGCCTACTCTTTGTCTTATCTGTTCATGTGCTGAAGTTACATGTACGCTTTTTAAATTTCCAACATTCTTGTGGCAGTCTCGTCGCTTTATGAGCTACAATAAGCTAAATTAAACGAACGGTTGGTTTAAAATTTCCAAAAAAAAAAAAACTATTTATAAAGACGGCAGAGTATATAAGAAGAGTTTGTTGTTCATACTTGCGAAGAGTATCAAAATACTCTTCATTAACACATCAGTGAAATATTCTCAAGACTGACACATAGAGTTTATCTCACGAACAAAATCTATGTTATGTTATAGAGTGGGAGACCAGTCAACATTATTTGCTATTTCGGTTATTTTAGTTATTTTAGTTTTATTAAATCAGTTTGTTATGAGTTGCTTTGGATTTTAATAAATTAATTTTTGTTATTTGTTAAAACAATGGAAAAAATTCCAATGTCATGTGTTGATTAAACTTTGCTATTTGATTGTAACGAACGCTGTCTGCACTTAGCACGCACATTGAACACCGTGGGCACCCATAGCAAGTATTATGCCGTAAACCGTCTTTTATCAATTTTGCGTCTTTAGTCAACTTTTTTTGAGATCAAGTTCGTACCGCCGAATTGTGATTTTTAGGATAGCATAGGTTTTATTTGCAATTTATAAGAGACCTATTTACAAATTATCTACAGGGTACCTTGTATTTACAACGCTTTAAATTCTCGGTTTGGTGTCATCTGCTCTAAAACTCTCTTGACTAGACCCTCACAACTGACGTTGCGTCCCACAAATATTCTGCCTAAATTCATCGCGACATTTTTAATCCGTTTTCCAGCTAAATTTTCTGCCAATTGTTGTTCTGTCTTTACGCCGCATGACGCAGGTAATGCGCCATCAATGCATGTTTGGCTTTTCCCTGTCTTTATAATTTAGTTTCTTGGAAAATCTACTAATTTTCATGAAAACTCAAATCATCAAATAAGGCATTTCCATAATAGTATTTAAAAAACATCCCTGAAAAGTTATATTACAAGCGATAGTTGACATCCTGCAGATGTCAACAAGCAGTCACTACTTCGTATGGAACTTCGGGCATCAGAAAGACGCTTTCCAAATGGGTTTCGCGTTTGCTTACAATGGTAAAATTGCATGAACTGGAGGTCGAATTGCCTCCCCGGACAACCTATTCTCCAGATATCGCCGCAGCGACTATTATCTGTTTGATCGTAAAATGATACTCCAGGAAACAAGATTTGGAGTAATTGATGGAGTCATTGCAGAAATTGAAGCGTCTTTGGAGGATTTCAAAAATCGTTCTTAAAAAAAAAAGGCATTAAAATATTAGAGAATTGTTGGACTGATGGTGTCACCGCCGAAAGTGACTAATGGGAGGAAATTTTGTAAACAAAAAAGAAATTTTTTCTCCTTACCTGCTCCCGGTTATTATTGGCCGATGTGTTTAGAGATATGTGTAATACAGCAAATGATTGATACGTTGATGGCTTAGGAAGTTCATTCTATCTTATCAATATCACACACACAATAGAAAGAACGGGTATGGTGGTGGAAAGGTTCGGACCAAAGGAAGTCTGCTATTTACATATGGTGTCCAAATTCGTGGAACTATTTAAATGATTTGCAAACTGAACGCAGAAGTTTGAAAAGATCCAAGATCCACTTAACCGCCCTTAACACAATTCCAAATTCTTGATCTAGGAAAAGGAAAATTAACGCTTTTTGTTGACTATGGGTTCACGTGCAAAATTTATTTGCATTTAATAATGAAAAGAGAAGTTTCTAAAGCAAATATATGGTTATTTAGGGCATTTTTATTTGGTTCTAAAACTAATTAAGCGCAAGCTTTCCATTAATAGTTAAAATGATTTGTTTGATTTTAAGTTTCAATTACAATACATTTTTATTTCTGGCAGCGTCAGAATACGAAATGAATTGCTTTATAAAAACCGTTAAGTACGGGTAATAAAAGTAACGGTAAAAAGAATTAATTCATATGTGCATTACGTACATTGTATAGGTACAAATTCTTTTGTATGTGTCCTCCCCCTCCACCATTTCCATTCAGTTAAAATGTGTAAACGGAAATTCTTAAAAAATGGCTCTTGCTGTGTGTTGTAAATTGAACATAAGATTTTAATAATAATTTTAGTGATTATATTTTTTTCATGAACTCAGTTATAAATCAGTTCAACCGAAAGAGAAACAGTAGGCGAAGCAGTAAGAAGAGAAAGAAAAAATTGCATACACTCTCACAGAAATGTCATCGCGTGTTTCATAGTGATTTTCCCGCGCATTGATTATAGACTGTTTTTATTTTGTGGTTGTTGTTCTTTTTTTGTTTTTTTTCTCTCTTTACTTTAGCATACATAACAAAACTAACAACAACATGATGATGTTTTTTTTTTTTTAATGTTTTTTATGCGAAAGATAATCATAATAATTACCTGTAAAAATAGCCGCTGCATAGTCATTTGCTGCACGATTTTTGTGTGTAAAGCAATGCCTTAGTGGCCATGATGCAATTTGAGAATAAATCAAATGAAGGTAAACTTCCGGTCGAGTTCGAGGGAATAGATTACTATGTGTGCGTTTTAATTAATGCGGTCACACCACGGTGACAAGCTATGGTGGTACTTCGTCAAAGACAACCAATCGTGTAGAATAATAAATAATTCAAAAAAGCATACACCTATACAAGCACAGACACAGCACAGCTTTCATAACTTGTCATTGTTATCCTGTGGTTGGTTGGAAATAATATAATGCATTAATATAATTTTAGTTTCGTTTTAGATTTATTTTTCATATATAAAAAAAAAAAAAAATTAAAAAAGAAAAAAGAAAAGCAAATCTTTCAATGAACTCCGAATTCATTGTTTTCATTCCATGCAAACATTTTTTGCTTTATTTTTTACTAAACAGAGACGTATACCTTGTGCATAACATCAAAAGCGTTCTCTTAGTATTTTTATACAATGTGCAGAGACTTTATTTAACTTGATTTGGGAAATAATTTTTTTAATCTTTAGGAGATTACGCTTCTGCTTTAATGACGGCCATGTTTGGATTTCAAAAATCAGCTGTTTAGGTTCCCATTACTGCAGCTATTCATTCATTTATTTACTCATTCACATGTTTGTATCCACCATACAGCTGGGGCGTAACAAGTGCGTTTCGTCTGCCGTATATTTATCCATTTGTCTGTCAGTGTGTCTATTCATCTCTCACAGCTTTCCTAAAAACTCGATGTATGCTTGTGATTTTTTTTGCTTCTATTTCCACATGGGCGCTCAACTGAAAATTTGTTTGCAGCCAGTTCATTATATATATATATATATTTGTTTCAGTATTTAATGTTATTGTTTCAATTCTGATAGTTGCTGCTGTTTCTGTTATTGTTGTTATCGTTGTTGTTTTAAGATTGTGCATGAAAAATTTTGCACCACTTGCAGTTTTCAACTGCGTTGTTTACTCTATAGTAGTGTTATGGTGTTTTGTTCATTTTAAAGTATACGTTCAACTTATTAATCGGTTTGTAACTGAAGAGAATACATATTATCTAATTGAGTTTCTATCTGTCCATCTATTTATTGCCTTAAAATCGCGAATTATTCAAAAGCAAAAAAAAAAGATTTGTATGATGACTTTCGGCCGATATTCCCGCGCGAATTAAAAGCTAAAGAGTATGAACGGAAAATAAAAAAATTAATTGGCGCGTCTCAATGAATTGAAAAGACGATTAGGAGTCGAATAATTGTGTAGATATGATATCGAATTACGGCTTCTACTATTTGGGCAGGAATAGATGGAGTAGCAACGGTATCGACAATTCGACTTAACCTAAATATAACATATTTGTTTTTATTTTAATTGTAATCATTTTTACATGGGAAATGATGAGCATACAAACAACTCCCTCTATTTTTTGCTTGTATTGCACACCACAGGGCAGCGCAGCACACAAACAAAAACAAATAAATTTACGGTATATGTAGTTTTTACTTAGAAAGGTAAGCAAAATGAATTACAACAAACTTAACGTAGACAAGTGCAACCAATTAATTTTTAGTATTTTTTGCATGACATACAACAGTCGAAAACAAGGAAAGAAAAATCGACAGACGGACAAATGTTGTAAAAAGTAAAACCCATTAATTTTGTAGCCACCGCAATCAATTGTCTGCAGAGCTAAGCTAAGATTCAAAAAAAAGGAAGAAATCCTATTAAACCTAGCATTAAAACCGATTTGAGAAATTTCTCAGTTGTTTACGTTTTGTATACAACTAGTCTTGATTCAATCCTTTGTTATATTAAGTATAACGGCACCAAAGCAAGTATTGCGTTATACGCATGCCTTTAAAAATGGAGCTACAATTCCATTTGTATTGGAGCCAATAGGTTTGAATCCATGCTGTTTGAATCTGAGCTCCCCCACAAGAAACACAAAAAAAAAAAAGCAGTAAAACAGAGACCTCTAGTTTACTAATTATTGTGGATCTTCGAACAACTTTTTTCTTATATTCAATTTTTCCCTTCAGTTTATCATGGAACAAGTGAAATGTCACGTTTTGAAACTATTTTCAAAATGATAACTCATTGTGCGTGGGAAGAAGAGCGCGTTTTTTATTTTTTGTTTTCTTTCTATTTTTTTTTTTCTTCTTTCTTTCTTTCTTTACTGAGATATGCGTTTTTGTGCTTTCAGCTGCATAGATAATTGCTAAAATACTAGCTAATAATAAATGTTTGCAATTAAAAGACAACAAACATGAGCGTACCGTTATAAGAATTCATGAATGTTTGCGGTCACTTTTCCATTAACTAAATCTTGCAAGCTTTAAGATATGTTTCTTTACTTAATTTTAACTTAAATAAAGAACAATTCAAACAAATATAACAAACGTTCAGTTTGCTTAAAAGTGATTTTCAAAAGTTCGCCATTCAATACTCTATATATGCGAATCGAGGGTCTTTTCAAAAAGGGTTATGATTTTCAATTTCACGCAATCTCTGGACTATTATCATAGCACGTCCCTCAATAAGTTTTCGGTCCGATATATATGGCGACACTGATGATCTCTGGATAACATGAGCTTTTCGATGCGATATGTGCCAAAATTTCATAACATTTCGACCATTAATTTACAGCGCACAGTTTTTCTAGTGACGCTACTTCTGTAATTTTCAGACCGATGGAAATGTCTGAATTTTGTTTTTTCATTAAAAAACGTTGCTTTTTAACGATAAAAAATAGAATTTATTATCAGCATTGGCTGGAAAGACGTTATGGCGAATCTTGTCGATCCGAAAAATGAAATTCATAAGTGGTTTTCTAATTTTAAACACAGTGACTTTCGGATCATGCTGAACGCAAAAAAAAAGTGAACAAAATTATTTCCGAAGACCGAAAAGTGAAGTTACGTAAGACAGCTAACATGCTAAAGATATTAAAAGGCAGCCCATCAATCACCATCGTGCGTTAACATTTATCTACGAGAGAACTCCATTCGAAGTAAGTACTGTTTCTGCTCAATTGCGCAGCAACTAGCGGAAATCATCCATACCGACCAAAAACGTAGCGTCACTTGTACAATTGTAAATTGCAACCTAATGGGCAATTGCTTTATGAAATTGTGAGGCGTATCCTTTGGATATTGGTACCACGTAAAAATCATACGGGTATGTCAGCAATTACTATATATATGTAATTACCATATATATATCAAACCGTAAGTTCATTGATTGATATGACGCAACGGTTATTGCGATTACATACTGTTACGAATTTGCCTGCTCTTCAATACGGTTCGTATCACTAGACCGTGGATATTGGAAAGAAAAGGCGCTTCAAAGTTTTGTTGTGTTCCTAAATGTAGGATTATTTACCATTTCTTCTTTATTGTGTTTTTAACGATACTTTCTGCTGCTCAACACAACTATTATCATTCTTTAGATGAATGTTCTCGTACGACTCGATGTACGCTTCCGACTAAACTGCCTTCCGCAAATAGTCCACTCATATACATTTTTACCAGCATGTTACGATCACCTAACTTCATGGGTTCATTTTTAATCCGTTAACCTGCTTTCTGCTAATCGTTTTCCTTGGCCTGCAGCTGTAAGGCGCGCCGCGCATTTGCACCTGGGTTTTTCCCTGACTGTTTTTGTTAATCTCTTTCGTCGGCCGGCAGCTGCATGAGGCGCCGCGAATATGCCTATGGAATTTATTACTTACGAAAATCGACTAGTAAGCTTTAACTGGATTTGGGATTTTCGTAACAATATGATAAGTAAAAACTAGGAGGTGTTTTACGAATCTCAATAATGTTTTTTTGAGTGGTGAAGCTAACACCTTCATCCGTCTCTGTGCTTATATAAGCAAAACTTTCGCAACCGATGCGCTGAAGACGTACGGAAAGCGCGAAGACAACACTATCTAATCGAAAGGCGCAATAGTTTGAGGCATTTTTTAGGCTGGCGATATAATTGCGAAAACTAACTTAAAAAAACACAGACAGTTCAACCATAAGAACGTTGTCCGATTTTTTATGTTTTGGATTTGCTTGAAATTTATTTTATGAATGCAGATGAAAATTCCGCGGTAGCCCTTTTTATAACATTGTTTCAGAAATTCATAAAATCTGGAATGAGAAGAATGAAAACTGTTGGAGTGATAAAAAAAAACCCTATTATGAGAAAAACGCGCTTCAAATTTTTAAAATACGCCAAACAAGAATTACATTTTTTTTTAATTCTAAAGACCACTCTGTTGTCCGAATCGGCCAGCATGATCCTACTTCCTTGAAAATTTTTTATTATAGTCTGTCATATTTGCCCACTATGTCGAAGACACAATCGCGCGGTTTACAATGTACATGTTGTAAAATTGCAAAGAGAAAGACACGAAAGTGGATAACACTATAGCCGGAGATTTGCAATTAACATGAACCCCTCCATCCTGTACTTTCATTTCTTGGCAAAAGCGTTGATACTTTTCAAAAGTTTATATTGCGAATCCACAGATAGAATTTATTAGCTATTAGAAGCTGCTGTCTTGCTGTCTTTAGCTCGAGCTGTAGAGCTAGCTGTCTTTGTTTTCTCAATCGTTGCTAATCTTATTTTTTATATCTGGCCTGACACACGAAACTTCACTGCTGTGAAGTCAGCCTAGTCTACGTAGACCACATTTTTGTCTTTGCTAAAAGGTCGGTTCTTTGCATAATCTTTGCATTTGGCTCTCGCCTCTCCTACAGCAATTGATAACCGAAGTGAAGATAACCCAGTAAGGTATCCGACATATTAAATGCAATAAAATAAAATAATAAAATTAAAAAATATTAGAAATCAAACACATATACAACTCGATTTGTACAGTGCATTGTTTCGGTTAGTAGCAATAACTTGGTTTTTTTTGGTTATGTGATCGTAGTTAAGGGCTTAGTGTATCTTATATATGTTCGCTTCCCAATATTTTTTAACTTTAATTCTTATTTTATTTGTTTTTTTATTACTTCGCGATAAATCGTAACTTAGTAAAGACAAAAACCTTAAAATAAGTGGGCTATCTTGGTGGGTTATCTTCACTTCGGTGAAACTTTTGCTTCGAAAATGAGAGAAATAAAATTCGCCAGGGCTTTTAACCTTTTGTCGTTTGTTTTTTTCGTTTAAAATCGATTAGCGTTTCAATCGACAACAAATCTGTTAAAATTTTTAATTAGATAAATTTTCATCACCAAATCTATAAGAATTTCAATATAGGAGGAATATCGGCTAGAAAAGGAAAACTATTTAGATAAATTAAAATCGCCGTCGTTGAAGAAGAAGAATTAGTTAAGGGGAGAAGAATTGTGCGTGCGAGTCGTTGCAATAATATACGTACGTCTTATTCGAATATGAAACATATTCCCAACTAACGTACAACCTATTTTGCTTTCATATTGAGAACATAATTAGTTACTCGGCTTTTTTTTTTTGGACTGCAATGGGGTATTAAAAGTTAATCATTAGCTTTTCTATAGACAACGAAACGCCGACTTAGTGATAGGGAGATTTCAAAATATCTAACACTATCCCCAATCTGGTCCTTTATAAGTTCGCACAACTTCTGCTAAGCTGTAAATGAGCAGATGCCGTTTCCATGCCGTGTGTACCGTTTCATATACATTTGCGATTTATTTGTTATAAATTAAAACTACGAAGATGTACGTAGCGATCGAGATTTTCGCTGGCATATAATCGTCATGGTGGGTGTATCCTTACAGATATCATCTTCAATATTGTTGAAAATATTCTTAGATCGCATAAAATCGTATTTCTTCGATTCTAATAACTTGACTTCAAAAATGAAACTTGACGTGTGAGTGAGCGAAGCGTATACTGAAGGAAACTTTTTAAACCTGCAAGAACACTACGGTGTTGGTAAACATAAAAATCGTGGAGGTTAAAAGTCGAATTATTCTAAAATTCATTTGCGATTAAATAGGTAAGTAATGTGTTACGTCAAATTTTCACCTGTCCGCTTTCGTTTGTCGAATGTGACGATGTGTTTTAAGTACCTTGAACGGCAGTTATTATTCCTGCGTTTTATGAAAAGATGATCAGTTGACTTTTAAAGAAGGTCTTTCGTCGATAAGTTATAATTTTCAATTAAAAGAAAATGCTAACGTGAATTTGTGCCCATACGGTTAATCACCTGAATCTATAGCGTTATTTTTATTTGCTTCATTTACCCTGTGCAGGTATAAAGATGCTTATCGCCGTCAAATGAGAAAAAAAAAAAAAAAAAAACTGGTTCAGGAATAGTAGATAGTAAAGGAATTTGCGCACCTTGTTCTTCATATTTAGTGATAGTGTCGGTGGTGGCGGTAAAAAAGGGATATTTCAACGTTTCATAAACATCGAGGGCTCCGTTACACAATTTCAATTGTTAACCGTTTTTAACCTCCTGATACCGGTTCTTTTCGTTTTTTTTGTAACATTATTGTTGTTTTGTTTTTTTATTTTTTAATTTTTTTATTTTCTTTTATAGATCATTATACATAGATGCAAGTACATTGCACCGTTTTTACATGCTAATGACACGCCAGCGTGAACTTGACCGTGGCTATCTTACCGCCAGATCTTTAATACAGCGTGTAAGGCAACATTCGTACACATGGTTAAAATAGCGCAAAAATATACAAACGGAGTGAAATTAATATCACTTGTATTTGGTCTACTGTGTGGCATTCACGGCTAAACTGCTGCTTGGCTGCAATTTGTAGTTTCGAAGCGGGAAAACTGAGTAAGTACATATATGCGAGAGTTGTGTAAAATGGTCATTACCACCAGCAGACTTATTAAATTTATTATGCCACTGTGAGAGAGCGGCTTGGCGGCTGATGTTTTTTTTTTCCTTTTTTGATAGAACGGTTGAGTGACTAGACCAACAGTGACCAAAGTTACGAAATGAGTTTTGTTGGCTTATTATTTTGCTAGTACCGCAAGACATCGTCGTTTTCTTTCTTTTAAAGCGATAAAATTTCTTTAGTTACGCTTAATGAGCTTCATAAAAAGCCAGACTTGAAAAAATGAATTTTTTCAATATTTATTGCATTTGGGAATCATAGAAACATGTATACGATAAATGCACGCAGCTCTGCTTTGTCATTGCCTGAACATCAAATCGATTGGATAGATTTCTGATTGTTTTTAAAAAGTCAAAAATTGTATACCTCAAGCTATGTATGTATGGGAATGATATTTAGAGAAGATCTAAGGAAATTCGGTGTGCCCTCATAAATCACCGAATCCACTCTTATCACCAATATTTCTTTCAACACATTTAATTTGCTATGCACATAGTTTTCTTAATTTTTGTTCTAAGCAAAGTGTTATACTAATATCGTCAGTTGATAAGAAAAATGATATGAGATAATGAGGTTTTAATTATTGTTGTGTCGTAAACTTCGTTGTTATTACTTATCGATCCAATTTCGTAGATAAAACCAAGTTTCTTTACGTACGAAAGCTTATATTTAAATCAAAATTATGATAGTTTTCCAGAAAATACAGACAAAGTATTCAGTCACTTTTTTTTTTTTCCTATTTAGCGAATTTTTACATCCCGAACTTTATTAATTCTGCGACACAAGTGCGTCTTTGTTATAGTGTAATGATATGTTGACGAAATTTTTCCATTTGAAACTCCCAGGACGAGCTTTCCTTTCGATAGATGCTTGAAAAATGTAGCATTTGCCAATGTAAAGCTATATTCTCCTGAAGGTGTACTTAGTGAATTGTTCCTGTTAACCGACCATATTATGAATTTCTCTGATCGTTTACTTCACAATCATTTGGCTTAGGGTGATTGCGACGTGTTTAATTGCACCTGTGTTTCAATATTTTTTAATTCGCCTTAAACCGTCTATTCTTTTTTTTTTTTTTTTCTTGTCTAGACAAAGCTGAGATTTGTGGTAGCGTGACGGATAGATTCTAGAGCAGGTGTTAATGGCAGATAGGTCAGCTTTTCATATATTAAAGTGATTATGCGGAAGAAAAATGCAAGAATTCTGGTCCCATTCTGCACATTTCATTCCATGGGTATCCAACGATAAATATGTTGATAATTATTTAAATCAACTTTAAAGTTCCAAACGCTCATAAGGTATTACGATATGTGCAATTTGTACGGATATGCGTGTTACAAGTGAAATGATCAATTGATTGCGTTGTCTTTTTTCGTGCAGTTAAGTTTAAGAGAAACTGTTTTTACTTTTCACAATATCGTCAAAGATAAATATATATATATATATATATATATATATATGGATAACATGGATTCACCGCGGCGCATATATCCATTTTCTCTCTATTGGTTAATAATTCATGAGGACAGCGGTACTTACAGTTCATATTTAAGAAATGCACAAAGCAATTTTTAAATATCAATGAAAGCCTTAAACTAAATTGTTTCTAAAAGAAGATCATCGGCCTAACAATCTATGCACATACGCATACACATGCATACATACACGCTTCACAATCCATGCAAACATGCATTTCCTGTGGTCAACGATTTTTTGAACCTCGCATTCAAACCAAATCAAACAATCAATCACACATTTCAAAAAAGAATTTAGTGATGTGAAAAAAAAAGATTAACTAAACTATTTTGTAGTTTAGTTAGTATTAAAAGAACAGTAATACTTGGAAATTTTTAAAAGTCGCGCGAACAGTGATATATCAATCACAATCATCTTGTGTTTTTAGGCGATCGTTCTTTGTTTGTTTTAAAATCAATCTTATGGTGAATCAGTAGACGACGTTTAGTTTATTAATAATAAATAGTAGTTAAAATAGAAAATAAAATAAAATCATTTTAATATCTTTATTATTAAACGAAAAATTATATCGTATCGACTTTGATCGACCTTTGACCTCTGACCATTCTTCTCATGCTCTATATTATAACAATGATAAGTTTTATGCAAAATTAGTTCATTACATAACTGAACAATAACTATATGGGTTAAATAGAAACCCGTTCATTTAATTTCAAAGACTCGCGCCTGCGAAGACGATGTCCACTGCCGGTTCAAATCTCAATACGGTAGACCATACGTTATAGTAGTTACGTATATAGTTACATTTTGACTTGTATCCCCTTTTTTATACTATAAGGTTAAAAATATTGCAAACCGTTTACTTTGAGCTTTCCCGTTGGTTCTGATCGATGCGTTCTTCTCTGCTATGTCACGGTTCTAAGCTTTTAATCTTAACAGTGTGTGTCACTTAATTCAGCAGTAAATAATAAATAAATAAATAAATATTATTTACTGTTAGTCCTGCAAAGTGCTACATTTTCCGTAGCGATTGCCGATGCAGGACGTTATGGAGGAGCGTAATCAAATTTTGTGCGAGCAATCTTTTTCCCCTTACTGTATATACACATGTTGCGTTTGTGCGTGTATGTTTGCGTGTGTGTATTTATCGCATATATTTGAGGCACTACAATGGAATACAGAGCTCAAGTGAATTTTTTATAAGATATTCTTTCTCTTCATTCTTGATTTCTTGCTTCGGTTGCTTATTTTTTTTATTTTTTATTTATTTATTTATTTTGTTTTTTTTTTTTTGTAGAATTGTAAATTTCTTAATAGTGTTGACGTTTAGTTGTCAAACGAAGGCGAGGTGAACCAACTGCAAGCAAGGTAAATCCGCCACGCTCAATAGGACAACGCGAGGTTAATGCAAAGTCTTATTGTATTTCATTAAAATATTTTATTTCTTTAATTTTCGTTATAATTTTTGCCGTTGTTGGATGATACGATATGCATATCAGGTACAGTTGAACAGCAAGTTTTTTTTTTTTAAGCCAGAGTGTCGATTTTCTTGTATATCAAAATCTATGAGATAAAAAACTATATATTGTGTATATAGATTATGACCATCTTCACGTAATCAGAAAGGGGCTTAAGTAGAAATCGATTATCACTGTCTTATGCTATAGCCGTGCGATGTTTTGCACTGTATTGTTGCTGGATGGCTTTCTTCATAGAAGAACGAATTGTCTTACCAAAATAAATATTAGTTGTTATCACTAACTGTTGAATGCGTTGTAAGATAATATTGATATTCTGCTTTTTTCCACACAATGTACGGCTTATTAATACAATCTGCTCTCGCAAAAAAAGCAACCGAATGATTTCAATGACGCTATTTTTAAGTAAAGTTTTTATAATATTGGACCACATATTAGGCGGCATTTCCTCATTTCATCACTTTCACCCAATTTTAGTAAAGTCAGATCTATGCATATTACGGTTGCCGTTGAATTGGTGGCGATTAGAACTCTCTTCTAATGAAACACAATTTTTTTGCTTACAACTAACAACGAAAGTGAACTGTATTCTCCTTAAGTGGATATTAATTTTTCCCTAAACTAATATACACGGGCCCACCTGTGCAAAGATTTTCTTTATTTTAAAAAATTTTTAAATTCAGCGATTCACATGAACTCCCATATTGCCTTAGAATTCCATGCCCTTGTTCAGTATTTGTTTTTAGGGAATTAAAGCTATGTCATAATATAATCGGAAGGGTAAACGTCATTTCGTCGGGATCAAAAACATGTGATGACTTCAGGATTTCAGAAATTTTGCAAAATTTTTGTCTATAATTGACGTTCGCATTTATCAAATGCATTAATGTATGTATGTAGCGCATATAAATAGACATCGATATTTGCATGAAAATTGTAATAAAAAATTTGTGACCGGATAATTACAGGATGTTATTCCCCATTCACATCATTGCTTGGCATTATTATCCTTGAAATTTTATCATTATTTTTTTTTATTTTTTATTTCGCCAAATCATGTCCGCAGAAGACGTTCTGAACTTGATTGCAAGAAGTATATATAAAAATTTTAAGTAAATTGTGAATTTTTAGCAGTTTTTTTAAAGACTGTAGTGATTAAAGAATTTATTTGAGTTTATGGGAAAGTTTTCGTAAATTCCTAATAGGAATTAGGAAGGTGCTTGAAATAGCTAGGTTATTATTATTATCAGAGAAGAAGGGCTTAGAATTCCATTACGTTATCAGGAGAGAATGATGTTTACCGGAATTAAGAAAAACGGCTGACAAAGTCGTAAGGTGATGAAATTGATTTAAGTTCTGGCGAAGAACACATCACACAGTTAATGTCTATTGTTTTGGGCAGACATGCGGAAAGCAAATTTGGTCGATAAATTTGAATAAACGCACGCGTTTTTCATTTGCTAGAGCGCTTATGTAATTGACGACGTTGACGACGTATATAGCTGATAAAAGATGTTACGGAATGATGAGACGAAAACTAACAGAGTTGGATGCATTCAGAAAAACACTTGGCATAGAGCAGAGTGTATCAGACGAGCAAGACGTTTTAAGTCTATAATTTCTATTCTCATCTCAAACTGATTTCAAAAAGGAAAAATCGATTCATTTATATTTCAATCAATTTTCTTGTCCTGTTATCAAAGTTCTACATTGTGATGTAAGTCTAAGGTCTAGTCTAGTAGATGCTCAGGGGCGTATCCGATACCCAAGTAGCAAATATATGGAAAGTTAAAACAAGTAAATGCTTATCAATGGAAAGCGTTATTTTTCAAAAGAAATATCCTCAAAACATCAAGCTTTCGAATGTATTGACTACCTCTTTGGCCATTGACTACTGGTGTCTAAGCTAGTTGTGCTTTTGGAGACACATAACGTCGAACTATGTTAAAAGAGGGCCGCAGGATGGTGCGTTCAAAATATGCATTGCTTATGTTGATTTGTCCGAAGTTCTTCCGTCACGGTGTCTTTCTGGACATGGCTCTTCGGGAATGTTCGACTATTTTGAAGCATACACGCATAAGCACAGCATTCATTACATGAAGCGACATTGTAAAAAAGTTTAAAAGTCAGTTACGTGAAAATCAAGGGCGCGCGGTTCTTTCCAGCGCTTGGTTGTTAGTGCATATCTAACTGAAAATCGTTTGAAATCACATTTACATCTAAGAAAGTTCAGAGCCTGCGACAACATCGATATTTCTATACGATATTTCTATGTCAGTTTGTTCGGCTTGCTTGAAATTGCACTCGGGAGCAGATCACGATATCAATTCATTAAATTAAGTTGACTTTGTTTGAGATCTAATCAGTTTTGTTCAAATCGTCGAACATCGAATTTCGCGAGAGTTAATTCGATTTTTAGCAGAAATTAAATATTCATTTTAAAAAGCCGCACGCGGATGGCAAACGCAAATCCGATAAAGTCAAAAATATTAGATTTTAATTGCGTGTTTGAAGTCTAGGATTGACTCAAATGCCCTTTATATCTGGTTGAAATAAATACATTTTCCGTTTGCCTCAGGAAACCCCATTAACCATCATTTGGTTATTTACAACTAAATTATTATATTATTGCAATCATCTGTTTATATATTATAGAATTTATAAAATATATTTAAATAAAAAAAAAAAGAGCTAAAGAATTTAAAGTTCAATAGTCCAGAATGCGAAAATTGAAAAATAAAGAAAATTGAAAATAAAGTAAAAATGTATTGAAAAAATAAAAGTAAAAGTGAATAAGTGAATGAATAAATTCATGTTAGTGAATACTTGAGTATTCGAGTAAATGAAATTATTAGTTCAGAGAATATAATTGTAATATGGAGAAGCGTGATAAGGCAAAACAATAAGAAGTTTATATAAAAACTTGTAAATATCGCAAATAAATGCAACACAAATATAAAAAGAAACAGTGAAGGGAATACTAATCGATCGCAAAGAGAAAAAATTATTTTTAGAAAAAAGATTTTTTGTTTCGCTATATATGCGTATATATATTAGAGTTAAGTGTAAAAATTAAACGGAAAAATTGTCTTTTGAATTAAATTTCTTTTTTTATTTACCTTTTCGGGTTCTGAGAGAATATAACTTTTAGGGTTATATTCGTTATTTGTAAAGTTCTTTGAATTAATATTTATAGCATGCAACTCTGATTTGTACAATCAATTTTGACGTCAAGAAACGCAGTGAAACGCACTAAAACGCCTGCAATCATAGAAAAACCAAGTTTGTGATAAAGAAATTGACGCCAAATGCCATATATCATAAACGCGAAAGCAACACAAAATTTCGAAATGTGCCGTTTTTACTCTTCAATGACTCTTTTGTCTTTTTCCCCAATTCATTGGAAATGCAACAAATGCTCTTTGTTGGTTTGAAAAGTAGGCGTTTACTAGTCATTGGCTTTCCAGTGAGTACGACTGCTTAATTTAAAAGTTGTTCGCAAATTAACTGGAACGAGAAGCACAACTATTGTGCAAGCTGTCAGCTTAAGCTTGCTGCTGCTAGAGCGAGCACAAACTTACTTACTTACTTGATGTAAGTATGTTATGATGGCTTTTACCTATTTTCGTCATAAAGCGCCGAATCATTGAAGCTCTTAAAAAAGAGAGATGGCTATAAAACAAAATGGCTGCTGTCAGATGCCGGTTGACAATAGATGGCATTACTAGTTTTAGAAATGTCTTGGGGCAAAACGTATGAAAAATTCGTAATATATGTTTAATTTTGTCGTGATAAAATTGTGCGGTGTTTGAAAGGAATAGAGGGCAGTTGCTTGCTTGGCTCGTTATGGTTCGCTTTTGCCATTTTGGCAAGAAGACGACCTATTTTTCGGGATAATGTGAATCTGTGCGAATGCAAAGCTCTATTTGGTTTATTTTTGTTATTCGTGATAACGGTTCCTTTCTTCCCTTTCCTTGTTATCCAATAAATAAAAAAGAAAGGAAAACAAAATTTTTATTTCTTTTAGTTTTTTACCGGATTTTTTGTTTCTGCATTGCTTTTTTGCATTGTTGAGCAACAATTGCTATTGTTGTTATTGCCGTTTGTGTCGTTGTTGTTGCTGCTGCTGCTGCTGTTGCTGCTGGTTTTCACCTGAATGAATTATTTTTTTTTTTTTTAAGACTTGCAAGCAATGCTTGCATAGCGTGCATGTCCTGTAAGCATTCATTTGCCAGCCCGCTTTCCGAGTTCTGCCAGGAGGATTTACGTATGTATGCCTTTGTATATATATTTGACTTTTGTTTATTTCCTACTCGTGTTATCTCTATGTGTACATATATATTTTTATTGTGACTGCGTATTGTGCAGGTTTGGACGGTGCATTGTTTATGTCTTTTGTCCGCCTGGGGCGTTTTAATATCCATGATTGTCGTGCATATAATTCCTTGAGTCTGTGTCGGGGCCGATGCCAGTGTGTGTGTGTGTGTGTGTGTGTGTGTGTGTGTGTGTGTGTGAGCGTTTCTCTTTTTTCTGTTTATTTTTCGTTGTTCGGAATATACGTTTGCATAGTTTTTCAATTTGGTACTATTACGGCTGTTGCCGGTACTATCTTTTGCTTATATTCCTGATTATAAGGTGCTCGATTAGTGCGGATAACTCATAATCATTTGGTTCACGGAAGCCACTGACCATAACAACATGTCGTTCTTTCATACGGAAAGAAAACACTATATAAGCCGACAAAAATCATTCTGCCGCCAAAAATGAAAAAACAAGACACAATTAACTACAGGTGTAATTTTAAATTTAATTGTTTTCGTTTCATTTTCTCTTTGCTTTACATATTTATTTCTTTTTTCTTATTTATTGTTGAAATGCATGGTATTCCGTTGAAAATTACAAGTATATACAAGTGAAGTTGCACAAACTTATTTGTTTTTTTTCGTCTTTAGAAGTACGTAGGTGAGAATGTTTTCGTCTCTGAAAGCAAATACTAGCGTGCATGACACAAGAAAACTTTTTCTATGTTTGCATTGAAGTGCAATAGGTTATTGAATAAATTAACGAATTTCACTTCATAATGTACTAAAGCACTAAAGAGAATGTGTCGACCTGTAAATTTACTTAAATAAGCTAGAGCTTTGTATGTCGCGGAGAATTGAAAATTTTAGGTAAATATTTCCTTTTGCAGTATTTTTCAATGATGGTATAACTTTACATGTCCGTCGTTACGTTTTAAGGTCAAACAAGTCAAACATTTGCGGCTAACATCGGGCACCGATAGTTAAATAAATGGCCAATTAGGGAGCAATGAGATACCGTCTGTCCATGTTAGCAAATTAAACGATATTCAATATGATGGCTTCTGCAATTCTTTTCTTTTGAAATGATTAACGCAAACATTTTTCCTTGTTTTTACATCGAAGACACTCTTGCAATGATAGTTCTTACGCTTATCTAAAAGATCTCGGCAGTTCAGATATAAAGCGAAAAAAATTAAGATCATTCATCTGTTACGTCCTTCTTGTTTAAAAAGAAAAAATTAATTTTCATTTATTTGTATGATAGAACTAGTAACGTAGCGTGCTATGTAAGCGAAAGCATATCATTCGAAGATTATTTCTGATAATATTATAAATATCGCAATAGAGTTCTTACTACTATCGTGCTCCGATATAAAAAGAAGTGTATAATATGTCCATATCGTAGTACACTCAAACCCACATTTAACTTAATTTATTTGAGAAAATAATGTAAAAAATAAAAACATACTTTTAATTGCAATTTTAATGCCATTAAAAGTATGTCACCTTCAGCACATACGAATTTATACATTTATCAACCAACGAATTATAAAAAATGATAATACCTCCATTATCCGACTTAATACTTTTTAAGTCTCATTAAATTGTCCGAACTTACAAAGTATATCTTTAATAATTGTAGATGAGAGGTGAACTTTTTAGTTCACGATGGGTAAAAAGACTATTTTGTTAAACCACATTCTACTTCTTATATAAAGTTCTACCAAATCCACTATTCACTGCGAAGCGGAGTATATATCATTTATGAGGCCGCCGATGAATATTTTTCGGAAAGTCAGTACATTCTCTGCCTTGATCATAGTCAATGAACAATATCGCCTAACAAGCGTTTTCTATTTCTGCTCTGGGACGTGTCCAAGGTGCTATTTTTGTTATCCTGTTAAGAATTAAAAACGAATTATTTAAGCTGATGAAGCCAATTCTAATTAATTTGCGTTGGAACGGAACGCCAGGTTCTAATTAATTTACGTTGGACAGTATGCCAACATTAAAAGTAAGGTCCCTTTCTTTTTTTTTTTGCTCACTTAGCTTGCTCTTGCATTTTGAATCCTCGTTGTTGGATTAGATAATCGCGACCCGCCTGAGGATCTCAACTAACAACTCAATGGCCATGGGTTCAAATCTCAAATGCGGTAGAGTTTTCAAAAATGCCGATAGCCTAAGATGCTAGTTCTTTAAGTCTTTAGTCTTTGAATTTAATTCTCTCGCTAAATGAATTATAATGATAATAATAGTAATAATAATAATAATAATAATAATAATAGATAATCGCAGTTTTCTCAAGCAAACTGTCTAATGTCTTCCAGGCTTTAATTGCTTCTTTAACTAATCCAACACAAAAAAAGCATACAAGGATTTTAAAGTAATTGCTTTTACAGACATCAAAAAAAAAAAACAAAATCAAAGTGCAATATGAAACAAAAAAAAAAAAGAAGAAACTTTAAGCCACCATCACAGCTCATACATAATCGCTGTACTTTATACTGTTTTAAATTGAATACATTATTGAAAGCTGACCACTACGAAAGTTACCCTCGACTTGGGACGAATCCAGAGTTCACCCAACTCAATAATTGCAACGCTTCTTCGGATACTTAAATTGACCTTTAGTTGCCTCGGGCCATTATCGGATTAGGATTTAATGATATTTACACCAAATTGTTGCATGAATATCTGATATATTTTGCATGTAATCCGCAATGACACTGAAGAATTTCCATTGTTTTACTTTTAGTTCAGCGTTTAACTACTATAGGATGTGGTTAGATTCAAATTGTTTTATTATCATTATTAGCCATAAACTGAGAATCCATAAGCCAAGTTTCACTTTTTAAAACATTTTCTTCGATCATGAAATTTCAGCGAAAAGCAAATGGACTTACAGACCGGGCATAGATCAATCTTATGCTAGTCAATCAGATATACTTTAGGACATTTCTAAGTAGAAAAGTAAATCTAATGAGTGTGAATAGTGAGAAAGGCAAGTTCGCTGTTCACGAGGGGAATGCAACAAGCACTTCACGACGCACGTAGATTTATTAATATTCGTTTGAAAGCGATTCTTGTCTAAATACGGAAAAAGTAAGTAAACAAATAAAATAGTTTTATTTACATATATGTATATCGCTGCGCAAGCTTAGGTATTCGAAACTTTTCGATTTAAATTTTTGGAGAGCTTAAGTTTTTGAGTGGAGTTGCCAAAATTAAGCATATGTAGTTAAGAATAAAATTAAGGGTTACACTGTTGTATATTCTGTATAGTAAGCAGGGAGACCGACAGACAAACAGATGCCTAAGAAACAATTAGGCCTACAGATGGGTATGATTACTGATATGTCCAAAGCGGATTAAGATTTCCGACACGGATTTCTACGTCAATTTTCTATCTAATATAACGACGGAGCTTAAGAGCATATTAAAGAATATTTTTTCTTTATGAAAAAAGGTACATTGTGAGAACTACTTTTTAATAAAATTATCCAACAGTCATATTTCGTTACCAACAAAGAGCTTAACTTAGCATATTCTGAACTTATACGCTTTGCGAGTTCAATAAAAAAAAAATAAATAAAAAAAAAAAAACAAAAAAAAAAAAGAAGGAAAACAGAAAAAGCTAAACAAAAAGAAAAGCCAAACAGTACAACTGAAGTGAACCATATAGTCGAGAACACAATATACAACCAAACAGAATGGAAATAAAAAAAAAAAAAAAAAAAAAATACAAAAACAAAAAATAAACCTTTAGTTTGACTTTGGGGCATGAATATGCATATAGTCTACATTTTAAAGCGTAAAACATAAAAATAAAATAACACCAACAATAACAACAATGAAAAAAAAACAAACGACGCACATATTAACAAACATATAAAGTAGAAAACGGAGAAGGCAAAAAAAAAAAAAAAGAAAAAAGGAATGAAACAAAATAATTTTAATACAACAAATATAACAAACGACAACAATGGCAAAAGACATTAAAGCCAGAGCAGAGCGACAGAAATATTTCATATAAAACGATGCGAAATCTTACACATACAGATGAAAACAAAGCGATAAAGGCATGAACATAAAATCAGAAAATATTACAAAAAGTAATAGAAATCCGAAAAAAACATTTTTCTTCTCAAAAATACTCAAAGACTTTAAGAATAGTGTTTGCGAAAACATATTTAGGAAATATAAACAAATTTAAGCATTACATTCTATACATTGATAGAATTATGCATACACGAACATTTACATATAAATAAATACATATATGTGTATATGTATCTGCGTACGTATAAAAGTATTTTTATATACGTAGTATATGGATGTATGAAAGGATTTGTATTTGTAATCGTAATTGTGTCTGTTATGCGGTGATGATGATATTGCTGATGATGTTGATGAAGACGACAGTAATTTAAACATTGTTACATTAATGAAAGCTTTGCTCTTCATTTTTGGATGATGTTGGTCGTTTGTTCATCGGACGACATAAATGCGCACATAAACGCACGCATACATGTATTTATTTATGTGTGTGCGTGTGCGCGCGTGTGTGTGTGTGTGTGTATGTGTGCGTGCGTTTGTGTGTCTGTGCATATTCATGATTGTGTTCACATATATACAGAGCATCCTATGTGTGTATTCTGAAAACAACGCAATGATTTTTTCACTAAACCTAATGGACACAAACCAGACTACTTATTTCAAGAGACAAATGATATCATATCTACATAAGGCATGTATTGAAAGTACATATGTACATACATTCGCACTTGTGCTATGCCGCATATGTTTTGCTATTTTGTCATAAAAGGCTGTCTGTTTATTTGCTTGTGAGTATGCGTGTGCATCTATGCCTGCCTTTGTATGTTTACTGTCTGTCATTTTGCTTTTGAATGGTTCACGCAAAAAAAAAGAGAGTTTGTGTAACGAAATTTGCATAATTTTACTGTGAGTTTTACGTACAAACGGACATTGAAAACGTATTTTTGTTCATTTACCAAAGTTTTCTAAAATCAGCCGCTCATACATACTCACATACACCACACAAATATGTATAACTTGTTGTTGATCTATTGAGTATGCAAATATATATACGTACCTAAGTGAATACGCACGCCTGCGATGGGAGCCATCAGTTCCATAACCTCTTAAAGTATCACCGCACAATCATAGATTTACGGCTAACAGGGTTTACTTCAAACTATTGCATTAATATGCAGGAAAACTTGAGGAGGAAGAAAGCTAAACTAGTAACAGCATATATTGTATATATGTTTATATATAAATATATATATATATATATATATATATATATACATTATATATATATATATATATATATATATATATATATATATATATATATATATATATATATGAAAAAAGGAATTTCAGTTTATTATTGTAGCGTGCTTGGTCCAACAAATCAAAGAGCATGTGCAAGATTCCTGACTCTGGTTGTAATCCCCAAAACTAAGTAACGGATATGCGAATAAACACTGAATAATATTTCTAGCTTTTCCATCGAACGTATTTGGTTCGTTTTGGGGAAAGAAAAGATTTTAATTTTCTCATTTTAGTCGAAACGCAAGGCAATGATGGATATAGACGGGGCTTTGAGCGCAACAAATTGTTTCAATCATTTGACTCTTTCTGCGTTTGATTGCCATACGCTAGAGATTTCCAGTTTGTTCAATTGCCCTCAAAAATAGATAGTAGATATATGAGAAATTTATTTAAGATTATTAGTAACACTCGTGCACTGTCACATTATTTGTTTGCTCGTTACAGTTCAATGTTTTGTTGACATGGGAATATTGTAAAGTGCATATCAATATAGGATGAAATGAGTAGAGCTCTCTCTTAGCATCTATATACGACCTACGACTGAACTGAAGAAACTGAAGATTCTGACGCATTTAATCCGTATATTCTTTGTTCTGTATGTCAAGTCTTCTGCCAACTAGTCTGTCCATCTATCAATTGCTTTGTCTTTTCGCCTTCCATCCACATGATCATTCCCCATTTTCGTAATTATTCCGGTTATATCCGGTTGTCCGTTTATATGTTTCTTTGTGCTCGGCGTAATGAAAATCAACAAGTCAAGTGAATATACTCCACATAGAATTCACTTTCGATCGCTCTCGAAATACACAAGGAACTGGAATACCTTTAAAGCGAAATACTTGAAATTACAAAGTGTCTCCTTTATTAGTGTATATAGTAAAGGAGACGAAGATTGATGCTCTACATAACACGTGAAGATTAATCGACTGTCAGACCTAAAATTATACATTTTTTTGACCGTCCACCTTCGGTAGCGATGTGCACTCAAAATTTCACTCAAAACAACTATGGTCAGAGTCTTTGTTAATATTTTTAGATCTCAAATCTACTGTCGTATCATTTTGCATTTTCCATTGAGTGTTTTTTTTTTTTTTTGTTTGTTTCGGCTGCTGACTGGCTTGGTTCCTTTCTTGCTTGTCGCAATACATTCTACGAATTTTACATCGCAAACTATAGTTTATTATTTTTTCAACATTTCTTTGCCGTATTATTACAGTCATTAAATGAATTATTAGGGTTATCAACCGAAATCAGAACTGTAACTACGATAAACTATCCTGTAAAATAATGCAACACCATTAGTTTCTTTTAACATTCTTCACCTCTCCCCCTCTCCGCAATGCTACTAATAGCAGTTATTTATGTAGAATTCCACCACATAATCCAAATAAGTAAAAATATATGTTTTTGTTGTAAGAAAAATTGTTTTATGTTGAAAAAATGGGACAAGCGAGAAAGACATTTAAACGCAGTTAAAATCGATGTGTATTAGTTTATGAGTTAAGTAAGAAATACGGCTGAATGCCAATGAAAGGACTGGTAAACGAATGAATTTTATTTAACCTCAAATTTTAGTAAACTTAGTTAAGCACTCAATGCATGAATTTTGAAATCCTGTGGATTCAATATATTTGAAAACTATTTAATATTTAGATTCGGCGCCATAAGCTGTAGACTATAACCAAAACTTTTCACCAGATTGCGTTCACAATCATACTTATGTTTGCTTGAAAATTTTTCAAAATTTTGAATAATTGCTGAGACCGTTAAAGGCATCCTACGATACTGAATTCAAGTTGTTTTTAAAAATTTATAAAAATTCGTTGCTTCAGGTAGTTCCCTTAAATGAGTGAATTGTTGGATGGACAACTTTCTTTTTTTAGCTAACATTTTTATAGTATTTTAAGAGAATTACAAATTTCTACTTTAAACTTGAATAGTCGCACACTCCCAGTGTTAAACACAGCACACAATAGAAAATAATACAAATTTAACAAAATTTTGATAAATGTTTTTACTCAGCTTTCATATATATATATATATATATATATATATATATATATATATGTATATATGTATATATAGACACTGAACCAATTTGAAGTTGATTTGCGTCGACAATTCAGCATTTATGCAAATTTACACATACTTACATATTATATAACTCTGAATTTGTACAAAGAGCTTTAACAGGGTTGCACAAACGCAAATATACGCACAAACACGTGTATATATATAGATATATGTATAATACAAGCATAGAAGAAGTATGCATCCATATAGTGCATAAAACATTATTACGCACACACGCTCTTAAGCAGCTTGAGAGTGAAAACGTGGTGTAAGTGCGGTTTTGTAAACATATTTTTACTGTGAGCCACTACCATCCTCAAAGGCAGCAATCTATATAGTGCATAGCGAATTTAGATTCATAGACGTTGCTGCCGAAAAGGAAATAGAGAATCGAATTCAACCTCTTAGCCCCAAGTCATATTTTTTAAGACCAAAATTGCAGTGTAGGCACAATCTCCGAACTTCATTTAGAATATCAAATACAATCTCAAGCTCTTAGTACCTTATATTACGGCCGGACTGAGGTCAATAATCAGTTAATTGGCTCATTAAAAATATTGAATTCTTGTTCCTACGTCGTGTTTGCGTATCGACCCTTGTATCCTTCGGCTGGTTATGTTAACCACGTCCTTCTTTGGATCGATTCAACCTGTTACTGTTTTAGCATGCATGTATTAATGAGATCGTCGAATGAAATATATGCATTGTTGTACATCCAATATTGGGTGTAAAACTTGACTTCTTTCGGGTTTACCGGAATGTATGAATTTTATTGTTTACAACAAACTTGTTTAGGTTTTTTAGAAATGCGCGTTAGAATATAAATATTATCGAACCGAAATTCTACTTAAACAACCAAAAACACTATGGCGGGTTAAGGCCCACTGTTAAATAGCCCACACAATCCTACTGTTATTCGGTTCTCACACAATGGACGCTTAAACTATAACGGCGTCGATATACAAAATTTCATCAAAATTTCTCAAAACATTGCCGCCTGTAAGTTGAAGACAAGAAAACAAAATGGACCATCGGACCGACGGACAGACAAGCTTATATCGATTTAGATATTAATTCTGATTCGATCGGTATGATAAAAGGTGGACATATCTCAAGTTCTTCTGGCTCTTGCATGCATCCGAACAAGCTTCGTATATCCTTGTATCACAAGTCGGGTAGGGTATAAAAACGGGTATAACATTTTCAGACAATCATTTTTTTTTAGGCTAATAGATGCGTTAAATGAACTTCTTTTTTCGCTACGAAAAGGCCAGTTGTGCCGAATTAATGCCAGCAAGAAAGTTTTACCCTAACTTCTTACATGATGACTTCTAACTTCTCTAATACACCAAAGGAGTTCTTCAAAAAGCATTTTTGATATTACATAACGAAGCTACGTTAATGTGCAGCTTCACCGAGACGACCTGTGAATGGCTGAAAGCCATTTGAAAGGTGTCGGAGCTTCTGCCAAGAGATAAGAAATTCACGATTAAATATTTGATTATCATCCTCGACTCGGCTATAAAGTTAACTATTTCCTTATCTGTCTCTCTATAATTTCGTCACACAAAGGATGACAAAGGCACGATTCTCTGTTTGACAAATGCAGCAAAAGCGCCAAAGCTCTACCAAAAAATTTTCGTGGAAAGAGAAATAGGAAGGACACCGACGAAAATTGGACGTTTTTATGCAAAATTTCTTTCACTTTGCATCATCTTGCGTCATCTTTTTTCTGCGATGATACCTATGCCGCTTTTGTGTTTAGCCCCTTCTTCTTTTTTTAATTGAAGCCGGCACTGGTGCATTGGCATAATTTACACCTTGTCATTAAAAGAACTTTACAAAAACGTTCTATCTGGTGGGAGACAATAGTCTCTCCGTGCTTTCGTGCCTGTGAATTATTGCACCGTGGCTGGCAGCAAGGAGTAAAAAAGGAAAATCCCAGTTTTGAATTTTAGTTTTTTCAACGATGATTTTAAAGTTTTTGATCTTAGTTTTTTTAAAGCTTAGCAGAAGAAAACAACAGGTGAAAGTTTGCAGAAGATAAACTTTTCATAAGAAACTATTTTAAAGCGATTTGTAAAAGAAAGCTGAAAGATAGATGGATAGAGACAGCGAGAGAGAGTGAGAGTGAGAGAGAGAAAGAGAGAGAGTGAGAGAGGAAGATGGAGAGATAGGAATAAAAGGTTTGAAAAAATACGAAAGAGAAATCAGTCAGACGACTGTAATCGCAAAACATAATATCATAAATGCTTTGGTTACTTTGTGAGGAAATTTACGTGAAAAGTTGCAAAAAAAAAAAAAAAAACATTTTAAAATTCATTTTCACACGCTCTCGCATGCATGTACACTTTGAATGAAATGAAATAGTTGCTCTGCAACAGTCAGTAAAATACCACAAATTCCATAACATTTCTGTTGTTATCAATGGTTGAGATTGAAATTCAATTTAATTTTTAATTTTGTAACAGAAAAAAAATAAAATAATAAATAAATAAAGGAGAAGACAAAAACAAACCTATCAGAGAGTAAACTATATGTAGATACAAAAACATGGACACAATCTACAGGATGTTGCTTTTTTCATATTGTAACCTGGCATTAGATGTACGTTTGGATGTGAGCACGCATCAGAAAAGGAAACTCTACTGTGCGACTAAGCTACACATAGACACACCGATCGGATGGATATCGCAACGATGCAATCACACATATTTCGATACTAATGTGTATTTGTGTATGTGTGTGTGTGTGTGTGCGTGTGTGTGTGTGCGTGTGCGTCTAGCTGTAGGTTGCTGACCACATTTTGCATATGGCATAATAAAATGGTCGATAGCTCTTTATGGTATTTTTTGTTGTTGCTCCAAGTCTCAGTTTCTTTACTCTCTTTTGCCGTATTTGTGCTCGCACACTACCGTTATGCTGATTTTCTGTTACTGATGCCCTTCCGGCATAAAATACAATCGCACGGACACACTCTCACACATGCACAATCATAACCACAAATGTATTAAATAATACGTGCATCTATGAATATTTAAACGTTTATATATATAGCATATATATATATATATTTATACATTTGTATACTTATTTATATAGACTTATATATAAATATGTGTTTGCGTATGCGTATATATTTAAATATCTGTGTTTCATGGTATTCATATCAATTCATCATAAAATGAGATTTATGACAAAAACAAAAGCTTATCACAGACAATATTTATGTATGTATATGAGTTTGCAAATGTTGTTGTTGTTGTTGTTGTTGTTACTACGTTGCTGTTGGGGATTTCAGTGGGTTTGTTATATTCATTTGCGCGTGTATGTGGGTACTTGTTTGTTTGTACTGTTGCATGCCTGTATGATACAATTTTATTTGTCCGTTGTTAAGTTTATTTATAAAGCTATTTTTTGTACTGTACGCACAGTGTTTTATAAATAAAAAAACGAGACTTCTTTCCCGGTCGAAAAGTTTAGAAAGTTGCTTCTTAAAATTATTTTTTTCTTAAGCCAGTTGCCAACTGATCAATCAACAATATTCGGACCTTATAATTGGTAAAGTGCTCTAATAAGTATTATAACAAAATTGCATTTAACTCTTTACATAAAAATTAGAAGAATTGACCCAATAATCTAAGCGTGAAATCACATTACACTACTCTTGCGCGCTTGACAATGTGAACAAAACATACGGACTATTGTATTGATCAAGAATACATTACTTTTACGATATATGTAATGCATATTTTATATGTTAATGTTACATATGGAATCAGGAAATCTATATGGCACTACATTTATTTCCAGAGTTATTAAAAAATGTTGTCAAACACATCCATGAATTGTTTTCACCTAATTGCAACGATATTTTGATCATCTCGAAAGCTTCTCTTTAAACAGGATATAAGATGGACTGAGCTCACAATTAGCCAATAATCGATTACCCTTCTAAATAGAAAACGTCTGACAGTTTCTTGTCGGTTAAAATGTTGTGACGAGAGCACATGCTTATCGTAAGCATAAGGAAACATTTACCGTACAAGCGGGATTGTTTCATATCTTTTCCTCGTAGGGCATAGAGTAAGGATGTGGTTTTTTCTTTCTTTTTAATGTAGCTAATCACTCAGGGAATGTCGCCTATTCGTGCGACACGGAAAAAGGGACATGGGGATCGTGGCTATAGCTTGGTGGGTATGTGCCGGAATGTGGTGAGTGATATGCATTTACGTATTGAGCACTCACTATAGCTGCGGCCAAGGTATAATCTACCGCACGAAATTAAATCTCGCGAATACTGACTATTCGGCTACTCATGCGGATGATTATGACACCGTTTCAGTGTCTTCCGCCTATTCGTTCATGCTTTAACTATCCATGGTTTGAAAATTTACGTGATCTACAAGCAACTACGCCCATAGTATATAAAGAGGTATGACGTAGCTCACGGTCGTTAGAAAAATTTTTACAAATTTTTTGAAAGGGAGTCCTGAAGGGAAATGTAAAAATAAAAACAAACTGATTAGTAACACGTACACTTTTTTCGACCTTTAAGGCGTATGTTTCAAAATTACATACGGGATGACAACATTAGTAGGTGGTGAGCGTAATAATTTTTTTGTCGTTGGAGGCTAATCGTGCGATGGCTTCTACACATGTAACCACGGCGGCAGTCATGTTAAAGATGGAGAGGGCCGGAAGAGGGGAGTATTGTTTTCCTACGTTCTATTTCAAAGCGTTAAGATCTTGAACAGAGGGACAAGCCATTGCAGGTAAAGAGCAGGTAACTACAGTGTATTACGCGGTATTCGGGCAATTCCAGGAGGAGTGGATGAAAACGCTGATAAAGCCTAGCATTCTTATTAAGGCACTTATTTGCTAGACAGGTCCCTTCTGTCTCTGCGTAAATACTATGAAGATACCTGCACATAAGCAGAACGAAGCCAAGTTTACGTCGATATTCAAGATGCCGAGAATGCTGGACATACTTTCGCCATTGACGAACTACTTCACTGTACACGTTCGAGGATTTCTGGACTTAACCTGGGAGCTCCTGCTCATATATCGTCTTGAAACTCTAAAATGGCTTGTAGAGACAGTTGTTATTCTATAGGGAATGTTACGTGTTTTCATGTCTTTTGTTCAGCAATTATTTTCGGCCATCAAGATCGGCGGAGAAGATGTTAGCCCTAAGACCTAAATGAACAAGGAATATTTTCTCTCAAAACACTGTACATTTCCATACGATTCGGATATTTGAGTATGTGCTTAAATATATGTGAGTTGAAGTAATTTAAATAAAAATATTTGATTTAAAAAATGCTAACGAAATAAATTTATAAGCATACATATGTATGTATTCAACTATTGGAAAAATAAGAGAATTCTGAAGCAAGGCCCTTAAGAGCTTGGAGCCCCAATGACGGTTGAAAGCATGCAAAGATTTGTAAGCTATTTCTTGTATGTAAAAATGCAGCAGTTAAAGATATTCCAATCAAGTGTATTCGTGGCCGAATCTTTGATTGCCCATGTTACCTCTCTTCCCAATCTCAATAACGCAATAAGTATCATAGGATACTATAATATACATACTTCTCGGATATTTTCAGAACTTGCCATTAAATATCAATTTGATCCGTTTAAAATAGCTCTCGTCCCACTTAAAAAAGTAATGCAAAATATTCGAAAAAAAATTGTAGATTTAAGAACGCATTCGCCCTATAACTAACAGCTATCGATGATCAACAAATGGGGTATGCATCCGACTTACTTAAATATGGGTTTAATCGATCTGCTGACATACCGGCAATTAAAACAAAAAGAAATCGAGCCAATTTTAATGTACCCGGGACGGGTAATAAGGAATCGCTTTGAAAGGAATGTAGTTTTTGTTGTACGCTTTAAATTTCTCAAGTTCCTGTGCTGTCGTTAATAACGTTTGATACGTGTTTTTATTAATTTTATATGAAACTAATTGTCATACATACGAAGCATAAATATGTACATATGTATATGCATACGTACATACACAAGGATATATATACAAAAATAATTTCATTTGTTTGTTTGTTTGTCTGTTTCATTTCATTGCACATACGTGAATATGGCTGATTGTATTGCCATCTACAAAATGGATGACTAACTACGTTTTTGAATAAAAAAGAAAAGAAATAATCAACAGGAATATCTCTGAAATAACGCGCGTGCGTTGAGTCCTGTTGCCGGGGCAACTCTGTCTGAATTTGTTACGCAGTTTATGTGGCTTATGGATCCCCGACTGCCTCCAAAAATTTTCTGTTCACTCCAGCATTAATAAAATACAGATATTTTTGTGAATGTTTTCGCTGTTACCATCGTTGTTGTTCTTGTTGTCGTATGTGATGGTTTCATTCTCACTAATTGGGGAGTGAAAGTTCTACACTTTTCAGCATTGTTTCTCTCTCTGTATGTTACAAGATATACAGTAAATGTAAAGCACTTGGAAAACAAATACTACAAATAAACTTATATACGCAAATTGTATATATACATATTTACATATATCATGTAATATTAAAGGATACCATTTTGTTGTTGTTTCTTGTATTGACCAACCAACCAACCACCCCCATAACGTTGTTGCAGGTTGTTACTGTTATTTATTTATTTATTTATTTTTTTTTATTATACATATATGCATAAATGTATGTATGTTATATATATATTTACATATATGTATTTACTCGCTCTGTAGATTTATCTTACTGATTACCATTTTATTATAAGTAATATTCAATTCATTTTTGTCAGGCAAATAACAAATAAAAATTATAGGTAAAAACAATCACAGTATAGTTTATGTACTTGATATGCGTGTGGGTATGTATATGCGGCTGTAAATGTATTTGCGTGTATGTAAGTTTGTACGTTTTTGCGTATATACTATTAAATTTATTATATAGTATGTAAAAATAAATCATGTTCGGCTACACATGTATCCAACTTTACAAGCATACGCACGCATGCAAACAGACACACACACGCACACACATCAAGAGGGAGAGAGAGAGAGAGAGAGAGAAAGAGTGAGAAAGAGTGAGAAAGGGAGAGGGCGAGGGCGAGGACGAGAGCGAGAGAGAGAGAGAGAGAGACATCTATAAATATATACTATACATACATATTTGTATATACATATACTATATATACGCATATATATACATAAATTTTTCCGCCATCGATACATGCAGTGTAGTGTATATACATTATACACCGTGCTTAGTGAATGTAAATGTTCTGGTTTCTGTATGCCCATTAACCTCATGAGAGAAATTCTTCTACGTATGTATGTTTTTGTTTGTATAGTTTCATTCATATACATTGATTATACATTAAATTAATAATAAATAATTTAAAGTGATTTTACGTGTTCGTACGTATGCTATTATATATGCAAGCATGGTCCTGTGCGTGTGCTTAGAACATAGTTCATATTGTTTTTCCTAATTCTCTTTATTTTAAAGTTTTCATTAACCTTGATTTTCTTTATAACCATTGCTTTGCTACCAATTATTGTTAAACAAAAATAGTTATTATATATTTCGAAGAAGTCAGTGTAAAATAAAATAAAATAGTTTATGCTTAATTTTTTTTATAAGACTTATTTAATATTAAACTATATAAATAAATTTAAAATTTTATAAAAAACTTAAATACAGAATGTTAAAAAAAGAAAATTAAAAAACCTGTAAGTTACTCGATTTCTACAGATTTCATCAAGAGCTGCGTAGAAATGAAAGTCCACAAAGCTCATATTCATATTCGTATTCATATTCAAAACAAACTGAGACGGTCATCATTGCTCATTCAATTTTTCAATGAAAATTGAATTTCATTGCGTTTATGCATTTCGAGTATTTCAAATCTCGAAAATATTTCAGAGATAGCAAGTGAAAAGATTACACTAAATACTGTAGATCGCTTCGCTTAATACAATTATTCAAATAAGTGGAATTCAAAATAGGGGTAAGAACGGTGGTTGCAAAAGTGCTCCGATATGAAGCATTTTCAATAGTGCTCCTCCTTAGACCAAACGGATCGATGTATCTAACTTCACCAAAATATCTCACAAAATTGCAGCACTTCGGTTGAAAAAGAGAAGACAAGATGGACGGACGAAGAGACAAATTTAGATTGATTCAGGAAGTGTTTCGGAACCGAACGGTGTAATAAAAGCTGAACACACTTCAAGTCTTTCTGAGAGTTGTACACATCCACACAAACTTAACCTACACCTTTTTTCTTATACATTTACAAGATTATCCCAAAACAACGCCAAAAATATGGTATTTTTATTGATATTGGAGCGCCACAAGATCGTAGAAAGCGTTTTCATTGTTGAGCAAAATTTTACAGGTAATGAAGACTTGGCAGCTAAAGTTCAAATCAAATCGTCTTCGGTGCTATCATCTTGAAAAAGTGAATGGAACCGTAACGTATCATTGTTTGGTGTATATTTTGGGCCGGGGCAATTATTGGGCTGCCTGTCTTTGAAAGTGCGTTCAACAAGACCCTGCCAGATGTCACAGAGCGTGGGAAACAATTAAGCTGCTGCACTAGTCATTTTTTGTTTGTAAAGTTTCCCGTTTTGATAACCAAAATTGGGTGTTCAGAACGTGAGAATTAACGCAGTTGGGCTCTTGCCTTTGAGGCTCTTTGCAGTCTAAGTTTTACTCAATCGGCTCTCCGACCACCTACGCTTTCAAGGAGAAAAATGAATGCCCTATCAGTGAAATCAATTAAAATTCAGAAAACGCCCAAAGAATACTTTGTTAAAAGTGTACGTATGTGCCAGCGAAGCTTTGGAAGCAATTTACCCGATATAGTGCTCCTTACACAGCCCTGTACTTTACACATAAAAATTGATAAAATATTTACAATACAAAATTACTTCTTGCCGGCTGAGTTTTGTAACAACTTGTGTTTTATTCAAGCTTTCTAACACTAGCTAATATACGTTCTCGACCTCTTCCTATTGACTAATTGGGAAAAATGCGAAATTCGATGCTTGGGTCGTTGAATTTATAAATAAATGAACTTTGACTTTTGTCAAAACAAACGTCATATACCAAATATAGGCGGAGCAAATAAGGAAGCTGAACGCATTTTGAATTACGTTTTTGATAAACACAGCATTGAAGTATTCTTGAAATTTCGACCGATTCCGGGAAATATTTATGACAAGTTTTAGGCTAATGTCCACTGTATATTTCAAATTACTTTTTCTATTCGAGGAGTGATTGTGAGCGAATCACATTCGTTTATACACACTTTGGAATTTTCAACTTTCCATCCTCGCGTGTTTGCCCCAAAGTGATTCAAACAAAGGCGACGTTCGGACAGATGGATTATGTATACAATTTCAGGAAGAAAGGAGAGTTTTCTATAATGATCAAGTGAAGTTACCCGAAGTTACACGTTTACGATAATAAGACGTGTTTCTCAAACTGGAAATTGCCTGAACAAAAATTTAAAATATTAAAGGAAAGTTTTTTTACGAAGTTTTAATGATTTATTATAATTATTTTACTTTTCTCTAATATCAATAAAGTAGTTTGTAGGTCTATGTTTCATTCTCTTCCTTCTTTTGAATAACTGACTAATTGACTAAATGACTGAATAAAGAAGTGAATGTATGAACGTAACCTTGCCCTTGTTTCCATTTTATTTTTATTTTATTTTTGCGTTTGCTGCTTGCATAAAATATCGCTCAATTGGAGGCGTTTGCCTTTTCTGCTTTAGCGCCTTTTTTCTGATTGCCTTTAAATAATGGCAATCATGTGCACATAGTAATAAGTAAGAAAATCACATTCGGCTATGGCCGAATCTTTGTTACCCAGCAACTTTGTTATAAAATTTCCATACTCTATAATGCTGACTGATCGGGGCTCACTGTTCCATTTTTGTATAAGCAATTTGTGTTGTTTGTCTATTGCAGTTTATGAGCAATTGAAAAAGGTCTAGAAAGTAGGAGTGTTCTCACTTTATATTGCACTTTAACCGATGTGATCCATTTTCAATATCAACCTGCACGCAACAACTTCTAACATTTCTGCCGAATTCAAAGCCGACAACTTCGTTTTTGCAGCCAGGACACTATTTACTACACACATTATATGAACGAACATGCGGATATGCTCAAATCGATTTGAAATTTGATGCTGGCCAAGAAGGTACATACTCTGAAGCCTCTTTCTGGATGTTGGTGGGTCTAAAAAGTTAGTCACGCAAATTTTTGATCACTTAGAACCTAAACTCAATATATCTCTTCGATAAGAGCCATTTCTTGCTTGTATCCCGAAATTGTAGGAAGATTTCGTTGTTGAACAGTGCAGGAAAGATGTCGCTTTTGAATAGCACAGAGCGTTCTTAGCAAATTCGCTCATTCACAGCAATAGAAATTTGAGAGAATATTTTGAGTTTGTATAGGTAGTTGTGGGCTTACACTTTGTACAATTAAACCTTTTGTCTATCGGTTGTCAGCGTGGTTGAGTTCTTTCATCACTGGTAGATGAGTGGTACTACTAAGAAAGCAACCTGTAACCCGAAACACTAAATATAAACTTTTACGCACACATTTAGGATATTAGGATATCAAATATTCAGGACACGTAGGATTTAGTATTTTAAAGATCTACATGGAAAATGCTGCCACAATATTTTTTCACTGCCATGAGTTAGTTAGCAGTACAATGAATTACCACGCTAGCAACCCTTGTAATTCTGTATGCTTAAGGTTAATGTTTGCAAGTGCTTTTCGATTTTAAAATGCTTTATATTTTGTATTTGAATCAATCGTGTGCTACTTCCATTGCTGCGACAAGTCTACGGCAATCGGTATGTCAGAAGAACTAACAAAACGTTTGCGGGCTATAGACGACAAAAGCGTCGACAAATTGAAGAAGTTGGTTCCCGACAATCATCGTATGAGTCAACGTTAGCTTAAGAGAGGAATATATCTCTTGAGCCTAGTCCCAATAGTCTAAATAATATTTTGGAAATGAAAAAAGTGGAAAACCGTAAAAAGCTATCATTGCGCAAGAAATTCTTAGTAAGCTGTGTGTTCAAAGGACCAGCTTTCTCGCCTAATACGGCTTTATGTGCTCTTTTGCAGTTACCGAACATGTCGTTTCGTTTCAAGACGGCTGCAGGGCTGAAGTATTTGATCATCCTACAAAACGAGTGTTTTGGTCAATCAGTGGCGTAAGTATTTTTGCGCATAGGTAGGTAAGTAGTTAAGTAGATTTCCTTTGAAGATAACAAAATAAATAAATGCATTATTTACAGTACATAATGCATTATTGCTAGGCGGTTGCTTTAATTTTGATCATTTTTTCACTTTAAAAAGGCATTTATTCGATGTCGTATCAAACTTATATTGGGTTGGCAGCGATCCAATCATTAACCCATTTTCGCACTTGTTTAACTTTGTGGAACCGCGTACCACCCAAGCCATGCTGTGTCGATCTGAACAAGTGGTAATCGGAAAGCGCCATGTCTGTTGAGTACGCTGTGGGTGGCAGAACTTTCTGTTCGGGTTGCAACAGTGTATCCTTGACAACAATTGAAACAAGTGGGCAAAATAGCGTTCCAGCCAATTCGTATGGTAGCCATTTTTGCAACAATACATCGTTCATTTTGTTCAATTGACGTCAATAGACATCTATAGTAACAGTTCTAATCGGTTTCAGGAGTTCGTAACACACAAAACCTTGCGGATCCCACCATATGCACAGAAAAACTTCATTGCCATCGTTACTCCGCTTTGGTGTCGATGCGGATGATTCTCCTGGACAAACCCTGGACTTTTTGCACTCAGGATTGTCTCAGTAGATTCAATTTTTATCGCCGTTCACAATACGCCACAGAGTCTTCGTTTTTTGCTTCGCTAGCAATAAACCGCGGTGTTGAAACGATGCGGAATAGCATTTTCAGTTAATTCATATGGCAACCATTGCCCCTTTTTTTTGACCTTCCCTATCGCATGTAAACGTCTAGAAACAGTTGATTCAACAACTGCTGAACAAATTTTCTTTGCGAGTTTGGGCTGCGTTTTCGTCCAATGAGGTTCGCAATTCATTCGAACTCTTTGAACTTCTTTGGTTTTGCAGACCGTTCTTTGTCAATGACATCAAAATCACCACTTTTAGTCCGTTGAAATCAAAATCGAAAATTAGGATATGATGGAGTAGCATCATCTTAAGCTTCTGAACGTGTTTAATGGGTTTCGGCCGCAGATTTCTTCGAATTGCATAACAAAAGTAATGAAAGTCAAAAATGCAATTTTGAGCGCTGAATAACTCAGTAATATTAAATGAAAAAGTTATGTGCACTGATATTTCCCATATCTTCCCATATCATTTTTACCTGTAGAAGTCGCCTATCGAAATTAGCGCAAACACCTAATAACACTTACAAATATTATTTGATGCGATGTACGTAAGCAATTATTTTTAGTGTTATGACGTGTGCAAGTATTCTAAAGCTTTTACAAAGGAGGTCTTATTGAGTATGTGAAAGTGTAACATTAGGCTTTACACTGACGGTATTTCACTAAACTATGAATGCAATAGTTTTTAAGGCTTACATAAGTCGAGTTATACGTCAACAAAACACTCTTTCCGGAAAGCGTTATTTTTTATGCCTAATTCAAAGGAAAGCAAACAGAGGTCATTAACGGACACACCGTAATAATTCAAGTTGTCAGAAATCATCACGCAAATCCGTCAAGCCATTAACATACCTCGTACAATTTGATACCAGTGTAATACAGAATGGGGCCAACAAAAACAATTGATTCCACTGAGCAGATCGTTAAGTGTAGTAGTAGTAGGATCACTGCAGACCAAAAGACATTGTAATATGATTGTTTGCGTCATACATATACTTCGGAACATATCTAGAATTGAAATCTGCTGAATTTCGCTCTCTTCCACTTATATGTCGATACCTTCTAACATTTATAACAATTCTGCCACGCCGTGATAGTGGATTCGTTTCAACCTAAAGGATATTCTTCTGTATATTACGTGTACAGGTAACAAGTTTGGGATCAGAATACATATTAGGATTTCAGGCATTAATTAAAGGAACGCGTTTCAAAAGATTCGTCTTTCCTTTTTCTCGGCTTCGTGGAAGAGAAAGTGCATTGCACTAAATAGGCCCAAAACCTTCTTGGGTTTACGATTTATTACAAATCCTTCAGTATCGTATACTTGCTTTATTATGCATTATTATGCATTGTCCTCAACCCCAACACTTATTACAATTAACATATGCAAGGCACGACCTTTACATATTAAATTCAAACATCGTTGTCATAAAACAGCTGATTGCATTAAAATACTCAAATTGGCATTGAAAACAACAGAGTTGCCACAGTTGTAATTGCATGATTAAATCTTAAAACAAACAAAAGGAGAAAAAAAACATATCAAAAAATGACTCATTTTTCAGTTAATTGAATTTAAATTTAATGTAATTTAAAGTGTTCGAACAATAGTACGCTAAATGAAATATTAAATTTCTGCTCACTGTTTCATTTGAGGGTTGTTGACAAAGCGCCGGCGCCAATATTTCTTTACACCCCCCTTGACACCCACTCTTATCGTTAAAATTGTAAAAAAGCAGCAAACAAAAAAAATAAAAAAAACTTTAAAATGGCACACAAAAATATCCCCAAGGGCTTAGGTTTTATTTCCCCATTGCTGTTCTCTTCTCCTTAAGTGACTTTATCGAACTTTTTTGGTGTGGTTTCTGTAATTTTTTCGCTTTCTTAAAGTATTTTATTGCATTTTTCTAAAGTGTTTAAGGTAAACTTTTTTGTTTTTTTTTTGTTATGAGAAACTTATAGATATATATATATACATACATATATATATATATATGTATAAACTTTTGTTTACCCCTCTTTAGTAAACATTCGTTAAAATGCAAGACATCGTACGTTGTGTGACAGCTCGTCTGGAATACAAATGAGCATAAAAGTCTCACACACTTCCATTTATATAGAATGTATAAACTCTATACATATGAACCAATACAGGAATACATGAAAATTGCGCGCCATAGTCCTGTCGCTATTTTCAAGTTTCTTGTGTTCTACATATTTATGAGACACCATAGTTAACAGTTTCAAATCGAATGCTTGAATGTGAGTACACTGACGCGATGATATGTTCCTTACAAAATCTCTTTATGATTTCACCTAATATTGGATTAATTGCTTTTTGCATATATGCGTAATAAATTAAAGTATAACCATTAAATCTCTTGCTTTAACTGCGAAACCATAACCAATTCATTAATTATTTTTGTTTTTGTTTTTTTTTCTTTTTTTTTCTACTTGCAACTCTTTCCTACGCTTAAAAATTCCTGTTAACCTTTTCTAAACACAAGAAAATGTTAATCATTTAATTTACTCGTTACACGAGCCGGAAACATAACACTTGTCTGCGGAAAAATTAACACCGTTACACCAACAATTTCAAAGTCACCTTCACCTTCAACAGCAACACTACCACCATTCACATACCGCAATAATAAAAACTACAACCCTTTCTTTCTATCATCATCACTATTATTACATCAACCCTTTTTAACTGTTCCTTCGCATATATTTTTGGAATTGTTCCGAAGAAAAATTCCCGCGCATTCATTCAACTTGTATTCATTATAATAAATTTAAATAAAATGTGTGGCAACCCATAAAAATGTATGTTCGCGTGCTTTTGTTGTATTGTTATTGCTACTACTACTACTGCTGCTGCTGCTGCTGCTGCTGCTGCTTCTGCTGCTTCTGCTTCTGCTGCTGTTGGTATTGTTGCTGTCGGCATCGTTGTCGTCATCGCATTTCAGACAATGAATGTCTTCATTTAAAAGTGATTAAAGCTTAAGTTATTTTTATAACTTTAACAACTTGGTTACCGGATTTATGGAGTTTATGAAATGTTTCGTGTATATATGTATGCGTACGTGCGCAGATAGGTCTAGATATAACGAATGGAAAATAGAAATTTGTAATTATAGCTCATTGTCGCTTAAATGTTTGCTTAAAAATTTAAAAACAAAGTTTTGTTTTTAATATAAACTTAACTTCGTCAGATTTGTTGATCGGAAGCCTTTAAAATTGTCAGTAGACTACTAAGCGTAGAGATTTGATATCTTCGGCTTTTTGAAAACATGATATTTTTTTGCCAGTGGACAATAGTCAAATGGTATCTTTAAGCTTTACATGACAACAAATTTATCCTGTTGAAATTTGCGCAACGTAGTTTTGAAGAACTTTGAATAGATCAAGCTCTGCGTATGGAAAGAAAAGAACACTAAACGCATAAACACTTCTTTTCCAGCTTAACTGGAACTAATAATGTTGCTAAATGGTTAGAATGAAGAAAAATGGATGCGTTACGACTTCTAAAGGCCAAATACCTATGGTCAGACACAAATCCTTAAAACCACTGACGTAGACAAATATCCACCGCATCGTTATTTACGGGGATCGATTGAATCTAGTGTATTAAGATCTCAAGCAAACGAGATCGTTACTACGAAAAGCTAACACCAAGGATTGATACAGCGAATAGGCTGTGTAGATTAGTTTTGCAGCTTAATAATCCTTCGTTTCAGGATCAGAACTGAACTGTGACACACTAACCTTCCCGCTGTACCCAAAAATTATTAGTTCCTATTAGTTTCTGCTTTCGCCCGGTGGTGTTTCGATTCTTAGAACGATCGTCAAAGAATGGAATTCATATTTAGAATAAACAGATGTAAAAAGTATGTAACCAGTGTTGGACAGTGCTTTAAAGAAAATATTTTCTATCATCAACTGGAATTAAGCGCCTCTTCCTGTGGAAAAATTATAGATAGAATTACTTCCACACTCAGTAACTTGTATTGACAGATCAAATAGACGCTTAGAGTTTCCGAATTTTACTCATAGTGTAACGGTATTATTATATTTATGAAGGCACAAATGACGAGAAAATTTCAATTTAATCCCTAGGAAGGACAACACGATACCCAGCAAAGTATCGGCTTGGATGAAAAATTTTTGGTTCAAATATGATTTGAATGTAGGATGCGCTTACGTAACCTTTGCGTCTATAAAGCAAACTATTCACAAGGCCGTTCCTTCGAATAGCCCAATCATATAGGAAAATAATTCAATCGAATAGTGTGAGTACGGAATAATCTTTTAATTTTCTCTTCAATTGCAGTATTCTGGTACACGCGTAGATGTTAGACCAAATTTTAAAATCGCAATCAAAGCAATCAACATTTCCGCACAAAGAAGCCTGCAATAGGGTTTTGCTTCGACCATCCAATCAGGTTTTGTAATTTCGAATATTTACGAAACTAAGCGTAAGGGATAACGAAGTGATGATGGATTAAAAGATTAAATAATTTAAACCGATTTGTTTCATTTAAATGTTTATATATATTTACTTTCCACTACAGAGAGCTAGATACCAATGACTTCACCAAATTACTGCGGATACGTATTTCTTTTTATTGATCGAAGAGTTTCTCTAGAGTGATTGTCGAATCGAACCATCGTTTCCGAATTCGGAAACAAAGAAATATACTTGATATGAGAGCACTTGTAGCCCTTGAAATTCGTTTTTGTGCAACAACAGCCTCATACGGCTTCATAGCATTTTCTGGTAAAAATTGATTTTCTGCATCATTCGTTTCAAATTAATATCGAGTATTGAGCGAAACAAAGCATTCTTGTATTCTTGTTCTTTTCGTAAGAATCAAGTAATTGTGCGCATCTATTTAACCCGAAGATACATGCGACAACTTTCGCATTTGTTTATATACTTGCGCGATTAAAGAATATGGAAATGTTTGCTTTTTTTCAAAGTCAATTTATTAATTGTAACCATTAAGAGAAAGACGGAAAGTTACAAGTCATTGCTCAACATACGCTAATAACCAGTGGCAATAAAAACAGCAGCAACAACAACCACTGCTATCAACCCAATCATATGCACATACAAGTGTGTATATGGATCGTTGCAATAAGATAACCATACTACAGTAAGTTATGCTATAGCCTCTACTATCAACTGGTACAAGATAAATAAATAAGCGTGCATGTATATGTATATGTATATATACATGTGTGTATTCATACGCAAAGACTATAACAAAATCGATGACAAATTGCCAACACGTTACGCTTAGTTGAATCTAAGCGTTGAAAAGCGTACTTTACTCTATGTACACGTAATCATCCCTATGCCTGGTCTTATTTTGCAACGCGGTAAAAGTTGAACAACTGCAGCTAGTTTGCATACGGAGATCTCTCCGTTTTTGGAAGCAATCAAAGAATGATTGTAGGAAGACAGGCAGGCAGCCACTCAAGCAGGCGGGTAACAAAGCAAAGGCAAAACACAAAATAATCACACAAAAAGCTTGTTAGTACTATGGGAAGACAAAAGGATATTGAGCAGAACGTACAATGACAACGACAACGCCAACAACAATGACATCAACACTAACATTGTGACGGTAACACCCTAAGAACAATGAACAGCCACTATGCATATATACACACTCAAGCGTACATGTACATATGGACCCAGCAATGCGACAACAATGCAGGAACATTAGTATCAATGAGCAAATTAAAAATAACAACCTAATCATCGTTTTAAGACCAACAGCGTCGGTCGATCAGGCAGCCAGCCTTAACAGCCTTAGGCCTTAAACCCCCGGCTAAATGATAATACGAAAGACAGACAGAAGACTTGTTTTGTCAACGTGTTTTGCTGTGGTACTATTAGAACGCATGCTAATGAAAACGAAAGGAGGGTATGTTACGCACACAACGCACGCACAAGGGGATTTAGTCACCCCTCACTAGTGTTATTGCCTGCCTGGGTATATTCATGTGCAACGTAACTTCACTTTTCGGCTTCGAGTTCCGCCTTCTGTTTGACTCAAAATACACAATTGCCTGCAAGTGTTTGAAGTCAAGCGCGCTAAGTTTTACTCATCACAAGGCCGCAAATGAACCGCTTACTAACATCGCTTTATTACACCACCACCATCACCACCACCACCACCACCACCACCACCACCACTACCATCACCACCAAAATCAATAGACTATAATAATAATAATAATAATAATAATAACACCAACAACAACAACAACATTGACTTTCCTTAACAATTACAAACAGTGCGAAACGTCAACCACCACTATTGCAATCGGCAACACCATCAAAATCGCTTCCTTCGTTGCTCAGTCACTTATTCAAGCGTGTATTCAATCAGTCAGCCAGTCAGTCAAGGGCCACTAATGTCAAATAAAAAAAAGAGACCAGAACGAGCAACAATAACAGCAAACTTCAATAGTGTACCATTTAATCAAAAGCCTGTGCACACATATACATACACTTACACACACACACACTGAGACGCAGATTTGTACACACCGTACAATCAGCTGCAAAAAAAGCTCGAATTCACACAACTCGCGCTTGCTTTGCTTTGTGTATATGGATACACGATGAGGAAAACGAAAGTGATTCTTTAATGTTGAAGCTGTTGTAAAGACGGCGTAGTATTGTTGCTATTGCTGTTGTTGTGAAATTCGATTGGTCCCTTGTGGCTATACAATATAATGCTCGGCAGGGTGCTTCTTCACTCTTTCTTTCTCTAGAACAACAAAACACAAAACGATTGCCCAGCAGATTGTGTAACTCATATCAAGTTGCACATCATAGCAGTTATGATGGATTGCCTTAAATACCTTTAAATTAAAACGGATCAACGCGTGAGTTACTACTACTACCATTACATATCATCTATAAGTACATCGGAAAAGATATACACGCATCGCATTTATTCAACTGTCTTTTTTGGTGCGCTGCAAACATAGGGGGGAGGGGAGATTTTTTTCTCGAAGAATTAAACGAAATTGAAGATAAAGCAGCGGAAGGATGAAAGGTGGAAATTTAAATGCAATTTAATTGGATTTTGTCACTTACGAATAGAAAATGAATACGTGATGACTAACGGTAACTTGTATGTATATTCAAAGCGAAAAGAAAATTTTAAATTGCTTAATGAAGTGAACGTCCATCAATGAGGACATCTAATGCGAAAGTGTTAGCTTAAACTTTTTAATGAACTAAAGCTTGGTCGGTCATTGCAAGCCCACGATTGCTTGAGTGAGAGAAAAGAACTTTCGGAGGGAGATTCCTTGTCATTAATTTTCTTTGGAAGAGTGCTTTCAACTCAGAGACATAATTGCATATTATAATAGTAAGATACCTTATAAATCTAATTGGCGGTTATGCGTAGCAACGCCTGCATGATAACGTGTCGCGTTTGGGATCACGCCGAACAACAATAACAATAATTGATCTTTTCGATGATATAACTGTAGTCCTTTTTCAAATGCCACTATAGGTAGAATATGCACCAGGTCAGCATCAGATAATTGGGACGTGTTGGATGGTGGCTTAAAAAGTGAAATCGCTTCATATACAAAGAGGAATACTATCGGTAAAGATGGGACAACATGACATCGTCACCTAAAAATAGTTGCAGTAGATCGCAAAACATCATTCATAAGAGATTCGGGATGCAGTGAAGAAACTTTTAAACGCTGACTGATGGAAGTCGCTAGATCTATAATCCTGTTTACAAGGTCTATATGATAGACGGCGCTGGAAGTCGAATCTAATCATAGGGCCCTAAGGTAGCTGATGTGCTTTGAGACTACGCAGCGTCTTTGAGAAGGTGTTTTTTTTTTACATTTGTAGAATATAAGCGACAGAGCTCAAGAGCGCTAAAGACTGCATCTTTAACTGTGTTCTCGAGACTGGCAAATTTCCTTCTTATTGAAATAGCAATTTATTCCTCCCACTTTGCAAAATTGACAGTAGATATCTTATTGAAAGTTGTAGAAGCATTGGCAAGCTTAGTATACCAATTATTTCTATTTGTCACATATTTATAAAAGTAACATCAAAAACTATAGAAGAAACTTCCTAAACTCAATCCCTTTGCGCCTAATGCCTTCTCCAAGTATTCACAGACGAAAGTAATTTCAGTGCAGTCCATATTTGAAGTTCCTTTTTTTTCAATATAACCAATCACTCAGGGAATGTCGCCTGTTTGTGTAACACGGTGACGATCAGAAAAAAGCGAGGAAAGAGAAAGAGGTAGAGGGATGGTAATCGCAGCCTGGTTGGTTTTGAGCCCAACCGATAAGGGTCATGCAATTACCGACTGAGGACTCTTTATAGCTATGAACAAAGTAAATTATACCGTACATGAATTTGAACCCGTGAACACGGACCTGGCAGTCGCAATTCTTACCTATTCGGCTATCCATGCGCATCAAAGTTTAGTGAGGATTTCCAATGAAGTAACAATAAATTATTATTATGGGAATTATTGGTTTATATTTATAATTAATTGGTTATCTTCCTGCCTTCATAACGAATCCTTAAGCTTACCCCATTACATTATTGATTTTCCATCCAAGGTTAAACCAAACGATTCTTCTTCTATAATATAGAATCTTAGACGAGTGTGATTTTGTAAACCCGAACAGGTAGTTTTCATTCACTTTCATGAAATTCGGTGAAGTCTTCATCACTAAGAAGCGAGTAATTTATTGATTTGTACAAATATTGTAAAAACGTTGCCGAGCGCAATATTCGACCGCAAATTCCGCTTCAGTTTGCATGTTCAATTCCTCATAGCTAAGGTCAGGTCTCTGATAGACTTTATTAAACATTCATCTAGAGAATTCAACGATCCATGCATTTCAAGAAGACGAAGAAGAGTGTGAGCCAGACGTATACTGTTTTTTTCATTTTTATCTTATTGTTGCTATTTTGCTTTTCTCTCTCCTAAGTTTCTAAGGAAACTAAGCTAATTCTTGTTTGTCTTGTGTTTCTTTTTCTTAAAGTAGATGAAAGGAGTTATTGATATACTGCTTTTGTTACACGAATTAATTGCCCATGTTCCTAAGTGTACTTAAACGATTTTTTTTCATGAAATTTCTGCTGCGGTTACATCGATGTGTAGTGGAAAACGCGGAGTACGTCTTTTTCGCCGGTCTTTTTTGAAAAATTTGAAAGATTAAGTCAACCATTGGAACCATTCTTTTTTAAGAGTCCGACTTCAAAGATTTTGATGCGCAAGATTTTGCATTTGTCTGAAAAGCTCAAAGCATTAAAAGTCTTTGCAACGATTATGTGACGAGGGAGCAGCACTGTACATTGTTCAATCAGTTTTTTTATGGATGAAATATAAGGTGCTGACCTTCTCGAGTAAGGGAAAGAAGTTGATTAAATGAAACAAATTTTTTTGTTGACTTTTTAAACTTTGCCCCAAGTACTCCGAAAAACCTACATGTATCAAATGATCTCTTGTTGGATGTTACGGCGCAATGTTTTACCTGATGCTTTTGAACTTCTCTAAGATACTAAAATAATTCTGTACAAAGCATTGCTCACAACAAAAATTGGTTAATGTAGCTTCATCAAGAGGACTGGTGAAAGGATGTAAAGCTGAAAGTGATTTGAAAGAATTCTGAAAAGTTTCGGGATAAAGTTTGTGGTGTTAGTTATGAATTCGGCTATTGTTCGAGAATTGTATATCATGTTGTCTTTCTCTTTCTATTTTTGCAGCACGTAATGTGTAAAGGACAGTTTTATAGTCCTGGGATTACAAACTACTGGTAAAAGTTAATTAAAAGTGTATTGTAAAAAAAAAATTTAAGTCTACTTTGTCGAAGGGTGATTTTTCAAAACTTTAAAATAACATATTAAAGAGAAGAAGGAAATTTTCCATGAAGCATTTCTTGCTTATTACAAAATAATTGTCTTTTTTTTTAAATCGAAAATTGAATCCCAAATCACAAAAAATTAAAGTTTTTAAATTCACCGCGTACTTCTCCTCCCATACACATGTAAATTCTGCGATTTTGTTCTTTTTCTATTTCAAATTAGTACCAGATACCCCCACGTGCCGCAGAGCGCCTTAGATTATATTTTCCCAGCGAAGATGGCTTCGGTGTTGTATTTTTAATATTTTCCAAAACTACTTTTTTTTAAATACTTGAACATAAGCTTGATGAAATCGCCGAACCTTATTGTTCTACTAGCTTTTGTTCCATCCCAAAAAAATTTTCAAAACGATGCTTTTTAAGGCTGTGAAAATGGCGCGCTTAAAATTATTTTGGCTGCAGCACCATCAATGAGTCTATCTGAGGACCAGAGCAGATAAAATGCAATAACTGAATCCAACGTTGCTTGACATGACCTGCAAAATGGGCGAATTTCCTTGCTCGCACTCTACGCCCTTGGTAAGAGTATATTAAGTTCGTTTCGATGTATGCAATATCAATCGCATATGTTAAATCGACTTAATCCTGTCTATCCGCTTGTCTGTCTAATATCTATGTATGTGTTCCCGAAGTTTTCAAGACATTTTGATAAAATTTGTCCTCGAAAGCCTTGGAAAGCAAAGGTTTTTTGAAAAAGCAAGGGATTTAAGACCTTTCACCATTCGTCGCTGTATTTGTCATTATATAAAAACAATTTCCGCTGTTTTATAGTTTTTGAAAAAAAATCGGAAAATATAATTTTTTTCATATTAAGTGAATTGTGAAAGTTTGAATAGTACGAGACCATTTCCGATATCTTTTCTTGCAACGTTGTAACAACGTTCGGCAGCAAGATGTAATTTTTAGTCACTGGTAATGAATATTAACGGAGAATAACGATTTAACGGTATACTGAGTGCCACATACGCACGACATGTGTTTATTTGTCCGACTTCTTTTCATATAGGATTTTTAATATTAAGCCTATATACGGCAACAGTGTCCACGTGTTAATATTTCATCACTATAAAAAGATCAAGAATAATAAGTTCTAAGATTAAAAAAAAATAAATAAATAAAAAGAATAAGCGCATGCGCGGAAGCACTACACAAAAAATGGGTAACAAACAGACACACTTGGTTAAACCGATTTAAATTTTAATATTTCCTGGGAGTATATAGGCTTTGTGTTCGTACTTCGGACATGTCACAACGGCACCAATTTCTGGGCAGTGAATGTGAAAATTCGCCGACCGACGGAATAGTGTTATCACATAACAACCACATCACTCTTCATATGCTTGGACCGCGGCAAATATAATTTTCCCAATTATCATATACGTGCATTTGTTGTACTTAAAAATTTAGTGCGGTTTTTGAATATAATCTGTCGGGAGGACTTAGGAGCCACTTGATAGCCACTAATCGATTTTGTGAACATTTTAAAGATTTCTAAGAAGGAGGTTTGCCGAAAAAGTTACGAAAACAGATAAGTTCTGAGAATAACAAAAATTATTTCAAAAGGCTTATATAATTGCTTTTGATGCTTTAAATGTACTTTATTTTGCTTTATTTCGTTCGTTTCGATTGTTTTTTTTTTTATTTATTTATTTATTTATTTTTCGTATTTTTTTGTTCATGCTTTTGCTTACATTTCTCCCTGCATTCAAATATATGTGGTTGTTTTTTTTTCTTCACATTTTGTTTTCAATTTTATTACAAATGCATATCAATTTTGTCTGCACCTTTGACGCTAATCAGATTAGTATCGGTTCGTAAAATATATGAAAACAGCATAAACCTCTAAAGCAGTAACAACTAAAGCATTGAATCGTATGATTTCCACCCACAATGCAACTACATATCATACATATGTCTGTATAAGCGAATAAAAAAAAAAAAGAAGGAGAATATTAACAAAAAAATGGGGAAAAAAGCAACAAGAACTAGCCAGTCGAATATACAATGTAAAAATTTTAGCTGTAACAAGAGTACGAATAATAAAATGAAAATGACTGAATGTCTGACTGAAACTGACTGACACTGATGATGATGAATATCAAGTGAATCCTTTTATGACACGAAAAACGCCTTCACACGAATACGTTAATATGTGACGAAAATAAGTGAGAAATACAGTAACAATCGTAGGCAACTATTCAGGAGAAATATACTGAACACTAAGGTGAAACTTGTGTGTACACGTACACAATATAACAAAACATAAAGAGAAGCGAAGGTAAACAATAACAAACACACCCCCACACAGAATACCTAATAGCACAAAGAATGTGATAAGTTTTGTGCGTGTATGCGTGTGTGTGTGTGTGTGTGTGTGTGTGTGTGTGTGTGTGTGTGTGTATATATGTTCAAGTTTTTCAACTGTTGGTTAATATAAGTTGTTAACGAACGAATGCAAAAATTTTTTAAGACAAATGGAAAAGTCGCTTAGTTTATATGTTTAAGGGGGCAACAACACCGTTCAACAGTCTCAAATGATCAAATTTCATATGACAGCTGTTCAGGGCTCTGTTACGGCATGCAACCTGTGGAGAATGAATTTACACATGTACTTGTATATATACAAATATATAAACAAAGTATCACTTCAATTATATGAAAATAAATTTTTTTTATATATTTTTATATCAGGAAGAGATTGATTGCCAATGATAAGGTAAAGAATTTAGATGTTAATTCCATAATATTGATAAAGTACAAGAAGCAATTGTGGCAGTATTAAGTACGAGCAGACAATAATTGAACGTTTGCCAGTTGCATTGTGTGCCTGCAAAACGGAAATCGTCTGCAAATCTGTGTACACTTTTTCGTAATGAAAAATTTATATGTGTGCACACATACGAGTGAACCACTATGTACAAATGTGTGGGTGTGTTTATTTATTTTTTTGTCTTTTCGCGATAAGCGGAAAGCTTAAAAGCTTAATGTACTTTAGCTTTTCTGTTCCCGCGGTACCACTGTTAAGCACTATAGGACAAATGTGGTAGACTTGGACTGCATCTTAATTTGTCAACATCTGATTAAAGAGAAGAAGTTTTTCGCACCGTGCATGTAATTCTCCAAAAAACTTCTAATTAATTCAACGTAGTTCCTTTCAGTACAATGAAGCAACTTATTGCTAATGACCATGGGTGAGGTATTTGGGAAGGTGGTCCTCTTGGATCGTTAAGCTTTGACAGACGACTGATCAGTCATTTTTAACAGCTTCGCTCATCGTTAACATGAACCATAAGAGATTGCCTGGTGTGGTCAAACCCGAAAACTTCAAACGCAGTTCATTACTCTGTTGCTCGAACTGAAGACACTAGCGAAAGGTGTTCTCCGCTCTTTGTCGAGCATGCGAAATTCGTCATCCAGTGGGCTTACGTACTAAATCTACCCCACAGATTTTGCTTTACACTGCCCTCCATGAGACCTTATTAATTTATTACTTCGCTGGTTGCAATGAACGCTTCTTGTGCTGGAAGCTTAGGGGGCTACCTTATTGGTTTCCTTTCCATATAAGGGAAATCAATCTCTCGAGTGTTATTAGTTAATTTTTCAAGGTACTTTTAAAATACCCGCGGATCGCCTCCTGCTGCTCTGTTAGATATATCATCTAGGGTCTGGGTCTTTTTATTGGTTATTTTCTTGCAAATTGCTGACCGAAGCTCCGCGCTAATAAGAGGACTTGTTTCTTTTTCCGTGGTAGTGTCTCTTCTGCAACAAAAAATAGCACCGTCGAGAAGAGAGTTGATGCTGTCTTCCGCAGTATTACAAGGCAGGTTAGCCTTTTAAGCTTTTTGATGACAGTTCTGTCTACCGTTTGTTATGGGTTCATACCTATATCCCTGTAGATGGCCTTGAAGCAGTTTCTTTTGCTGCTTTAAGTGTCCTTTTTCAGCTCTCCGTCAGTCAGTAGGTCATGCATTTGCAATGCCTGAGTGTATGGCCACTTTGCTTGTTGCTTTCGGCGGACGACGGGTTGTAACTCGCCAAGAAAATTTTGCTGAGCCTAGAAGAAAATTTCGACGCAGACTACCCGAAGAGAGCCGTCATCCCCGAACCATATGAAGTTCTTAAGGTAGTGGCTTTGCTGCGGAATCTTACACAGAGACTTTCCTGTCTGATACAAAGGGTATTAGGAGCCCCTGAAGCTTGCTTCAGTATGACAATGGTTACGGCCCTTTGTGGAGTTTCATGACAGCTCTGTTCGTCCCAAACCGACGAAGGAACGTTCTTGTTCAACGGCATTTTGTTGTTCTGCAAACAACTATGCTTATTCCATAGAAAGGTGGAGGTTTTTACACAGACCACACCCCTTGCCAGGAGGGGAGGGGAGCGCCCACATATCTTTCTCCATCTGAAATTCTGGGAGTAATCATCTTCGGGGCGGTGAGTGTGTGTATGGTCTCATCTTCTTTGTGCTGTCGGGCACCGCGGATTTTAGCCTTCACGGCACTGTATCCATGTTAAATTTACAGGAACATCTGATGGGCTTCTCTTGTTAGCATTACAGTGCCACATGCCGTATTTAGTGCATTGTAAATTTCGCTACGAGTTGTTTCGCTAAAATATCTTTCATCTTCCAAGAAGACATTATCCTGATCATAGCGTTGTGCGTCGACCTCGAGGAAGCATAACAATTATAAAAGTGTTTTGCTTTATAAATTTTTTAATTTTTTTTTTATGTAAGGACAATGCGCGATCAATTAGTGGCCTAAAAGTCCTAAAAGACTTTCGAATTACCTCGGAACACAGCCTTATGAACCCCACCTTACCCATCCGCGAGTGAGATTAGGACTGTGGAGCCGTCCGCCGGGCTTTATTTCGGAATAAACACTAACTAACCTATTTGTTCATACACTGATTACAGCACCTTGTCTTTCATTTACTACGCTTCAGCAAGCGGTCATTTAGCGCTGAGATACACAATAAACGCTTCCTGATGAATAAGACATTCATTCGGGGCCTCATAAAAATAACAGATAGGGGTCGCGCTAATAGCGTAACGCAAAGAGGAATTGACAAGTAACCTCTCTCATTTGGTCAGGTCAATGTAAAAAAATCGGCAACCATTGATGTTGTTTGCAGGAGTATAAAACATGTTGTTTGGTGGACAGAAAGGATATTTGTATTGTCGAAAAGTGGAATCTATCGCCTAGGGTTTTTAAAGCGGTACAAAAACCACTTCACTGCAGCCGATACCCGTACCATTTACATCGTCTATACATGGCGAATATTAGCGTATATGGACGGGAACTACAAAATATTGCTTGGACACCCTCGACCGTATAGATTGAATGGCTCCAATGTTCGCGGACAACGTAATCGAGTCCAAGACTGTCGATACCCTCAAGCATCGGCGAAATTTAGAATGTGTAGTGGTTATGCATGAATACATCTCGGACGAGTATTCTACAGACATAAAAGAGCTTTGTCCTACTTTTACAGCACTACAAGGCTTTCTCCGTGTTTCACATGGACAGAAAGCGTTCGTTTACCGTACTACGCGGCTTTCAAACAACTTAATGGCAATGATCTTTCTCAGTGTGCTCAATGCTTCTACTTTCAAGTCAAATATACAAAAGTACTATTTCCTTGTTCAATCCCTCTCTAAAAAAAGGAGCAAAGGAAAACAATGTATCATCATGTACGTTCCCGCGCAGCTAACGTGCTTTGTTTACTCGTGTGTGTGTGGTTGCAAAGATAACTCGGTAAGTTTGCTCTCCGTATTTTCTTTGGCGTTGATAACCGCAATCGCGTTACTTTTGCTGCGGCAAGTTGTACTTTGGAGTTTTGTAACTAGCCAGTTATCCAATTAATAAGATTAACAAATACAACAATTTCTATTGGAGGCCTTAACGCATGCTGTGCCAGTTGGGCGACATTTATGGCATAACCAATCAATTCTCTCTGCTCTCTTACAAATTCCTTAATGAGTAGGTCGGCGTACATGAGATTACACAAAGAGCGACCAGGGATGAGCACTTCTGGCACTCGAGCCGTGTGTTCTTTAATGTGGTTGCCTTCGTCGTCTTCTTGCATATTTCATTTATAAATATGTGTTTACCATTTTCGCCAGGTACTTGTTTATTATTTATCGATTTATTTATTCTGCTACAGAACAAGTCATTACGCGCATGTAAGGTACAAAGTAACTTAATTGTAAAAACAAGAAAACAAAAAACAAAAAATATGATCAGCTTATAATATACACCAGAACTAAACTAGGCACTAAATAAAGATACAGATATATGCTGATGAGTGAATATGTGCTTTTTTATATTGCCTACATTGGCCTACATTGTCCGGCGGACAAATAGCTCTACAGGAGAGCGGGCTGTGCAATGGCTTACCAGCGCTTTGAAAGAATACTAGTGGCTGCGTTTTCCAAAATGTTGGGAAATATTACAAATCATTTCCATAAAGACAAGCTACAAAAAGCAGTGGAATATGCGAATATAAGAAATGCGCTTTCCAAATCGAGAGGTATTGGGGAAATATGAGGAAAATGTGAGAGCTTTTTGTACGACATTTTTCAGAATAAAGTCACACGAAGGTGACATGTGAAACCCGAATTTTATTCGAAAACGGGCTCGTCCCCAGACAATGCCGAACCGAATTTGAGACCGCCTTATTCAAATGGATTAGGGCCTCTAACTGGCAGTGCGCAGCCACGACGTCCGCAAACAAACAAAAATAAAAAAGTAGTTATGTCTGTATGTATATATGCAGATGTAAATGTACTAATATAAGCATGTGTGTGTGGGCTTTTTGTTGTCATGCTCGCCACCAACGGCTTACCTATCGTTACTTACTTACCGTTAAGTATTACTTTGATGAGTACACCACCCTTTGGGGGCCCTTGTTAGATTCTTTTATTGATTTTCGCTGCCTCTTTCCTTCACCCGCTGCCTCTCCAGCCGTTATAGATTTTGGGAAGCTTTCATTACAAGTTGCTCACGGTGTTCCATATTCCGAGATTTTCGGCCATGCCCAAGTATGAATTGTGAGGACGTTCATATAGGCTAACCGCAGATCTTAGACAGTTGAATATCGCGTGGTCAGCATTCTCTTCCGCCTCCACAGAATCGTACAGAGACGTACTGACGGACTTACATGTCCGAACCTGTGTAAATATTTTCAGAAGCAACCGTGACCACTCAGAAACTGTGCGAAGTCTCGTCTTATCTCATCTCTTTCGGTCTACTGTGATATGTTGAGAATGAACGAGAACGTGCGCTTACCTTTCGTTGCGCTCTCCCATCAGGGTGGACATGTGTTAATTGATGCCAAACACTCCCCCTTTTGATAACCGTGGTTTGTGCCTGTTCTCCCCGCTCCTTTTCGTAGATGTCAGTGTGCGCGGTGTGCATTTGCATTACGGTAGTTGAGATTGTTATGATCAGCAAGTTAAAGTTTTGTTTTTTTTTGTTTGTAGTTTTTTACTTTCATTTTCTGATGCATTCAAATTGATTGCTTTATTTGCCCAATATGTTGGTGATGTTTACATTCGTTTGCGTAAATCATATTGCTTCGTGCCATTTGGACGTTCTGACAGATTAAAGGTATTTGCTAGTATGCATTTTTTATACCATAAACGTAAAAGCGTATGAGGATAAAATTAAAAAACAACAAAAAAAAAAGCACAAAACAAACCATTTTTATGAAAAATAACAACAACAATAATGGAAAAATGCTGAATGAACGTTTAGCCTTACAAGCGTTCAAAAATATACGCACAGAATCATTATCAGCTAACTGCACAAGCACTTAAATGTAAGAAATAGCTGCGGAAACAGTAATAGCATGGGCATCGGTATCACCATCAGTATTGGTATCAGCTAAATCACGTTACTTATATAACATGCACTTAAAAATTGCAATCAGCTGCAAAATTTCCACGAGGATTTTTTGAGAATTTCCATTTTAAAGTAAACACCCAGCAGCCAAACACATCATTTCATGCACCATCACACCAACATAAACATAAAGACATAACTGTTTCTCCCGGTGTTCCATCTTGTTTAACATATTGGTTGAATCTTTTGTAGGTAGGGGTGGTTTGAGTTAAGTTAAATTGTAACAATGCGAAAATACACACACACACACACACACACACACACACACACACACATACACACACATTTTATTTATCACTATTTCTCTTTACAGCGTTTATCCTCATTGCCGACAAATATCTCTAGGGACCTATTAAACAATATCAGGTAAAATTGCTTTGAATTATAAATTTTTATAATATAAAGTTTTCTAATTTCATTAGAAATTCTATTAATAATCCATTGAAGGCCTTTGCAAATTGTTTAATTTAGGAGAATATATTTTTAAAAACGGAATTTTTAATAAAATTATATAAGTTTTACAGTAAAACGCTAACCCGAAGCTACAGCTAAATGCAATTTTTGAAATAAACTTTCTTTTAAAATTATGAAAATTTTGCAAATTCCCCCGGTATTGTTATTAACAATACATCAGTCAATTAGTCCTGGACCTAAGAAATAGGGAAACGTTTTCTTCTTTTTTTTTTTTTTTGCATAATTCGATTTTATTCACCCACTTAGCCTACCTTAAGAATGGTACAAACTGTTCAATGCCTCTCTAACATATCAATACCTTTTTATGGCTACCATCGAAGGGTACCAACTTTAGTTTTCGATTATCACAAGTAATTTTCACAATTTGGTTTTATAATCTTTTTGTGTAATTAGTTCTTTTGGCGCATCCACTGCCTTCAATATCGTCGGTGCCTACACGAACCCGTTTAAAATCAACAAAACAAATGAAAAAATTGTGGGTTCAGCGGAGGAAAATTGCTCTAACGTTCTTCAACAAACCAACATTGAACTTAAACGGTTCCTTTTTGTAATCGAAAACAATGTTTAATTGACGCAAGAAAGTCGGATAAAAATCCGATCATTTTGAAAATATCAAGAGCAGTCAATCAGTCTAACTCGTAACCAAATGATCGAAATAACATGAAACTTTATCAGGCTTCGTTTGGGTGTTGACTATCTATTGACAGATGTGTTATATCAGAAGTGCGAAAGCTTCAGGCGGTCTAAAGTCATTTGTTCATTTATTTCATTCATGCAGTTGTAATACATGCCCACATTTCAGAATAACTAGCATCCCGTTTAGAGGTATTTTTAAACCTCGTTCACAAGCCGTTCATTTAATCGAAATAAATGCTTATCTTTAGTTCGTAAATGATTTATTTACTTATTGGTGTACATTTACATGCTCTTCTTTCGGCTCAAAACTTTATGGAACAATCAAACAATATTTCAGGCTAAAACTAGTTAAAATAGTAAACACGTTATTAATAAATTGATAAAAGTAAATCTCCGATACTTCTTTATTGATGTTGATATGAGAAATTAGAAAGTCTTGAACATTTGTCTACAGGTACCGATGATGCAATTCTTCAAAGAAAATACCTTTATGGCTTAGAAAATCCATCCGTTTACGTATTTAAGCTAAAGCGAAAAGATGCAACTGTTGCATATCTGTAGATGGAATATTGTAGATTGTCACATATGACCACTTACCTGTAATGGACTAAAATCATAATATTTTAAGCCTTGCAGCATATGCTTATTTCACACTTTTTGAGTTTGTTTAACATGACTAGCATATACAATGTTGTTTGCTAGTTAGATAAACAAACATTAGTTCAACTTAATACGAACTAATGATCTATCGGATTTTCACATAAGCCTTTGTCACTTGTTCTGAGCGACAACGATATTTCGTTCCGCAGCAATTGTCGAGCTGAGGCCCCTTGATGTGAAAGTATTGTCTTTAGACTGAAAGCAACAATTATCTTACTGCACTGTCCTGTCCTGTACCATTGCTTATGCTTTATGGTAAAAGAAAACCGAAGGTGGCAAGTTTCATTGTTTCTGTTTAATTTGAAGGCTACCGCGGCTGTATCGTGACAGGTAATGAGTAATATATGCATCACAATATCTAAAAGGCAAACAACTTTCACACAGACTAGGCGAGCCATTAACGTCGGCGATAAAGTCGAATACAAGTTGCAAGCTTATCTTGGAAAATTGGTCAGCTGTAGTGTATTATAAATGTTACCAACCAAACGAAGCAACAATTAGAGAACACTATAAAGAACGACTCATGCGATTGAGCAAAAAAAAGAAAAAAAAAAAATAGATACATGTACAGGTAGTGATGACTGAAATTTCAAAAAATGATGTAGGAATTTATTAATTCTTGCGGGTTTTATTACTATTATTACTTCTGGTAGATCCTAGGACTAAGTATCGAGAAGTAATGAATGCAATCATAGTTTCCTATCAAATACAATTTCTTAATCACTTGTCTCCTTTAATCTGGTGTGACTTGTCTTTTATGATTTGCGGTTAAAAGGGTGGGTAAATGGCTATAAGTACAGAAAAGAAAGTAGCATTAGTTTATATTTAATAGCTAATTTTGTTTGAAATTACGTGTGAAAACGTAGTAAGTAAATAAATTTTAAATATATTAACAATCACTAGAATATGGCCTACAAGAATTAGGAAGCAATATGACAATATAAAGGGGATAAATATAGACATCAATTGGCAATCAACTTCTGAAAGTGTAAAATGTGATCATAATTTATTCACTTCACGCACTTTCTTATTTAGGTTAGAATCGTCAATAACATTTCCGCCAAAAGTGTTCACGTCATAGAACGTTTTAAACAAGAAATATAATTGAAAAGTAAAAAATTTTTGTGGCACCCGGGATCTTACATTCTTTCAGTTGAATACTTACTGTATTCAAATATTGAATTGATTTGAATTGAATTTTATAACATACTTATAAATAAAAATATAAATAAAGAAATAAAAAGATACTTCTACCTTTGACTAGTTTTTCAAAATAAGCGGCTCATTTAACAAACAAATACATAAGTAAATCTAAATCGTTTCGTAATCTTTCATCTGAAATCTAAGCGAATGCAAAAAATTATTGATCAATTATCTTCTCTTCGGTCATGCTTTCTGGAAATTCTCTTTCCATGACTACTTGGTATGTAGGCTTGTTAATCTATCTCTGCAAAAATTGTCAGTCACAAGCGCCAAATCTTTTAAACGAACCGCTACATTTACTATGTCGAGTAGTAACTCTTTCGCATTTACTTTGGCGTATATTAAAACTCTTTGTTGTCCGCTTGGCTCAATAGTTGAATGTTTTGCCGTTGACTACGAGGTCCTTCGTTCATCCTTTAAATTCTTTTAAGAGAAAATCGACCTCCTTCTTGAACATCTGAGTTCATCCGATGCCGGCACTTCACGATTACAAAGACTGGCGCTAGAGCAAGGGGATTATCTTAGTTAGATTAGTCTTTAGTCCTTTCTATGTACACGACTGATACCAATAGAACTCTGTATGTTTGTCTTATGGTTGCGCATTTAATTAAATAAATAATAAAATGAATATCAAATAAAAATTACAATTTAAAAAAAAAACTGATATTCGGAACGAATTAGAACATAAAGCGTAATGAAAACTGAACACGTTTAAGAATTGGCGCTCATGTTAAAGTGACACTTGGTAAAATTGCAAATATATCCTCACTTGTAGACACACGAGCAATATCGTATTAGAACCTTGGATTATCTTTCTCTTGTTGCTAAGAATACGGAAGTGTGTTTATCATCTCTTTGCTAAGAAAAAAAAAGTGGAACTCATAGTTCCTTATTTAACGTAATGCTTGTTTCGTAAGCTGCGCTGAGTGCTTTATAAGAAGAAGAAGTACGAAAGCTGTACTTATGCCGTAAAATGAAACGTCTTTATAGCTCTCTTGGGCATATCTTGCAGTATTACTATTACATAATCACATAATCAACAAGGATTTAAAGCAGCCACTAAATGAAATAGAAAGGCAGGCAAGCTCTGCGGTCCTGAGGTAAATGCGATTAGTATTCAAAGTTTTTACATCATTGGTGATAGGTAATTAATGCAATATTCGATTTATATAATTTTTTACTCTCAAAGACTTTTATGCGTCAAAGAGGACTGATGAAGTGGATTCGGAAATTTTTGTTAAGATAACGAGGGTGAAAAGTAGGGCAATGTTTTCAAATATTCGTCCATAATTTTCGTCCCGTCGAAATATTTTTGAAAAACTATTACCCGTACGTTTATCATAAAATCGTTAACGATGCATGTTTATTTAGTATAAGTAGTATTTGTAGGCCATATGCGTTGTAATTATAGCTATAACAAGAAAATACAGCAAGACATCATTCGTGGTAGGTTTTATTATTACATTTATGTAAATGATGTTGGAACGTACAAAACGTTACAATGTCGAACTTTGTTCAATGCACATAAAACGAGATACATATGTTATCTCACCTAATTAATTTTGAAAATCGTAGTAAACCGATCGAGAATATTTTTGCATAGCATATGCAAGTGGTTCTGAAAAATATCTGGATAATGGGTTTTCAGAAATATTTTCTCGGGATCGGAAGAAATTTGAAAAAGCTGTAGACATTCTCCGAGATAGATACAGTTTCTTCTATAGCATGGATATTCATTGGTGAGATTGCTTCAATTTTCAGCCTTGGAATCTCAATTGAGCAAGGAATGTTTGCGTCAGATTTCCGCTTCATATCTTCATTTTTGTGACTTTGGCGAATTGAGGGATTCTGCAAAAATAGATCTACGATATCTACCAAGGATAAAATATGGGTTTTCCAGAAACAACGCCTAGATATTTATATATGATGTACCCAAAGAATACTACTTTTTAAGCATAAAATCAAAAGCCCGTTAAATTGACCGGTGGCATAAGTCTAATAATATGGAATAATATAAAGGCGAATTAAGATTTTTTCTTCACTGATGCTTACTGTATTTATAACTTACAGGTTTATTTTTTACATGGTTCGCAAAGTGTTTTATGGGGCGCTGCGAACACAACAATGAATTTACTACGACTTTTTCCTTAATCTTCGGTGGTAGATACAAAAATATTTGTATTATGTACGCTCTGTCCAATTCCCACATGAATATGCAAAACAGTGTCGATGGATACACACGTACATATGCTTATATATGTACAATCGAGTCATATATCCGTATACATGCATAATTCGTGCCGTTTTCTCAATTATAAAGATGATGTCGAAGATGATTTAGTGCAGAGCGTACGACCTCAAACGCCTGCTATTAGTTGGTACCAATACTTTTTGTACGGAATATGTGCAATATTTTAATACATTATATGCGTAACGCAACAACAGTAAATTATGTTTATTATCAGACAAAAATAAAAAAAAAATAAAAAACCTAAAAAAAAAAAAGAGAAAAATCTCGTTCCTTTCGTTTTGCAAGTGTTACTCGAGCGCGTGGGTGTGTTACGAGTATATGTCTATCAATTAGGGTAACTATGTAAACAGGGCCTGTGAGCGGTTATCTGCGTTAACATGCTTCAATATATATGTATGTTTGTGCGTTATATTATGCATGAATAGAGTATAAGTGAAATACTGGTAAAATTTTTGCTAGAAATTCAATTGTTTTATATTTCGTTGGTTCCTCTGGGGTTTATGATGATTATTATTAACGTTTCTGCGAGCTGTAATAATTAAAATATAACTGAGAATGCGATTCACTACGGTTGTGTATGGTCGTCGAGCCAATATACTTAGGGTCATGTTTAAAGGACAGGAATATCTTTACAATTCGTTAAACTATACAGTAAATGCCAAGCAAAAAAAAAAAAAAAAAAAAAAAAATTGAATCAGCTTGAAGAGCTTTTGCTGTTAATTTTTTAATCAGTCAGCAATGTGAGTAAAGATAAGCTATAAAATTTTCCTCTGCGCCCTGTATGTAAATTCTATGCATTACCCTCTCTACGATCCTTACTTGCTTAGTTTAAAGCAATCAAGATAAAATTGCTCTTATTGTGTTTATTATATTTCGACAGTGACTTTCGAAACGTTTTGGTACTATTTCCGGCAATTTACTCAAAGGCCGAAAGGAAGGGAAATGAAAAATTTTTATCATTTGTTTGTTTGGAAAATTTTGCAAAATAACTGGAATAGAATTTTTTTAAATTGCTACGTTAATCAGCAGAATTAAACTTAGGCTTGCGATGCCGCACGAACAATAAGACAACACATGATATATATATATATAGGGAGAGCGAGCCAGAAAGAGTGAAAAAGAGACAAAGAGACAGCAAAGAATGGAGTTATAAATCCTCTTTAAATGTTGGCTCATTTAATTTGGGAAATTTCTTAAAGAAGAATTTCCATCCCATAAAGAATTTGCAGGCAGATGGCAAAAAATTGATTTGAGATTTTATTGCACAAAGAATAAAAAAAAAAGAACAAATCTTGCTTGCCAAATGAAAGCAAAGAGAATTGGAAACAATCAATCTTACTTTGAGCTTAATTCAATTTCGATTGTGACATCTGCCCGCTTGGGCTATCGCAGACAGATATCAGATACGCACATACATGTACAGGATTCAACTACTATTTGTCAAAATCCGGCACTCTACGCCGAATGTGTAAAGGATAATCTTCTTTTTTAAGGCACATAAAAAACTTGTCTTTCGTTCCTTTTTTTGTTTTTTTACTTTATTTTTGCCATTAAAGGAAATGCTTGCACTGTTAACGGTAAACATCTACATGTGGTTTAACTATTATCACTGTCACGATACAGCGAAGATTGAAAAAAAAAAAAAAAAAAAAAAATTAAAAAAAAAAAAAAAAAAAAAAAAAAAAAAATTAAAAACAAAAAACAAAAAACAAATAAAACATGCGCTCTATATTTGCCTTAAAACGAATTTCAGACACTGCTCAATTAGACATGAAGTACGTATTCATCAGATAAAACGTAAGTTCATATGACGTATAAGTTACTTGTTAAATCCGTACAAACGCTTGAAAAACATCTCTGTTCTCCAATTTTGAGCTGAAGCCAATGCTATACGATGTATATTATGATCATGGCAATAGTTTCACTTCGTATAGGGAGTAGGCGTGGCATTGCGGCATTCCTTGGCGGAGTTTCAATCTGGCAATTTTGAGAAATCGTAAATCACTTTATCGTATTTTTTCGTGTTTCGTAAGGGTCAACAAATTTAACTTACTCGGTTTTTTCCCAAATATGTAAGGACAATAAAGACAACCCCTAAGCTTAACACATTCTCATGTTTTCATTTCCATACATGTACGTATGTATGCATGAGTGGGTGTTATATTCAATCAACAATAGGGATTGGACCCCTAAGATAAACGTTTGAGCAGTTCACTGTCAACCATGGCAAAGCCGGCTGTCACCCAGTCACTCATTTATCGAAACGATACGCATGTTAAAGGGTTGCGTATCAAATTAATGCAATTTAAATGGTTGGTCAGTTATCCGAGGGTCTTGTTTTCGAAAAATCTTTCTTTTAATCGAATATTTTCAGAATTCCATACCGACAGTGCAATAAAACAACAAATTAATATCAACAGCTATTATCATCAAAGTCAATCAATAAAATTAATTTTCATTTCCAGAAATTTCAACTTAATCCAACGGTAATGTCGTTGTCGCTGAGTCACTCTTTGTTATTAAAAATTTCATTAAACTCGCATTTTTGCCAAACTCCTGCAGTAGTCGCTGGAGCAAAACAGCTTTAATGAATGGGATATTTATGAAGTATAGAAAATCATAATTGAAAAATGATTACTTGCCCGCTAACGATTTCATAAATTATATGAATTCACCTTAAATTCATATAAATAAAATCTTTTATTGATTGTAAGTTATTCTAGAACTTGGAATACTGAGACATGTTTCCGAAGACAATCAATTCAGTTGTATAGTATGTGACACATCTGTCATGAATACGGATAAACCGTAACCCACAATACGTACTATAATTTATGAGAGGCCTTTAGGCAAAATATCCTTATTTGAGTGATCACGGTAGACGTATTTTTAAAGGCAAAAAAAAAAAAAAAAAACTATAGAGACAAACAATTCGAAAGGAGAGCATTAATCCCGAGTGTTAATAATTGGTTCTTCAATGTTTTTCTAATACAATGCGAGGCGACCTCTGTTTTTTTATGTTGCATAAATGCGTAAGTACGTCTATGTATATGGTTACGTGTGTACGTGCGTGTGTAGTAACCATTTATAACTCGAGGCTATTTTAGAATTCTCACAATCATTCAAGGTTTCCTGACGGGCCAACGGCAATTGCCAATTATTGTACAATCAATGAGTTGGATAGTGAACAGAAGTTCAAGTGTTTTTCTTTTTACACTTAAATGTGTCCTTAAGAAATCATATGACTAAACTGTATTAGAAAGGGAATAAATTATTGCAGAGCGGTTTAAATTGTCAATAAGATCTCAAACAATCAACCGTGTGCTTAGAAATAAAATCTTCATTTTCCATTTTCATTTTCATTACAATATTTCTCATAATCATTTTGATTAATTAATTTTTAATTCTTTTAGCCGTTGCTGTCCTTTAGTAAGTAATAGTAAGCTTCGTAGTCCAACATATCTCACAGGAAATATTTTATCTTCTCGAAGTGCTTGCCGACAAAGCTAAATGGATTTTTTCCCAGCCGTGAATTGCCACGTTTTTAATTTGAGAATTTAACGACGATTTTTTCAAAATTTACAATTCAGCAAAAAAAAAAGATAACATATTTAAGATAGTGTAGGCTTAAGAACAAGCTTAAGCACAAGCTTTAAGGAATACTTTATTTGAAAGCTCGCAAAAGGTGGTTAAGACGTCCGTCTACTCATAAGCACATGAAGGAAATACGGCGAACATGATTTACTGCACAACGCTGAGCCAAACGTATTGAAAATCACGCGGGACATATCGAAAGGGGATCCCGCCAAATTTCCAGTGCTGTTGTAGTAAATTGTAAATATTAGGCATTTAGTTTACGTTTTCAAGAATCGTGTAAACTAAGGCCATTTAAAAGAAGACACAAAATTCGTAGTAAAGAGAATGTTGCGCTTGATAAAATTTCTCGTTGTGTCTGCCTGAGTAAATGCTCTACAATCATAGTTAGTTTATTTTGAGACGATATCGATATTCTTACTGTGTATTACCTGCGTATCGGTTAAAGGCATATTTTATGCGTGATCAGAATCTTCGATAACTGATATATAATTATAATTAAATTTTGTGCCTTCAATTGAATCGTTTTCTATTCTTTGATTCAAGGGGCAAAAATATATGTATGCGCGGCATATACGTAAAGTGCTGTTATCAGATAAGCCTGTTCTACACTCTTTTGTGGAATATAATAAATATGATATGATATATATATATATATATAAGATATGCATCCCTTTCTTCCTCAACAAAGGTAATTGAAAAGCCAATGCAATGTTGTATATGAATGTAAGTTTTATATACACATTATGTGTTTATTATTGTACGATATAAATATGAATGCAAGGGTATAAGAATTTTCTTAGTTGTCACAACAACAATAATAACGACATTTGTTTTAACAACGTCCGCACGAAAAGATTAAGCTGAATTTCAACTAAATAGCTGGAAATGAGATGACAACGAAATGATGAAGACAACGACGTTCGTGCAAACGTTCACCACGGTAATATTATATTAAATAGGCTTAAGCATCTTCTCACTCCTCGCATTTAAACCCTTTTCTAACTGCGTGTAATGAAGAAAAATTTTCCAATATATATATATATATATATATATATATATATATACATATTTATACACATATAAATATATACGCATTCTACGACGCCATATTCATTTGAATGTTACCAGTTTAGCACCAACTTGACATTAATGCGAAGTTGGAAAGTTGTTATTGCTAAGCGAATGCGTGTGCGTGCATAAGTGTGTGTGCGCTCTAGTCTCTCTAATCACGTGGAAAGGCGAGTAAAAGCTTTATAGATGGTGTGTTAACGCCGAAGGATAAACTACGCTCAGTTTAACAACAGCAGGATACGTATGTTTATATATCTGTGTTCATGCGAAAGGGTTGTTGTTGTTATATTTTATAAAAATCTAACTAATGCTTATCATTAATCATTAATAATGGTGTTTTTCGCTCAGTGTTATTCATTTATTTTTTTTTTTATTTTTTTCATTTCTATTTCTGATCCGTAAATAAGCGACAGAAGACTTTTGCAAGTAATTCATTCATTGTTTGTTACACTCAATGAAAATAAAGGAAATAATGGTTACGCACCAAATGCTGGCATTATTAAAAAACTCACACATATAAACCCACAATATAAAGTCGACAAACATATAATTTAAATATATAAGACATGCAGACACACAGATAGAACCGGACCCAATTTAATGGCCACAAACGTCTATTCGTTCGACAAGGGTTGGTGGGATGATTGGCTGGTAAAATACCAGAGCAGGTCAGAGTTTGAGTTTTTGCAATGAAAAACAATAACTATGATCGTTGAGCTGCTGGCGATGAAGCGTTCAAGTATCTGTTAATGGCACTCGACAATTTACAACATGAAGTATGAAATTTGACTCGCGGCTATATGTTACCAAATTATACTTGAGTCCATATATAATTGAAATTCACTTAGATATTGAGTCCAATTGAGTTCTCACCACTCATAACTGCATAAGAGCAAATTTTGTTTGGAAGGAATTAGCACTCGTTCCGAGAGAATAATTTCAACAGTTTTGTAAAAACAAAAAAACAATTTTTTAATATTTCGTATTTTTAAGATTTTTTCTACAATAGCTAACGTCCTAAGGGACTTTTCTTGTTTTTTTTTTTTTTTGTTAAGAATAGAATTTTAAAATAGTTATTGCTTTTAGAGAGCGTATAATTCATGCCTCGTTTTCTTCATCTCATATTTTAGAGGTGGTGACTTTCTATGTATATTTATGTACGCATGTGTGCGTGTGAGAATATGTATTTGATGTGTTGTTCAGCTCTTCACGAGGTGCTGGACCAGAAAATTCAATTTAGCATTTTTAAGTGCGTTTCCTTTGATCGCTAAAATCGAATTTCCAGCAACGAAATACACCGATGACAGGCTTGATAGCCTAATGTATAAAACGTAACCATCACCATGGCCATCAACATCATCATCTCCTTGCTATCAGTCAATTTTTATATTCGTATTTCAAGAGAACGATTTTGTATCCATAATGTAAGCTCAGCCAAACCGTAACGTACCAGTCATCATCAAAGACGCACAAACAGATGTGCCCCCTTTTTGTAGACAGTTGAAAGCTTATATCATTTTCCGTTTGATCCCATATAGCTTTCAGCATGATTGTTATAATTAAGTTTTACAATTTGTCACTTTGTTTTGTATTTATATTTGTTTATGTATATGTTTTGTACAGGTATGCATTGCTGTATGTTAAAATGTGAAATCAATTTGCGCACCTTTATAAAAATTAGACTTCTTCAAGCATTGTTACGGAGATAAATTATTTTTTCAGCAAAAAAAAACACAACGAGGAAATTTCCTCATATGCGTTTGCTTCGCACAAACATTAAACCAGTATTCCTGATCAAACATTTGCAAGTATTAAGACAAAATAAAAATACATGTGAATCTCTTTTCTATCTATTGATTTCTATCTGCCTGTTCCAACATATCAAACAAGGGCTACATATTTCGCAATGATCAACGGTTAAGTTAAATTTTTGCCATACATAATATTGATTGAAGCTAATATTTCTCTCTCTCTTTCTATTTCTCTCTGTCATTCTTTCTCACTCTCCACATACATATCTTTCCCTCTATATTTTAGCCACACAACTAGCCAGTGTCTTTCGAGCATTTATTCAGTTCATCGGTTCATTTCCTTCTTACTATCGAAATGTCCCATTTGTCGCTTAGTCTCCGAATTCCCAGTACAACTTAAGAAATATTCTTCTCTTAATCAATCCTTCCACAATGTATATTAATATAACTGAAGGTCTTATGCCAAACAATAGGAGATAATGAAGAGGCGAACACAAAATGGCAAAATAGATAAATATACGATATATTCGTGATCTCTTCAGATAAAGCTTTGAGTGGATTTAGTTTGTGCGCCCTCTTTAATGTGTGATACAATGACCATAACTACAAACTTAAAGGAAATATTTATTGTTTAGTTTGATAGAAATGTTGGTCAAATCCATCTAAACGTGATAAAGATTTGCCAGCCGACTGATACGGCGAAAATTCACAAAATACTGTCTGAGACACATATCCATAATCAACGTTTCCTCCTATTAGGATGTAGTTTCCTTTTCTTGTAGTTTAATCAACATTTTCGACTTTTGAATTTGAATCGATCTCTCACCGAGTAATTACTGTGCAAAATTAGAAATTTGTCGTTCCCCCTATATAGTACATTATCTGATTTCTTATCTGCATGCCCCATTTCATACAAAAAACAAGTACTCTGTGGTTTCATCTAAGGAAAAGAGTGGGCAAAAATTATAGTTCATGTCCCTGTAATCGAAAAGAAAGATTTTGCAAAGATTTTTGAATTTCAGTGATTATTTTGAAAACCTTCATTTTCTCTTATCATTCGTTTAAAGTTCATGATATGCATGTAAATTTTAACATATACACATATGCACATACGTATATAAATGTATATACATACACCTACATAGACATGGATATGTATATATATGAAATTTGATCAGTATAATAAAGGAATAAACAAACTAACAAAACAAGTCTGCGTTAATAAAGTGCCAATCGGGCTGTTAAGAGCATGCGCCTGCGCGTGATTTAGTCGAATTCACGAACTTAATGAAGTTCTTTAAATCACGCAATGTGTTGCAATAACAGCATCAGAACACAAAACTAGCAGCAACAACCACGACAACAACAACAACAACAACAACAACAACAACAAGAATAACAATCATGGTATTAGTATTAAGTGATGGCCACTAACACTAACACTATGAAAGCAAGGTAGGCAGTCGATTTGCCAGGAAAATAAGTAATCAGAGACACTGCTCACAGCACAGCAGGTCGTAATGGTAGCTAAAGATCTCATTAACACCACGAGAATAATTAAAAGCGACTTGACAACAAGATCTAGATGTTGCAAGAAGCCGACTGCCCCCGTAAATAAAGAGAACTTATTTGAAAAAAACCCAAAAATAAAACAGTAGCAAAAGTGCACGAATTTTTCGGTAAACGTTTTATAGATAGCATACCAATGACATACGCTGAGGTGGCGCTTTGTTAGTTTGTCTGTCTGATTGCTTGTTTGTCTGGGCCTTTGATTGTCGGTCTATCTTTAGTTAAGTAATGAAAAAGCACTGAGATTAAATGTTACAGACCAGCGTTAAAAAATTAGTTACAATGCAATCTTTCACTGACTGGATACGTTAGTAGTTAGGTTTGTTTGTACATTCGATTATTCGATTACTAAAAAATGATCACAAAAACAGTTTTCAATTAAGTTTACAGTGAGCCCATTACTATTAGGCCATAAAAAAGCTAACATAAAAGAAATCTCGGTCAAACAGTGGGTAGATATTATATGTGCAGTCGTCAACAGCAATAAATGGCAATATCTTGGGAACTGTTGTCTTGCTTTGTTGTTATGGTAAAATTTACCTTTGTTTCGTTTAACTGTTTTGTTGCTAAATTTTTGTTGCTGTTATTATTTTGTGATTTGATGGCATAAAAAAGACCTTTTGTCTTAACTTTAGGTCACTTTTTTATTATTTTTGTACAGAATCGTTAGTTGGTTCGTTGGTTTGTTCGTTTAATTGTTGTTGTTTATTTTGACGCATTGATTGATGGATCGTCACCGAGAGTCACCATAAATATGTCGATGTCGTCTGCATCATTCGACTGATACTGTTGCTACTACTGTCGCTGATTTCATTTTACGTTCGCAGAGAATGCAAGGGACACAGAATATTACGCTGCGTGTGAGTGCGCGCGTATGTTCTATGCGATCACTTTAATATTTATCGCTGATGTTTGTCTGAGATTTTTTTTTTGTTCCCGAACAATTCTGTTGAATTTCGCGCTCATTTCTTGAACTTGATTCATAAACAAGTTTTCGGGTACAAAGCGGGCAAAACGAAACAACAACAAAAACAACAACAACGCACAGTCTCTACCCAGAAAACTTTTCAATATTTAGTTGGCCGTGTTCATCAGAAGGGTAGCGGAGAGAAAGGAACAACGGTAAGAAAAAAAGCACTTAATTACCTTGACTGTGGTAGGCCTATGTCTGTAACACAGTTTATCGGAAACTAAATGATGCATGTACCGCTGCAGCCATCAAGTCGCTGCATACCTGTTTGTAGTGGATCTATTTATTTATTTATTTATTTTTTTTTTTTTAATTTATTTTATTTGATTTCCATAAATGTAAAGAAGTGGCTTTCGTTCTTAAATAATTAATTAAAAAAATTTCTTTCTTTTGATTGTGGATTTTAGTCCTAAGGGTGATGATGTTCTCGTAGGGAGGACATGTGTATAAGCGTAATCCGTTACAAAATTCCTGGATGTTGTTCAGTGTTCAGTGGCTTCCAGAATAAAAGCTTTAAACATTTTTCCTTTCATTCATCTTATAAAGCTGACAGCAGTAGCAAATGGGAACGCACTACAGTAGAAGTTTTGTCAATCAATACTCGACATTACATATCCTGCATATTAAGTAGTTAAGGAACAATATCGACAGCAATAACAACACTAAAAATAGCAACGAGCGCACACTTAAATTTTTACATGTATGTAAATATAGGTTGTGGTGTAAGAAACCGTGTACGCGCGCACACATTCCTTTGTAGCGAAAGTTTACTTACTTCCAGAAATCGATATGTAACGTGACAGCATCCCTTCAGCAGTTCAGCCACTCGCCAAGACGAAAAAAAGAGAGGAAATAAAATATGCAAACACATGGCCGTTTTGTTTACATGAACCTCCATATACAAGCACATACTCGAACAAGCTATATATATATATACTATATATTTGTAAATGTTTTTCGTTTTTGACATTTCATGACATCATATACTATACCGATAGAAATGAAGTGGAACAACACTATAGAAAAATGTTGTTCACTCTTTGCATTCATGTTTTCTCCTTATGTTTTTTCTTTTTATTTATTTATTTATCTATTTATTTATTTTTTTTGTTCTATTTGGTATTTTCTGTTTTCTGTTTTCTGTTTTCTTTTTTCTTTGTTCTTAATGTTTTCAACAATTTGAATAGTTAATATTATTTTGGAATTTTGTAAACTTGCACAAAAATTCCAAAGATTTCTATAAGAAACTATGCTATGTATGTAGCCATTTAAGATTGTTTGTTTTTTCCATTTCTATTGTTGGCCGGTCTTGACAATGTAACCTTAACAAGATTGAACTCTTAAAGATACAAGTGTTTATGCCGGCATTCTTATAAAACTGATTTAGTTAATACTATTAGAAATCGTCTATTAAAAGACTTTCAATTGCCACAACTATTATCTGAGATCATCTTCTCTAAGCTGTTTACAGAAAGTTAATGTATCAGTTGGCGTAACCTTTTGTTACTTATACCGGACCATAGAAATTTTGTAAAAATGTTAGTGAAAGTTGATGAAAAAAAAAATGTAATCAACTTACTCGTATTTATGTTGTTGCAAGCAAGCATTGGGAGATGTGTGAAATCATCATTTATAGCCACTTCAAAGTGGATTTACTTAAATGATAATCTTTCGTCTTACATCGGCTTATTGTCATTATGGTTGGGCTAACAACTACTGGGAGGTCGTTCGTCATCCATTCCATTGTTTCGCTTATATCATTTACTATTGATTTCGGCATTTTCTTATATTAAAATAACATGCAATTATGTGTAAGTATCCGCACACGTATGAGCCACAACCACGCACACGAGTAGGTAAGTCCATAGATGATGTTAGCGATAATTTTATGATGATTTTGTATTCTGAACAAAAAGCAACTTAAATATAAAAATATTCAGAGTATTAAAGGAAAACCATTGTATATACATACCATACATACCATGGTATACTTATACTTACAATTGCTGCTACTTATTGGCATCTTCTGTTATTGAAGTGAATTGAAATCTTATAAAAACTGATGATTCAACAGTTTTATGGTTATTTCTTGAAGAGGGCCAGTGGTTAACATGCAATATTCATTTGAAGCAGATTGAACGGTTAGTTAAACAAAAAAATGAAAAAATATAAATAAATAAATTTGGAGAGTTGCTCTGATGCAAACGTATTGTATTGAGCATTCAGTAGCGTATCTGTTTTTTAATAGCTATGTCAAAAGGAAAATCACAAGCCCGGTGGAAAAGGTGCAACAATATTATCATTCTCGGTTCACAATAGCATAACACATTCACTAGTGCAACAGCTATGGGTGATTTATATCCGTCCGTTGATTATATTTTTGGAATCCAACAAGTCGTGAAACTCATATTAGACAACTGAATCTTTGGTGTTCGTTCATATCTTAATCATTTGAAGTAAAGTTGATAATAAATAATCATGAGCCTGACACGTGAAAGAATCGGCGCTTTACCAAATAGGAAAAGTAGTCTCGATAAGCATACACAAGCAATTAGCCCTTCGCTAAAATAGATTGTCTAAAAAGTATTAAACTAATCTTTTATGTCCTTTTTATACTGACCTTTGAGAGTCGCAAATACTACCTGTGTGTTCACTCTCAGTGACACTTTTCGACTTTGAATTCTTTACTTGTATGATTTTAGGTTACAGCGACGAAGGCGAGCAACATTTGCCATATCTTTCGGACTATAAGACGCAATATAAAAAAATATATCTTAATGTTACTTTCGGATGGAAATTTTTATTTTTTGCTAACATAACTCGTACTGGCAATATTCAGTCTATCTTCACTCTCGGCGCTATCACTCGTCTCGTGAATATCACCGTTCGTATTACTTTCATCTCAACTATTGTTGTTACTCCTTTCAAAAACTGCGTCATCTTCCGTACCATCTATAGCGTTGCTTATTCCGCATTTTTTAAATGACTTTATAATCCTGTCTTCTTTCGCAGCTTACCATGAATTGTTCATCCAGGCACAAACTCCCGAAATTGTTGTTCGTATCATACGTCCTGTTGTGGTGAGATCATGATTTGGCTTTGCCATCCATTTTTTTCACTCTTCTTGCACAAAATTTTTAAAAAGTTTATTGCTATAGACATGTAAAGGTTGTGATTGTCTTGTGAGGCTTCCAGAAATGACTGCTATTTCTGTGTTCATTCCTTTTAGAAGGTGCTGTATGCGCTGTGAATTGATTCCACATTAACATCGATGGCTTTTTAAGCAATGCACCTGGACTTCATCCATATTCGCAACTTGATTAATCTCGAAATTAGATTTCATTCTCGCTGGTCTTATAAATCTATGGAATTCTATAGTTTTAGATCCGCATTCAGCCGGCATTTTTTGAGTTAGTATTGTTTTTGTATGGATACATAACCCGTGTCTTTTCATCAAATGTAAAGCACCATGACGGTGATACGGTAAACTTTAAAATTCCATTAGCAGTTGCCCACATATTTCCGTGTTTCGATTGTTTGTTACCCAATTTTTCACTTCTACTCCTGGCCATTTTCTAAGTGCGAATGGAATGTTTTCTTGTCTTTACTTAGCAGTTTTAATTTTTCCTCTTGTTTTCTTCATTCGCGAACCATTTTTCCTGGTGGTGGTGGACCAAAATGTTTTTCTGCTGCTGCGTTTCCGTATTGCATAATTGATCACCTTTAGTTTACACTTCACGTTATATGAACGGCTTTTTTGTTTTACGCTCATTTTTTAAATTTATAAAATTAATTCAAATTCGTACAAAAGCGTACGCGATTACAGTCTAAGCCTAGTACCAGCTATCGACGATCATGGACCAAAAATTTAAGTTTATTTTTCTATGTAAGAAGGTGCGCCTTAGAGTCCGAAAAATACGGTATTTAGATCGAAAAACTATCGGGACTACGCAGCTGAGGCAGCTTACTTCAGCTGACGTGAGGTCGTTGCAACTGCATGGCAATTACTTTAAAGTAAAGTTGCCCTTTTAATGACTTATTGTGATCGGAGAATAGGCAATTGCGTAAGGTATTTGCTCTCGTGGACCAATGGAGATATCAGGACCAAAGTCCTTTTTCTACCTATCGAGTGCTAAGTGCTTCCTACATAGGCGGTTACGAGCAATGCAGCCAATTATTCTTTAATAAAGTGTTAGATATACAAGAGTGACCTAAGGCTGAGGTTGTTTTTTTTCAATCTAGCGCGGGTGGTGTTTTGTGATCCAACTGATGAATTCTGTAAAACTTTTAAGTGTACTCGGTCAATCCCGAATCCAGGTGTTATCTCTTGATCGATAAATAATTTTACGGCAAAAATTTGTGAATTTATTTCTTAATAAAAGCAAATAATCTTTGTAGGCCGTGAATAAAAACAGTTTCGTTTATGGTGTTTATTTTTATGATTTCGCACTAAAGTGGAACCGTTCGTTGATTTTTTGATAAGATTTCGATGATGTTTGCCGCAAAACTAACATAAGAACTGTACGATGATCAATAAAAGGTCTTCCAGTCAAATATTATCACCATCACGACTAAATTGTACGCATGCCCATATGCATAATTACAAACCAGTAAAGATATTGATGAAGCTTTAGAAAATGTTGTCACATAATTATTATGACTGTGGGGCAGAGAAAACGTCTTTTTCTCCCTCTCTTCTTGTTTTCTCTATCGGGCATCAGCCCAGTAACAAGTGACCAAGTACAGCAGACTCTATGTCAGAGATAGTGAGGAGGTAAGTATGAAATAAAAAATGCAGTTGGATGTGTGTGTGCACATGGGTAAAGAAATATTCGTAAAAATATATATGTATGGCTTAAAGACGTATAGATTAGGGAATAAAATACTATGTGTTAAATGTCAATGTTCGCTTGGTTGAAAGTATATATATATATATATACATATATATATATATATATATATATACATTTTTTGTGTTAAAACAGAAATTTGTAACTTCCGTTACTAGTTAATGATATCAAATTATTTGTTAATTTCGCACAAAATCAATAATGCAGGAAAGGAGCACATATTACGAAAGGGAAATCGTGATTAATTCAAATAACAAATCGTAACAAGTTTTGCTAAATGGTAACGATTGCAACTTCGCAACAAGCAATCAAACAATCAACCACTAGCTCGATGCGCGGCCAACAAGAAGAAGGATGAATTAATTACAAGTGCGCATTATTTGTTTTAGAGTTTTAGCTGAATCATCTGCATACACAGAATCTGTGGAATGCCAACAGCACACAGACGCACATACAAACGCTCATTCTTATCCCAATTTTACTTAAGTACGCAAATATGCACACATGACTTCTTTTTTCATTTCTTGTATCTCGGACAGACAGATGAAAAAAAATTCTTTAAATAAATAACAAACAAATAATTCATTTGAATGCATTTGCTGGATTGCTAACTAAATACTTGATTTATTTAGTCGGTATTTAGTCTATCAATTGTTTTCAATATTTATTTAATTAACCAGTCAATCGAGTATGCATTGACGCTTCCTCGTCATATGCGTGTTTCCTGATTTGTTGTTGTTTTTTTTTTATATTGATTCTTTTATTTTTGGAGCCTTTAAGCATCCGTTGCTTTTCAAGTCGTTCAGATGCTGCACAAAGCAACTTTACGTCGCTCTGATATATTAACATTTAACATTCTTTGCTCACATTGATTGATTGAACAGAATTCCTCTGGATGCCATGTAATATGCCTTAATTGACTTGGGATCATCTCTAATTTTGCGGTCATTAAGCCACCTGCCATTTCGAAATCTTTTTCACTGGCACACAGTGAGCGAAAGAGAGAGACTTACAAAAGAAAGCGAAAGAGAGAAAGAGCGAGACAAAGAGGAAAAGAAAGAAAGAAAGAGAAAGAGAGAAAGAGAGAGAGAGAGAGAGAGAGAAAGGTTTAATACAATAATTTTAACTAAAAGTTTCTTGGCGTTGGCAGCATTTCAAAATTCTCCCGATTGGCAGTTTTGTCATTTGTGGTCACTGTCTTAATGTCGCCACGGTGTACGTGGCTATTCGCAGTATGCCACATAAAATAATTAATGAATGTTCAGTTGCATGCCTGGCGTTCATTGCGTGGAGTTGTGTGGAACGCAGTTTACACGCGCAACATCACATTTGAGACGCGCTTAAAGTGTCGCACAATTGTAGCTAATGCCACAATCGCGTATACACGCACACCAAACTTAATGAAGAGTTTTTCCAGCAATATCTATAGACACACGTAGTGCTTGTTTAAAAACTGCTCGCTGCCTATAGTTTGATACAGTTCATCTCTTCATTTTCATGTTGAGTGCTCCAAGAACATGACAAAACCAGACTACTGCACGTTGTGGATGTTTAACATGGGATACATTCATACAACGGTTGAGTGACGAGCTGACCAAGTTGACTGCTCCATTTGAATTTGTTCACGCATGCATAAGATATACAAATAAAAGCTGAGTTTCAATCACAGCTTAAGAAACAAAAAGTATGGGTGACTGCTTAATTGTGTTGCAAAAATAATTTTGCAAAACCCGTAAAGCTCGTTTAATGAATTTGATTTATGATAGCAGTCGCCACACTTGCATTGGTTAGATGTAACGCTTGAAAGACAATGAGAGTCAGTTAGACTTCTTTTATCGCCCAGCTCGTCCCTCTTAGCGAGGTAAATTAGTTCTAAATTCCATTAAAATTTTGATGAAAAGATGCAAAGCCCCATACATATGATGTTCATATCAGCATATGTTGCATATTTGGCGTCAGTATTAAGTGAAGCTGATGGATGTTTCGTTATTTTCATGCGAATGGTTACCGAACGCAGAAGGATGTTGTGGTATCCTTCTGTCTGAGCCCAATGAAAAAGTATGTCTTGATGATCGTAAGGAGGAAAAATGAAAAAAGGAAAGAAAGACAGACACACAAGGTAGCAAGTGACACAGCTAGCAGACAATATAAGACTGTTTCTGGCTGCCTGTTGAGTTAACTACTTGCATGGATGGTTGACCGGTTGGTTGCTGCTGTAAGAGAATCATAGTATTATGCGAATAAAAACCACTAAATTATTTTGAAACTTACATTGGCATTCGATGAATGACAGAAGCACGAATCGTGCAGGTATTTTGCGTGTCGTATGGACGTTGTGCGCTAACAATATTCTCGTACAATAAAACCAACACTGGAGTAGTAACAGCAGCCAGTCAGGAAAAAGACGAAGCAGAACCAGAAACATTAATAGCAAGTCAATAATGAAAATACGGTAGATACGGTGTGACATCAAGATGAAAAATAACTCAAAACAATGACAGGAAAAATGGACGGACACAAAATAGATACACAAACAGAGAGACAAACTGGTCGCGTATTGTTGTTGTCCACCATCGTACACAGCATACAGCAGCCATAGTATGCAGACAACACATTGCAGAGACAAATACGCATCTTTGGCATTTTATGCCTAATAGGGAAAACGGCTTGGAGCAAAATATATAAACAAACGTATACACAATATATTCGTATGCATGGATGATTATATGCGTGCATATATATGTAACCGAGTGTATAAGTGAATAGTTGGTCAAATGGATGGATGGATGGATGGACAGATGCATAGATGGATGGACGGATGGACGGACAAATGAGTTGTCGGATGGATGCATAGACTGCATTGTAGTGTGCTTAAACATGCATGCGTATATGTATGTATATATATATATATATATAGATATGTTTGCATGTGCGATTTTATGTTTTTTTGGTAATTTTGCATGCATTGTATGCGAAGTATATGATATCTTGTCTTCCAGTCTAAATCTGAGGAAAATTTGGTCAAATGTTCCCATACAAAATGAAAACAATCAGCAAATCAAAATTATGGTAGCGAAGCCGAAATATCATGACATGACATAACAAAAAACACAATTCTTGTAAAATGAAACCCTCCGTCTTATCGTTGCCCTTACGTTACTTTCTCTGCATTTATGCGAATGTATTTGGAAACTAACATTACTAGAAATGCTCTTGTCTTACATGATTGCAACAGGATGAAAAGCAACAAATTGTGTATATATGCACATGCACACCTACACATATATTTTAGTTCATACATACACAGCCCTCAGGTATACACCATTTTGATTAAATTTGTGTTAACTGTAAGAGAATTCGTATCTAAAGCCTTGCGGCGTGTATAGGCAAACCAAAAGAGAGAGAGAAAAAAAAAATAGAATGAACTCATTTCTCAAATTCTATCATCATCGTCATCAGCAACCAACAACCGTTGTCATCTTTGCCTCCTACAATAACAACCAAACAAAATTCAACATTACATTCAATGTATCTATAATCCTTACTGTGTGCGTGTGAGTGATTTTGTAAAAGGGAAACACTGGCAATTGTACAAGAGCTGTGGGTCTAAGCAAATATGGCGTCCAATCAGGCAAAAGGCCATAATTTGTGTTTTACCTTTAGGGGGCGACCAAGTTTTGACGGACTGATTCTCGCTCTCCTATGTAAGAAACAACGCAAACTAAGTTTATAGAATAAGTGAAGCCAACGATAATAACACAGCAACAAGATAGACAATACAATCATGCAGCAATGACAACAGCAACCAACAAAAACAATGGTAAGTAAGAACGCCTGACAAAATCATGTGTTTTAGAATGCAAAACTAATTGACTTGACACTCAAGGCTAAATGCAAACTACTAAGGCGCCATCTAAGGCATTAACAAGAAAACGTAGAGAATTTTCTCAGATGTTGTTACAATTTTCCGCTATTGGAATAGTAATAATATTATTTCCACATTTACTTTTAAGTAATGTTCAAAATCAATGATTTGAAATAAAGTTTTATTCAATGTTTTTGCATTTGTTTCCTAAACAAAACAAACTCGCCAAACAATGATTTTAAGACCATCAATACTATTAATATTGTCACTGCCACAACCCGTATCATCACTACTATGAACAACATTTTCACTATCATTGCCACTACCACTACTACCACCACCACCACTATTACCATCAATGTCCCCACCCCTCCTACCCTGGGTTATTGTTAGCTGCTTCGTTGCTTTTAAATAAATATTTACTGTGTGTACCACATTATATGCTTAATTATTTTTTAATTTATATATGTATATATATATATATATATACATGGTTACTGAAGTTTCTGCAAGTGTTATGTATTCAGATACCTACGCACGAACAAATGAAAACATATCTTGCTGAACGTTTTGTGGCCGTAATTTCTTTCTAATTTCTATTTGTTGTGCTGTTTTTGTAAAACAGCAATTTTTCGCTTAAATTTCGAAGGCTTTCTCAAACGAAATAACGAATTAATTGTTTTTAAAAGGGTATTTTTGGTTTTAGTACCTACATATGCGCATAAGCTAATGGCCTACATCCTGATATACCAGTTTATATAAATATACATATGCATATATGAGAGATGTGAGAGATACGTGTATAAACATAGCCACGTTCACTGACCACTTAAATGAATTATTCGTCGCGTGACGTTGAAATCATTTCGCGGATTATGGACAAATAAATCGGAGGACAGACAAATTTTCGTATTCATTTATATGTTTTTATGTAGTTTTTTGTATATATATTCCAGAATGACATTTACTGGTTAGTACAGCTCTCATACTCGGTAAATAGTTCCCATAATCGAGCAACTATTAAATTGTTTTTTATACGTAGCTGTATGCGAACAACTTATGCGTATATTTTTTATTAAATTAATAAAACAATATTTTTCAGGCGAAATATTTCATTGACTCAATCTATATATTATCGTTCCTGCTGGCATCATTTAAATAGAAAATGCAGTCAAGCTTTAATTAAAATCACTTTGAATTTATGACAAAAGCAAAAAGAATTTTACCTTTAAGCGAAGTACACTTCGCCGAAATGTTGCCAAAACTAAAGTACTCGAAAACACTTAAGATAGGTAAAATCCCATCCCAAATGTGATCCAGAAGAATGTTCTACATCGTGTTATACGAAGACGCACGCATATACTGATCTAAAATGCATATTTATGTCCGTCCGTGCATCAAGTTAAGTCGAAAATATAAGACCAAGTCTTAAACTTTTTCATAGTCCGCAACTTCCAACATATTGCTAGGAGAAGCTCGCAGTTGCTAAAATCAGCCTGTAAGACAACTAACTAAGATTTTCTAACTGGAAAAATTCTAAAAATGATAAAACCAAATGAATGATTCATAAAGCTCCAGATGGCGCCACAGCTGGCAACTTGTGGAAAGATTAAGAACAATTCGATAAAGATTTCCCGCGTGAGAAGAGACTAACATGAAAATGCCATAATGAAATTTGCTCAAGTCAGTCGAGTCAAGAAAGTTGAATTGCAATATTCGAACGAACAAGATTACAAGGGGCGTTAAAACGTTGTAAATATAAGTTCATGTAATTAACTTGTAACTGGATCTTCTTATGAATGGTAAATAGAAGCCACGTTAACATAAAAATCACAATTCAGTGGGACTTCAACTCAGAAAGATTCGGAGAAAAACGTAACATCACAACAGGTATTTTAGGTGACAATATTCTCAGCTATGTTGGTATATATTCTCCTATTTACCACAGATAATGGGTAGATGGATAGATTTAATGGATTGAAGCAACCCAGGTTTGACGATTTTGAGCTATAATTAAAGAAAACCCTCACCATTTATGGCACAGAACATTCATTCAAATACATGTCTACAGTGCATTACATTAATTATAGGCTTGATTTCTTTTCTTTTTTAATTTTTCCGAAAAAACAAAATCGATCTAATTATGTACTTTGTGGATACTTTGATGCACTTTTTAATTAATATTTACAAAGCAATAAAGATGAATTAACATTTGTTGTTTGCTGAACGCTCTGGAGCTGAACTGCATAACGTTTTCATAACTGTTTACGAAATGTAATAAAAACCACATAATCTCATACTAAAGCAAATTTATCCAAATGTTTGGTGTTCGATGTTCAATAGTTGAGAGATCGTTTCAATTTATATAGAGACGGATGTTAATAAGTAAATTTCTGTACAGTCATAGGTATAAGCTTCCATTTAACAAACTAATATAGACGACAGTATCGAGCTTGAATAATCTTGAGCCATTTTACGTAATCAGACAAACAACTTACGGGCTTAATTACTTAATCCTTGTTTGCTAATGTTGTCTAAAATTTATGAAATCCTCACACAATAGGGTAATACGTTGTTTCGTCTTTAATACACAAAAACACATACACATACACACATACACACACGAGAAAGAGGAGCGCTTGACCTCAATGAATATTTGACAAGTCCGATGGAAAAGCGCGCCGAAACGTAGGTGGATGCTCTCGCTTGTTCTAAAGGTATCGCTGCGGAGGGAGAGACGCCAGTGGGAGATAAATGGGGAGGAAATGGGAGCCTAAGGGCCCATCAAATGGAGCGCAATTGCAACCACCCCACACCAAATAATACCTATCGGCGGTCCTGCGGAGGAAAGACGCTTGGATAGCAAATCGTACATGCTGCTGGTACGGGTACCTTTTAAAGATTTTTATTTCTGTCTCTAGCTCGCGCAACAAAAAAAAAGACATACGCATACAAATACGCATACACGTACGTACACAGACGAGGTAAAATAGAAAGGCGATCCCTATAATGTAAACTTGTACATATGTCTAGGCAACATTTAAAGAAAGCGAAACAAAATACAATTACAGGAAATTTAAAATTAATTGTAAACGCAAAGCAGCATTAATTAATATTAACATTAAGTTTTTTATATTTTCTAATATCTCGATAAGCTATTGTACATGATATATTGCGTAAATCGATGTATGTGCGCATAAATATACGCTAACTGGAGACTCACATATGCTTCTCTAGCTGTTTATAAATCAAAGATCAAAACGTTAATTAAAGTGAAAAGTCGAGCAATGAATGGTTCCTTTCACTTTCATTGACTGAGTTTAGACGGTAAGCGAAGAAACAAAGCTAAGGGTAAAGTTTTGCTACGGTTGCGGTTAATTCATTAATTCACCCCTTGAGGTCATTAATTACTTTGAACTTGATCTTCGTTCATCTACATTCAAGTTCACTGCAAACGTTCAAAAGATAAAACTCAACTTTTTCTGACCTTTCCTTTAATTTATTAATAGATATATGAATAAAATAATAATGTGTGTGTGCGTGACTAAGCGTTAGTATGTTTATAATGCTTTCCTCTCCATTCCCACATCGTTATACGATTAATAGCAAAATTTTATTTATTTTCTTTTATTAGCTCCATTTTAGCAAATATATCTCACTATGGATATCTTTCGTTATTTGTTAAATGCTTGGCGTTGGGTAGTTTGTGCTTAAGAGCGGGAAGGATTACACTTTTCTGGTAATTCAAGTTTTTCGTTTGGGAATTTATTGATTTATTGACTTTATCATTTGATATGTTATGTATACATGTATTATATATATATATATATATATATATATATATATATATATTTATTGACTTTATCATTTGATATATTATGTGTACATGCATATAAATATATATATATAAATGTGTGTGTGTGGATACACATATTTATGAATAAATTATATGTTATGAAGAAACACTTCTGAGCGCATAAGCAAAAAACGTTACTTTAATTATTGTAGTAAACGTTAGAAAAATATTGTAAGTGAAACATACGGCCATCAAGTCACGATTTTGCGCAGCGCTGTCTCATCACTGTTCCTTTGTTATACAATACTACACTGAGCTATGTATTCTGTTCTGTTGTTCAATAACAATACAGTCTATGATTTTTTTTCTTGTTTTTTAATTTTCTTAATACCTATGGTATAGCGAATCTAAGAGAGCAGATAGTGACATGTACACTACAAAATTGGGAGCAAACACAAACGTTTTGGAGGAAAAAAAAACCCGAGCATTCTTATGTAAAATCATAATAACAAGGCGGCTACTAATAAAATTAAACATCACTTGTCGCTATCGGAATCTTTCATCGAAGTCTTCAAATTAAAAACTCAAGGTGGTTTTTCCTACTAAATTTTCGTACTACTGACGTCGGAAAAAATCATTTTGCCATTGATTTGTGGCCACCGAGGAGACGGTCGAATTTATGATTGTAGTTAGTAGTGTAGTTCGCTTGAAATTGACTAAAATCGATTGGATGTTAAGAGATACGTGATGTGATTTCAATGGACTAAACGCAAATCAACTAAAGAAAGTTAACAATTTTCGATCCTTAGTTCGTAACTGGAAAGTAAGGCTTTATTTTTGCGATCAATAAAATCATATTATCTAAAGCTTTCAACTAAATTGTCTAATGAAACGTTCGAGTGAAAAACTCCTGCATAAAGTATACATTTAAAGTCCTTCCTCTTCCTCATATGAAAATCGAGCTCAAAACGATTCTCAAACTAATGCAAGCTCAACACGTAAGCTGTACAAACATATGTACAATTATGTACTACAAAAAATCTATGCCTAGCCCTTTCGGATGAGAAAACGGCTTAGCTTCAGTTGAGACGGAAAATGCCAGATTTAAATGCAAACAGCCTCGTAGAAGCTAAAAGATTTTCCCTCGAGACCGTAACAAATCAAATAATAACAATTTTCTTCCGGTGCATTTTCTCTATGTATATATATATATATATATATATATATATATATATATGTGCATGAATAGAACAGCAAAAAATTAAAAATCTCATTTTTTTACATGCGCATGTACACAAACCCACAAAGAAGCTAACTGACATACTGCATAAACACTTGTACGTGTACCTTTGATCTTAGGTGAGTTGAGCTGATATCTCAGTATATAAAAAATTGATTCAAATAAACACGATTAACTAAAGCAAAAAGAAAGAAAACGAAAAAAAAAAAAAAAAAAACGTTTACAATATTAGTAACAACAGGCAGTTATTATAACAAAAATTCTCAAATATGAAATAAAACCAAGAATGCATTGTAAATTGCTTGTATTTACAACAAGTTGACCATGGGACGAAAGGAATTTGTTTCCCTCGCCTATGAGGCTTACACGATTAAACATTTGCCTGTAAAAATAAAATAATAAAGTCAAACTTATAAACATTGCATTGCAATTAGTTAAGCATGAAACAACAATAAAAACAACAACAATTGAACGTCAGGTAACTGTCAATGTTCAATAAACAGCAATAATACGAAAGAAAACACCAAAAAGGCAAACGAAACGATAGAAATAACACGAGATATTTCCATGAACAGTTAAAACTTGAGTTAAGAAAAAATTTACTTTTTCGTATTTTCTCTCCACTGATTATTCAACATTTGGGATAAGGGTTTAGGTCCATTTATTTTTTATTTTTGAGTCGCCTTCCAACCATTGTTGCCACTCCGTTAATACATTCGATCCGATAGTTCTTTTTACTTTGCGGATGTTATTAACTTCTTCGACTGCTCTTCTCTTCTTTTTCCCGTTGCGGACATATTGGCAATGTTCCTGCCAGCACCAATGCAACTGACGTTGCAGGTGTGCAATATCACTCACAGTATACAGAACCTCTGAAGTATTTCTAGCTTACGTAGAAAATGTTTTTTGGGTTCACATGAGCGCGGTGTACATCATTTTTCGCATAAGCTACGTTGCAATATAAGTTTCCGCTTGACCTGTTTTGGTCCACTCATATTTGGCATCATTTTGCATAAATTAGTTGCGGTTGCCAACGCTTTGTTCGTGACTTTCATTATACGTTACGCAAAAGTTTGTTTGATATCTAACTGTATTCCAAGATATATGAGGATACTACTGAGTACGATACGATGCTCTTGAAATCTATTTCCGACACTTAGAACAATCTTTTGTCCGTCGTTAGTATTGTTTCATTTTTTTCTGCGGTAAGCTTATCTTGCACTTCTGTAACCCTCTATTTGTACGACTTGCGCTATTATCTGCAACGAACTCTATAGATGAATCCTTGTGATTTGTGTAGGCCTAGACAAATAAGTTTACAAAAGAGCGAGCTATGTAGCAGGTGCGGCGGGTTTTTGTAACAAAACATGGAAACATGCCAACTTTGAAGCATAAGTTACAGACACTTTCTTGTTTTTCAGAAGTCGGAAGGCTGATTGAATTTTTTCCGTCGTGATCATATATCATAGTAAAACTCCAGCTAAATTTATTTTAACTCCATATTGTCGCTCTGTTTTCAGAAACAATTACACATACACTTTCCTGCTGATCACTTTGTACGGCAAACGCCGTGGATCGTTATTTATCTCCTTGCATGCTTGTCTCCAGCTTACTTCTTTCTATTGTTGCTCTGGGAGACTTCCACGTCCTTCTGTCGCACTCAAGCTCGGTTATGTTTCCTGTGGCCTTTGTAGCTTGAATTTTGCCCTTTTCCTAATTCGTGACTTTTGGCCATATGTTCCCTCTTTTTTGCCCGTTTTTTATACCTTCCACTGCTTTGTTGCCTATGGCGAAGATGATATATTTGTGATCACTTAACGTTTTTTTTTTTAGATACGATTGTATTCGCATTTAAAGAGTGGAGGAAGAGCCGGCATTTAATACGAAGAATATGTCTAGTGATGTGACCATTTCGAGTACAGTGAGCCATCATATTGAATTTTTTCATGTCACTCTGGTGACTTGCTATCAACATAATGTGGAAGCATTCTTGACGTGCTCCTTCAAAACCGCTAGGCCCTATCTATGCACGGTGAGAAGTAATAGCTATCCCTGCCGCTTCATCCATCTACTTTTTCAAATTCAAACTTAGTGTTCTTCATATATGTAGACGCTTTGCGAGGGACCAAGCAGCGTCTCCTAGTTTTGTGTAAGCCTTGCTAAGTAATACAATGTCTGCAATTTCTTCGACCGCTCTTTGTATCATTGAAATTTGGGCTTCTTTACCGCCTCCTGGATTAAGAAGAAGAAGAATGTAATTTCGTCTCCTTATTTTACTGGGACTAGAAAATCAGCAGCCTGCTTTACATTGATTTCTTTATCATCGGCCATCACTTTAGTTGCGATAGTTGGTCCTCTCTGGGCTGGATGGCTACGCTTTCTTCAAATCACCACGGTTTTCACGGTTTGCCAACCCTTCTATTTGATTTTTTTTTTGTGTTGTACCCTTTTACCCCTCTTCTTAGATGCGGTTCGATTTTCTCCTTTTTTCGGTTGAATATTTGACGCGTTCTTTCGTTAGGCACTGATACAGTATTTTCCTTGTGAACATACTACGTTACAATCAAAGCTTTCTTCTTCGGGATTTTTACTGCTACCGTGGGAGAGTTTGTAACTATGACTTCACTATTTTTCGTCAACTCTTGGTATAATGCCATAACTTGCCTCACATTGTCTGGGATTTATTTTATATACATTTCTATCATCAGCCAATACTGCGGTTATTGCGTTTAGTTTGCACTCGAATTCAGTGAACGCCTGTTGCGCTTCTTGCTTCAGTCTGCTAAAGCATTCTCCGTTTATTCTTACGTCAGCTTTTTCCTCATGTATTGCATTTGCATTTGTTCTACTTGGTGGTGTTCGCATCACTTTTATGTTTTTGGCAAGCAGGTTGCTGATTGCGTTACCGACCGTTTTGCTGCTGATTGTAGTTGCAACATTAATTTTACTTGTTGTAGTTGTCATTCTTAGTGTTGATGGAGTCTTTATTATTCCTATTGTTTTTGTATTTATTATTATGGCCGTTAATGCCATATGTCTGTATGCCCTACATCCATGCCTATGTCCTATGTCTTATTCTCTTTAGCTATGCCTGTGTTCTATGCGCTATGCCTATGCGTAGACCTATACCTCCGCGTGTACCTGTGCTTGCGACTGTGTGCCTGTATCTAAAAGCTGAAAGGATTGATATTAAGACAATGCATAAGATTGTTTAGATACTGTATAACAAATCCATAGATATAGAGTTAATTGTCAGGCTCCACATTGAAACAATTCAAAATTCAAAAATTCAAATCTCAATGCTATCGTTTGTGAGTTTTGTCAATTCGGTGCCATCTCTTTTCTAAGCGTTTTCATGCGTTTAGGTAACATTTCATATATAAAAATAATTTTCATTTAATTAACCGTCTTAACTTTCAAATTAACTTTTGACGGCATTAACTTGTTTTAGTTGTGCATTAAGCGCTGCTGCCGACTTACGGTGCCTTTAACTCAACTATTAATTCATTATTTACATACACTCATGTTCAGATTGAATGTTGTTGTCATTTACGTAAGCTAATCATGACGACGCGTAAGCAAACATACAGCTAATCAAAGAGTCAAACAGTGAGACGGACAGAAAGACAGAGAGACAGACAGACAGACAGACGGACTCACAGCTAGATATATGGACAATTAAGCCAGTTAATTAATAAATTGTCATCCCACTAAACTATTATTATTGTTTTACTAGTTTTATGACGTTTTATTTCTAACTTTCCTTAGCGGTCAGCAGCGGGTTGTTAGAATTTGTTATTTACAATATTTTCTAGCCAGTCTGTTAGCTAGCGAAACACCAACCGTGCTCATGCATTAAACAATATTTACAATTGTCGTCGTCGTTGCGGTCGTTGTCGTTGTTGTCGCCGTCATCGTCGCCATCACACATTATTCTTGTTTTAACAATTACACCGTGGGCTGCTCTGTGGGGTTCGTTTGTTAAAAATGAAGGTCAACTATTTGCTTACTAATCGCTTTTATTGCCAGCACAATGTCCGTCCAAATATATGATTGTAACCACAAACAACAGTCGCTACTAAATATACTATATAGATTATTGCTACTACTACTACTACTACTGCTTGTAGTAGTACAACTTGTTGATGTTATGCCTGCTGATTGGTTAACTTTACGTTTGACATTTGGCGAAAATGCTTTGTTGCACTCGCGTACTATTAAAAGCTAACAAACCTAAAATACTTTGTTTACCTTCCACTTAACAGCAAAGCGCACAATCAAACACAACAACGTTTAGTTCAATCATATATCCATCCGTTCATTCCATATACTTATACGTGTGTATGCATATATGTAAGAATGTTCATATTATAAACTGATCACTGATAATGTTTGCTATGAACATGTTAACTCTAACTGGTTATTGTTGTTAATGTTGTTGTATTTGAAAGAGATTTGATATTTATCTATTTTTTTTTTAATGCTTTTCTCTTATTTGGTCTTGACATTGTCTGTCTGTAAAATATGGCAGACAGATATCTGTTGCGCGGCATTTACTTAGATTTATATTATGTTGAAAATGTAGCTATTGCCGAGTAAGCAGTTATTATTTCATTTTCAACTTTATAATGTCATGATGTTGTTTTTTTTTTGCTTTTCTTTATATTTGTTATTATGTAACACCTTTACAGTCAAGGTTGAAATTATTATAATAATAATGTATATAAATACTTTCTTTAACTATTAACAAATGATTGCAAATTTTTTTTACTGCCTCAGACAGCAGCCCGTTTTGAGCCAGTCAGAAGCTTATAGGCGGATTTGCCGCTTTTCTGGCGCTATTTTAAAGTGCATACAAGTAACTGCAGGAAATTTATTTAATTTTATTTAAAAGACAAGATCTTAACAAAAAACTCAAAGAAGTTTGATTGCAACCACTCTTAAGAAGTCAAATAGTTGTAGAGCTGCCTTGTTCTTCCCTTAGTGTGCCTACAACTCCTTTATTGCATCGATAGCAAAATTCTTATAGCTCTCAACAAGGTATAGATCCAAATGTCATTCCTGAGTACCATTTGTTTTTTAACTCCTCTTTTCTGGTATTAGATGTTATTGAAAACTCAATCTGATCCCTGTTCTTCCGTATTACTTTCTTTTTCGGTCGCTTTATTTACATGCACGAGACATTTAAAAATTCTTTGTCATTGGAACTATAGTCGAAAGGATCCATCATTATCGACCGTCAGTAAAGCCAGAAAACACAGTAAATTTGTTATTGGCTTTATGGCCACTCTCTGTACGCGGATAATAATTGCAAACAAACAGGTCTACGTAGACAATCAGGTAGAATAAGTTTAATGCAAGCGCAATCCTCAGAGGCTAGGGCTCGAATAAAGAGAAGGAAAACAACATGTTTTACGGTCTCTAAATTAAAATGACTCCAACGTTGGAAATGAGATAGAGCGACACTTTTGAAATAACACGAAAATATTCGATGTATGGATAACTTTGTGAATGTTTCAAAGAACTAACAAAACACTATAAAGAATTCTTTGATAAACTAATGGCTGCAAAGAAAAGCAGGAAAAGACGACAATAACTTAAATCTATATTAAGGAAAACATCCTATGAACCTATTGAAAAAGAAAAGCCAAACCGTTATTGAAAAAGAAAAAAAAACAAAAATAAAATTTGTGTATAAAGTTAACTGTTGATATAAACCACGATTGTAATGTAAAGACATTACTACCGCACTTTATATAAATTAGAATAATAAACTCTTGAAAGACATATGTGAATATATGCAATGAAAATAAAATGTGAGTAGATGGGCACGAAAAAAATAGGAATAATTTTGTGGAGATTTATATGGTGTACCTATAGTCGTTTTTGAGCTACGAGCAAAAGGCACGGAACGAAAAAGCACGGTGTTCTCACTTTTGATTGTATAAACACGTAGATATCGCAGGCGTGTCTCCTGATCGGTTGAGGTCAATTTCAAATTCTTTTGCCAATTTGTGCAAAGTGCACCACATATACTATAGAGTTGGCCAGACGAACCGTCGGACACATATAGGTTCATTCTGAATTTGAAACTCGCCAAGAATTTATGTACTTCGTCGGGTTTCTAAAGCTTGCTTTTACGCGTTATAAAGAGATTGAAATGAAAATAAAATTCTGATGCGTTGTCAGTTTTTCCCATTTTCGTACAAGTACCGTAGCATCGTCCATAGAATGTTCCAATTTTTGTAGATTTATTTGCTGTAGTCTATGAGTAGTGAGCAAAAAACCAACTTTTTGTTCCTGTTCAAAAACTGATGTGCTCTCAATTTACGTGAAAATGTGGGCGTATCCTTCGACTGATTTGACCTATTTTCAATATCAGCCTGCGTACAAGAACGTCCAATGTTTTTGGAAAATTTGATAGCTTCGCCTTTGCGGTCAAAAGAATGTTTACAACAGACATTATACAGATGGACAGACGGACCTGCTTAAATTGATTCAGAATTTGATGCTAACCAAGAATATATATATTTCTTCAGGTCTCTGAAACTTTCTCCTGGGCGTTGCAAGCGTTGTCACTCCTCCTCATCCTTCGGTGATAGGTGTATAAAAACAATAAATGTAGAAATAAGCTTAACGTATTTATTTATTTACTTTGTTATTAGTTATAATATGGTATTTCAATCAATATATAGGTAGAATAAACGAACTGTGCTTAGTACTACATAACCAAGAAATTTATTTCATTTAATGGGAAACTAGAAAGAGCATATAATATAATGCTGTGTTTTGTGTTGTTTTCTTTTTGTTTGTTATTCTATGCTTATAGAAAATGAAATGGAATTTAATTTATTATTTAAAAAAAAAAAAATTTTTAATTGTTTAAATTTAGTTTGGCAAAGGCGTCTCTGTGAATGAAAATTCTGTAAAATGCAGAACGCCATACAAGACTTTGCTTGATTTCGAAAATATTTATAATATAAAGTGTTTTTGTGTAAGTTGCTTCCAGTTGGTGTAGCCTTTAGACTTTCTACATACACAACGTACACGTTTTTCAGGCTACAGTCCACTAACATTAAAAGACTTTTGTGAGTTTTTAGACTGAAGCTTTTTACCAAGTAGAGAAATATAGGATGCACGATTGTTAATTCCTGGCTTTAACCAAGTCTCTGTAAACGCAATAATACGACAATCCGCACTCACACAATGAAGAAATTCACTGTGAAGCGTACAATTCAATCCTTAAACATTTTGGTAGAGAAATATTCCTGAAGTAACATATCCCTCGATAAGTAAGTGTCCTTATTGATATATTTATGGCATTACTGTAGTAATAACTTTCAAACCATACTCGACGAAACTTCATGACATTCTGAAATTTAGTTTACAAGTTACCCATACCTGTTCGGAGTGGATGTCACATTTGCTCACGCTGCCCACCCAAAGGCAGCTAGGAAGATTATGACACGCGTACTTTGGGGCGGGTATGATATTTTGTAAGTCGACTATGTCGTCGAAAGGGACAGAGGGTCCGAAGCTGAGTTTACGGCGATTTACTTAAGGAGTAGAAATTACTTCTCTGTATTTTTCCATGAAATCCAAATTTATTTACACCTGAAAGTGTACGATGAGCCCTGGACTCATTCAAACTTTGTATTTAAATTTTTTGGGTTTTTTTTTCCTTTCCTTTAAATTGATAATTCACACTAGAAAAAGTATTTGTAAATCTGGAGTTAGTCATTTTGTCAAACTTAACCGTTTCCCTTTTTATGACGAATTCGAGCATGATGTGCTTCCTCTCCTCACAATAGAAAAGAAATTCCCTATCTTGGACAGGAAGGATGCAGTCTACCGAAAATTTGGGACACTGAATTGTTGAGGAGTTGTGTATAGCATTGTGGAACAAAACTGCAGCATCTCATTCTTTAACTACCTTGCGAGCTATACACTGAACCCGCACGATTTAGTGTTCTCTTCGGCTAGCCCATGAGGAACCCATTTTCTTGGCTGCTGCATCTTCCCATTGTATGAAATTGAAACGAAATTGTTTTTTCACTTATTGCTAGCCGCACAGCAAGCTCGTTTCCGATTTTAGGTGGGATTTCGTCTACTAAACTTACCAGAACGTTCATCGTCTTCAAGGCTAAAAGTATTGGACAAATTACTTTGCAATGATCCACCGTAGTCCCGAGCATCACTTTTTGTGCAGCCTTTGGTCATCTAGTTAGTCCAATTTATAATTTCTAAACGTGTCTCTGCTAGATCAACAAAAGTGTTGACTAGAAAGCCCGCTCGACCGAGAAAACTTCATAGCACAACAATAAAAACGAAAATTCAGATCGACAAAAATCTGACAGTGAAAGCTTCATTTGGTTTGGCAAAAGAGTTTCACTCCAAAACTACAAAGAAAGCTCTATACAGTTCTCACGCACAGGAATCGAAAAAGCGGCCTTAGCAGAATATGAAAAATCGTTCATGGAAAATAGTGGAACGGCCATCATATGAGTTTTTAAAACTAAACACAACGCAAACAAAACTGTAGAACGCCGAATAGTTCGGATTGCTGCGGAAGGTATTGCTGAAAGGCTTGGAATAATATAAATATAATATAAATATCGATAAAAACCCGCATGGCATTAGCTACTGAAGTGAAACTAGATGTTTATCAGCCGATTTTCACCAGCTTTTGCCTAAACAACTACTGGAAGATCTATATGGAATTGGAAAACGTAAAAGTTTGTTTTGTTCAAAGAATTCTTTATGAACTCAAACCACGAGGCCATCATGGATATAAGAAAGGAGCAGGATGTATACGTCTATCCAAGGTGACAAAAGAAACCATCCGTATTTAAAGTTACATAAGCCAGATCATGTGTGCATTGTCTACTACAATATTGTGCAGTGTCAAGTCTGATACCGAACAACTTATGAACCCTGTCGTCGACCGCATCTCCATGCGTTGAATCCTTACAAATAACCAACACGCAAGCACGACATGCCCTGACGTGATGTCCTGGAAATAAACATTTTCCAAAACATTCAATGTCCATTTCTTTCAGATAATGTGGTATCTTATTTAGATAGTGTAGTATTTAGATTGTTAACTGTTAGTATTTGCAAGTAGTTCATAAAATCGTTTTAAGCCCATAATATTCTTGATTACCGAAAGGCTCTAAATCGATTTAGAGTTAAATGTACTTCTGTCCGTCCATTTTTTGTACATATCCATAAAATAAAAATGGAAATATAAAGTTGGAATCGTGCATCAATATGTGTAAGTAAAATGATAGTTTGGATATTGACTTTTTATCTATTTCATTGACCAGATCCACCAAGACTGAATATATACAAAAACTGTCACTTGATTAGCCGACACAAAATAGAATCTTTTATCTGATAAATACTGTTTTCGTTTAAACGAATAGTTTACGTATGTAAATATGTTTGTAAACATGTCTGATACTAATGGCTACTCTGATGAAATTGAAAAATAATTCTGTGCAGTTGACGTGCTGGCAACTTACAAATTCTTACTTGCAATATTTATGTATTAACTTACAGTGAGCTGCGGATATCAAAGATTCGACCCAAGACGAGAATTACTTTCAATTCACTGCTAAGCGAGCAATACCAATATAATACGAATCGCGAATCGATGACGTCATGTCAGTGAGTAAATATCTATGTGCCTAACAATTTCTTACTGAAAATATTATGCAAAAAAATTCGAATAAGTAGATGTAACGCTACGTAGAAAGAAATTTTAGCCTATCTTTCTCCCGCTCCATCTTCGTTTCATTTATTTTCACATTAATCTAATTTCAAAATGTTGAAATCAAATTTTGTCATCAACTCATTCACAATAAACGCAGAAAGGTCCGCACAGAAAGTTGACAACAGCAACAACAACCAAGGCAGACCTAACAAGCATATTCATTGTCTGCAACAATGAAGACAACAATAACAAGAGAAGAAACACAACTTGTACTGCACTCTTCCTTTTACATGTTTCAACATTTCGAAATAGTAAACGATAAGGAGGCTAAGGGTAGTTTACCGAAGCACGGATTTGAATTCAGGCGTTGATTGCGTATGGTACACGTTACAATTTTTGAATTATGTTTTAATAAATGTTGGCAATGTGTGGGTGTCTGGTTGGACATGTTTGTCTATCTATAGTCGTATCGTGCGTGGCAAGCGTACTTCTCTCGTACATCGAGCAAGTCTTTCTTTCAATGTTTGCTGCGAGGGAAGTCGAGTTAAGTTTAAACTTTGAAATGACGCATAACCATGAAATGCAATCAAATTTGTGGTTGTATACCATTGTCAAATGTTGTTGGCAAATATTGTCTTTTGAGTTATTGTTATTATTGTGGTTGCTGTTGTTGTTATAATAATAATAATAATTATTATTATTATTATTATTATTATTATTATTAATACTGTCTTTTACGCGGGGTATACTTTTATTGTATAGCAAAATTCAAAGTGACAGGTTAGCGTCAGATTTTCAAAAATGTTGAAGCACGGCGTCAGCTTGATTTTTAACAACAACTCAATGCAAAATTTAACCCAATAGGCTGAACAACGGATTGGCTGACTGCTCTCATTGATAAAAATCTATAGGTATGTAAGCAATTTTGCAGTTGCGGTAGTGTAGGTGGATGATGCTCGCATAGTATGCGTTAATGAATGAAGACTGATGCACATGTCAAATTTCATTTTTAACACCACGTACACAGAAGCTGAAAGAAAATTTTTAAATCGAATTTCAACAAAAGGTGGGTGTTAAGTAAGTTATGACATTGGAATCGCAACGGTAACCGGTGAGGGTAAGAGGAAATTTCAATTTCAAATCGTAAGAGAGCAGATTTTCAAAACAAAATTGGTTACAGTCGCTCTACCGAGAATATGTACATACGTATGCATGTATGTACGTAAGAATGCAAGTGAGTTAAGGGTTCGTACGAAGAAAATAAACAAAACTGTAATTTGTGGTTTGGAAAGGTGGAGTTAACGCAAATCTGTTACACTGTTTTTTTTTTTTTTCATCGTTGATGACAAAAATTTAGGGTTTCCTGGCAGTACACATGAAAGGATGTCAATAAATACGTATTGTTATCGTTACTGATGTTGTTTTTTAATTTTTTACTTTTATAATTTTCTATAAATTATATAAAATTTAAGCTAAAAATGTTTTGTTATTATTGAAATTATAATAATTTTGAGTTTCTTTTTATGCTTAAGAGCAAATTACGTTAGGTTGACTCCACCTTTTTAAAATCACAACACCGAACCAATTATAACATTTTGACTTGGCGTGTAATTGCAACAATTTGGTTGTTCGCTCGCACACTTATAAGCATATTTACATGCGAACACAACCAAACCAAATCTCTGTATGAATTATGATATGTTGTTAGTGTATATTAATCCAATATATATGTAAATTCAGAACTGACATATACACACACACACACACACACACACACACACACACGCAACAGAGCAAACATGAAAGAATTGCTCTGAAAAGTGTTTGTAATGATAGGACTTGATGTTAACGTTGCTACTGCTGCTGTTGTTGTTTTTGTTACTTTTGTTGTTGCTACAATAAAGAAAAAAATCAACGGCAACATGAACAGCTAAAATAACCCAAACACGATAATCGCTCAAATGAGTAGAAGAACAATAACTAAGGGAATCAAAAATATACCAAAAAAGAAGAAAAAAAGCAAAAAGAAAAATCAGAACAGTACTCACAACACAGCTAATGACACTTAGTATGCCATGCAATACGTGCAACAAAAGCACCGCATGTGCTTAATTGCCAAAAACCTCAACACATAAAGGATACCCAAATGACGGCTACAAAAATCCACTATAATAATAGCAACAATAATAACAGCTACAGCGAACATGGAAAACTAGAGCATGCAACACCATTAAACAATGTTCGCTTTTGCATTACACAATCATAAACATATACACATACATGCATTCATATATACATACATACATACATACATACATACATACATACATGTAAACAAGTAAACAACTTATACGCATCGAAACACAATACAAGGACACTTTTTTTCCAATGCAGAAACTTACATATTAAACAAAGAGAAAAGAAATTCTAGCAAAAGCTATAAAATCGTTTTATAAAACGCAAACACATACCAATACCGCCACAGTTATAACATTATTGTGTGTGTGTGTGTGTGTGTGTGTGTGTGTGTGTAAGTAGGCTTCAAAATGAAACATGAATGGCTTTTCAAGGAGTCTCCTTATTCTTGTGGAAAAACTCGGTGCTTCTACAAGAAGCTGTCAAAATCGACCGTAAAACACGTAAAAACACTAGACGTATAGATTAGAATCCAAAGGACAACAATAACTATGAAAGTATATAAACAGGTAAAATTTCTATCTCTTTTTCTCGTGAGGCAAGCACAAAAACGACTAAAAAAATGAACAGACAAACAGACAAACAGCTCTTCCATTTCGACTTCGAACAAAGCTGGGATAATCGTCTTCTAGGTTCATCATGCTTTGCCACTGAATTCACGTGTTCACATTGGTCTTAAGGATCAACGCTAAGCTCTACAACATTGTATAGATTACAGGGTTTCATTATTTATAATATAAACGCGTGACTGAATTTATTGCAAAAGTGGTAATAAAACGGACCGAGGATATTAATGCGATCAAATAAGAAATTCTTGAAATTTTTTCGTCTAACTTTTGCCAAGTTTTCACATTTCACGATTATTTGGACAGACAAATTTAGCGAAGATAGCTTGGGGTAGCATTATTTTTAAGAATTATAACATTTTACAAGATTACCAAGCGTGCTCTTGAGTGTTGAGTATGAACGATGCTTCTTGCTTAGTACACACGCATGCTGCGGTGGTGGGTTTCAAAAAAATGATAATGTACCACATATGCGGTTAATTGCTGGGCTCTATATTCTCTTTTCTTTTTTTTTTCTTCTTCATTTATAAGCTTCAAAAGATATGGGAGAAAAAGAAGAACGAAAAAGAAGTAGGTATAGTGTACACGTCTATGTTTACAGAGAATATTTTCAAAAGCGAATCAATAAAAAGCAGGTGGCGTGCGCCTAGTTGCAGTTTAAACTTCTATGATGTTTTTATACGAAAGAGCGTACCTGTGTATATATGTGCGATTGCTATAAAACACAATCTTTACCGCAACATGAATTAAACCGATTTTTCACTTTTTTTTTTTTTCTTTGTTAGTTTTTTGTTAGTTAAAACAGTGATATGGGTTCGAAAAAACTATGCTTAAGAATGATAGAGAAGTTAAAAGAGGGAAAACACATGTTTACTGAGAACTTAACACTAGAAGTACTTATGCGGTCGATTTGATGACTCGCTATATGTAAGCTTTAAAAAGCCCCTATAAAATATTTAATGTTTCAGAAACGTATCCTTATATATATATTTTTAATTTAACACAGAAGGCGACACACAGCTCACTTTATATAATTTTTAGACTGTGGCTGATCTATTTTCATTGTGTGAAAGAGTTCCCCACCACGCTAGTTTATATTGGAAACAGATTTATAATTATTTAATAACGATTATAACAACGAAAAGATTCCGATTGAAATCGATAAAAGCCGTCGAAGGAGGGGCACATATATATCATTTACGATGACCATCATTGTGATGGCCAAAAAGGCGCATCATAAAGCAGCCGTGAAATCTAGTAAAAGAGAAATGTCGAGAAAACACCAAACACGTAGTGGATGTAAATATTATATAATATGTGTCTTCAAATAATTAAATAAATTGGTAAGACTTTGCAAAAGCAATCTGAATTATAATTATAGTTTAGAAGAATTGAATTATGCTCATACACATTCATACGAGGCATTTAATTAGTAAACAATTTTCTAGCTCCTTACTTAAATGCGTATGAAAAATGCAGAGTTTGCAGGCGGAAGAAAGAAATATCACGAAGTTTATAGTGCAGCAACTCTACACGCTCGGTTTTTTCGTACATTAAAACTGTTAGCGTATTTTATAATGAAACGTATTCTTTTTCTTAATATATTGTGAAAACTGAAAAAAACTATAGTAATATCACAATAATCACAATTTTTATATGTATTGTGCTTCTCGTGAAATTAAAAATTGTGATATTATTTTAGTTGTTTCCGAGTAGCACTTGGTGCTACCGTTCATTGTTTCACATACTTGTTTTCTCTTGTTTTGGCTTAGTAGGTCTTTTGATATTTGCTCTGCGATTCCAATTTGTGTTTGCTACTCTCTAGGCTTACGGTGAGTGGTTATTTGTGATTGCTAATCTGATATTTTATTGATTTTCTAGCCATTAACCTTGAAATTTCCCAACACATTCGCAGTTTAATTGCAGGCTAAAATATCATTTGTTAATATTTTTTCTTTTTTGCATAGCGCTGTATTTGTAGTTAGCTCATCTTGCTTTCGTAGCCCACTAAGTCTGATTTCGTTTTTCACAGCTACATACCTTTATTAGTGCCATTTTCTTTTCTTGAGTCCTAATAGATATCATTGATTAAAACACAGGCATTTGGTAACATTTAATTTGTCCTTTTTAAGTAAAGCTAGGTCCTCGATAGGTTTCGTTAAGAAGCGGTCCATCGAGCTTAAAGATGCTTACGTTACAAAAAAGCTATACATGCGCTTAGTTAGACCAATACTTGTGCATAGCTCTATTGTGTGACCTTCGTGTAGCTGTTACGTAGATTCAGTTGAATCCGTACAAAAACAATTATTAGTTTTTAACCTTAGGAATTTTGGTTGGGACCCCCCAAATCTCTTTGCCTCCATAACTTGAGAAACGTAGATTTTTCTTGGCTTTTCCTTCTTAATTAAGTTAATAAGTGGTGCTATCGATTCGCCCACATTCCTTGATGAAATAAACTTTAGTGTCCTTAAGCGAACTTTCCTTATGTGTAACGTCCTCATCGGCACTCTATTTTCATTAAGCTCAGTCAATGTAAATATTATTATGAACTGTTTAATCTGTTCAGAGTTGTTTGCAGAAACCTAAATGATTCCTATCGGTTAATCTCAATAGTGGACTCTTTAAAGTCCATCAAAACGACTATGTTTAAACTAACATGGAATCTTCTTACTACGATCCGAAAATTAGTTTCAATTGACTTACAACTTGGATCTGTACTGGTTGTAGATGTGTCTCTGTGCTACTTGTGCACATGCCTTTTCTATTTTTTTGTTTGTTATTTATTTATATATGAATTATCTTGTTTTTTTTTTCTTTTCTTTACTTTACTTCTCCTTATACACTTTGTATTAGTCTTTAATAATAATTAGTATAAGATTTACTTCTAAGAGTCAATTGAATCCGGCTGTTAATTTATTTTAGCTGAATTTCATGTACAAGTAAATTAATAAATAAATAACCATCAACAAGGTGAGATACATAGTCATTTTGCAACACCCCCACTATGTCTTCAGACTAATCACAGTAATGGTTCAGTATAGAAGCTTGGATTATTCGAAGGACTTGCACTTTTCATGCCTCGTCTCGACAAACTTCGCGTAGATTATTATCGTCTTTTGGTGCAAACAAAAAGGTGCCGCCTTGAGATAAGCAAGAATTTCTCGTTATTTTTTTGTTATAAATATGAAAAACAAGGTAAGGTAATGTCTGAGGAGTGTAGTTGTCTAGAATGTTCAGCTTTACCTTAGACATTTGTGAAGCCCACATGCACGTGGCTTGCGCTCTTTCTTTTCCGATCTCACATAAATCTCACACTGCTGTCTCTGTTACTCTCCCCCTTAATTTACCTTCCACAGGACGAATTGCAAACCTCATGCCGCCAAATATTTTAAGGGCACTGAGTGCACCAGGATGCTAACCAGGATGATAACACTAATGGGCGGAATACATCGGCTGGTGTCAGCTGTGCGGATATGCCAAGAAATGTCAGCTAAAGTCACTCAAAAAACACCAAATTAGCTAATCGTCTTCCTCTTCCACCAAGTTATACAAGGAAATAGAGTCACTCTCGTAACGAATCTTTTATTATCTATGTGTCGTGTTACCAAGAAATTGTCTGGCGCCTCACAAACGGATGTCGTATCTAATCATTTTAAATAAATCTTGCCACCGGTTTAATCAAATTTTATTGATTTTAAACTTCAGTCTTCCGATTGGTTCCCATATCTATTGAAACGGATTAACTTCAGTTCTGATGAATTTCCTACGCCTTGATGCGCCTCTTACGACAGCTTAGTAGGACTTTTTCTATTTGTCTCGCGCATCGATGATTTTTCATGGCGATTAAATCGAGTCGAGTCAAGTTGTACCCTAACAATATTCTCTTCCTCTAACTAGAAACCGCATTCTTATCTCCTTCAATCTGGTTTAAATAATTTGGTTACAGGGTGCTCCTATAATGTTATGACATTCAAGGTAAAAAAATGCCAGGGCTTGAATTCTCAAGGAGAAATTCATTCCCTAGTGAGTACTTCATTCAGATTCATAGAGACTAAAAGACGTACATTCGTTCGTTGGCTTAAGGGTTTCATTCGATCAAAGAAAACGGGTTGATTTGCATATGAAACCATTAATAAAGTAAGGGTGGCACCGAACTTTGGTAAATCGGGCTCCAGAATGCTTGACGATCCATGCATTCCCGAAAAGGCCATACATGATTTCGATAAGACCAATACATGAACATGCTTCTGCTGTGCAGTCGTCACCTTACAGATGTTGTGCTGATTCCACACAATCTGTTCGAAAGCAATTCTTGTTCTTCACCCTTAGAAAATTGGGTTTGGACAGCTTTTGGTTGGCAGCTTATGAAAACAAATTGTTTTTGTTAGTCCTCCCTCCAGTAGATAAATGAAGGTTTATCTTAGGTATCTCGTTCTTAATATTAACGTTTCAACGTCTTTAACCTCTCGTCTAGAAATTTCATCTTCATAAAAATTATTAAATTTTAGAAATTAAAATTCAATCAGCAAATTAGGATTTGTTTCAAAAGACCAATTCAATATTTCCCCGGTGGTATCTTTTCCTTCGCTTCGTCACCACATTCTTCTTTGAAGTATACTTTTAAATTTCTTTGGAATACTGAACTAAAGGAAACAAAGCTGACGCACACAAGTGATGATACGAATATTTTCGAGACTGATTAACGACGAACTAACGAACAATCATAATTCAGAGCAGTAGCAATAGAAGCCACTAAAATATAACGGCCTTAATTGTGCCACTGATGCTGATGGGACCATATGAAGTTGAGATAATCCACGCTGGTGTCACCTTTCTGAAGTTTCCATTGCAAAGTGTAACGTTCTTTTAGTACACGCATTCGGACTGTTTCCGAATATGAACGACCGTTACTTTACTTTTGCTGAGTTGTATATTTCGTGGCGTCCAAAAGAAAGAAATTAAGTCATGAATGAATTTTTTACGATCGTAGTCAGACACAACGGTAGGCGGATCAATTTACAAGAGCACATTGTTCTGCAATCAGTTCGCCTGTTGAATACTTAAGATATCAAATCGATGAATCATTTGCGACGTAGTCCTGACTTGGAAGCGAATCATTTTTCTTGTTCATATATTAAAGATTAAAGAGCATCGTCCACAGTTTTTAAGGGCAAGGGAAGCAGTGGATGCATTCTAGATTCATGTTTAACGGGTGGACTCGTTTCAGAGTAAACGAAAGTGTATCGGTCAGTTTGTCAATGAGTGCAACTTCAAGAACAGTGACAAGTTTTTTCAGTAGTAAACATTTTTTTTTTTCCTAATTTCAAAGACATTAAGAGTAAGCGAAAGAAATAATATCTGAATCGGTGAGCGAGTACGAGTGTCGCATAATTTTGAAACTAGTGACATGGTTTTAACACGCTGCAGTTACTAATATTAACGCGATAAGTTGTAAGGAAGAAACAATGGGTACTTGTTTTACTTGGAATTTTTGAATAATCAGAGCCTTTAGATCCTACCTAGGACTACCTGCAGTTGTTATCATCCGGTTTAAGCAATTTTTTTCTTTTGTAACTTGCTCTTTAGTTTTTAGCTCTGAGCAGTTCAATAGTGCGAATAGAAGAGCATTAGGTAGGTATGCATAATTTTTCTTTTTTTATTCAATATAAAATATATTTATACGCAACGACCATGGCTGTGTATATATCACACAGTGTCTTTGCACGATTTTGACGCATAACGGAAACCGGAAATATATGCCATGGAATCAAGCGTACAAACACGTATATACGTTTATGTACATAATATACAACAAAGTGTTGTGCGTTTACGGAAGAAAAACAAAACACATGAAAAAAGAAAACACAAGTAAGAAAAAAGTCAAATTTATATTGATATTCAAGACGAGTATACTGCCAATGACCAAAACGTAAAAACGAATAGCAGAAGAAACCAAATGAGTAGAATGAAGTGTGTTAGCAAATAGCTACATAAAGCCAAATGAAACCCGGCTAAATCTAACTATATGGCAATACTAGAAATTTTCTGTTTTTTTTTTTGTTTGCTTTTTTTTTTTTTTTTTGAAAAGAGCAATTATTGATTTTTTTTTAAGTTTATGATTAAGACTAAAACATCAAAGCAGACAGAAGATATTAAAGTTGGAAAACGAAACCATACATTTGTACGCAACACTTTGCTTCTTTTTTTTTTTTTCTGTTATTTTAGTATGTTAGTATATTGGTCAGGCAGGTCTATGTAATGTAATGATGTAGTGTGATGATCTTGATAATCATGATTGTGTGGTGACTATTTACACGAAAGATGCGCCATGGATAATAGGCTGTCAGTTTGTGGTGTTGTTCTTGTTTGCAAAGTTGTTATGAGCTGTCACATGACACTTGACAATTGCTAACGCAGCGGTGTCATCACTATTTATTTGTATGTCTGTCTCAACAAACACTGACTGCTTAACAGGCGACAAACATTTAAACAGGCGGACAAATAGCAAGCTTCAGTCGGTTTTTGAAGCAGATTTCTTTTTTGACAGACTGTCAGACGATATTGTGAATTGATGCAGAACATCGCGGTAACATCAATTATTCGATAAGCATCATAAATTTTCTTTTAAAACACTTTGTTTTTCGTAATTTTCTGTTTTTTTCATTTAAGCGAAAATAACATGTGGTTGACGGATTATTGGAAAATCTTATATATTTTCTATCCACGGCACGGGTGAATCTGAATGCGTGCCAAGCAGATTTAAGAAATTTTTCCTATTTTCTATTATTTGGCCTTGAAGTTAGTCTCATAAGATCAATTGCATTTTATCCTTCTTGTAAAATTTCCAAACTTCACCTTTTCGGTAACAGAACTTTCCGTACACGTCTTAAAAGAAAAAAGTGAGAAAGAAAAAAAATTTTTATAGACATGAGTCTAATTAAATCTACGATAGTCTCGGGCACAATTTATGCAATTGACGCAAGAGTTTCTAATTTTGAACCCCCTGCCGTGATACAGTTGACAAATAGATACATTGACGGATGAACGGACAAATACTGTCACATCGGATCAAAATTTAAGATTAGCCATGAGCAAGCATGTGGTTTAAAGCATATTTGTAGTCATAATAAAAGCAATGAAAAATTAAGGATATTTTTTACTTGAAAACCATAGATACACGACTCTAATCAAATCGTTGCAGAGGTTAATACAATTGTTTTCTCAATTATCAAGAATTGGAATCATTTCCTTTTCGAACATGTTTATCCGAAAAAAGGTGTTTTTACAGATGAACTTTTTTTACTTAGTTTCAAATTGTATAGCATTCCTTAGTGTTTTTTTACAAATTAATGGAATGCGTCAATGAGGATGATAACACCATCTTTTCATTGGAAGGCAGAACAATGCAAACGCTATAATTAAACCGAAATTTATGTAGAAACTTTAAGAGTAAAGTTTTCTTCTCTTATTTATTTATTTATTTTTTTAAACTTCGGAAAATTGGAAAATCTTTATTAAACATTAAGGTCTTAGATATATATATATATGTATATATGTATATATGATTGTATGTGTAAGTGTCAGTTTGTTCGTTTTTTATTGTTGCAGTTGATTTAGCTAAAAGCTAAGCTACGCTACACAGCAGCCGGAATTCCCTTTTTCTTCCATACGTACGTGATCAAATCAAGTTAAAAGGATAACCCACCAAAATTTCCACTTGTTTTCCTTTATCTGTTTATGATATTATCCATCTAGAATTTCACAAGTAATTCAGTTGTGTGAAGCGAATATATATGTGTTTGTTCGTGTGTACATGGCTTATAAATTACCTTTCATGTGCGTTTGGCTTTTATAGTGTAACAAGGCAAAGACCAAGAAGAAGATTTCTTTGATTTTCCCGTTTCTAGGATAAATAAGTTGATTGCAGTATTTTATAGTAAAGTGCGAAGCAAAACAACACAGACGTACACTTAAAATTTTGATTTAAAAAACAAAATCAGGATACACATCGTCTTAGCTGATATTCGGAATAACTGAAAAATTATTTCTATATATAATATAAGCTTAACCTTACGGACCTAAACTAAAGGGAACAAATATTCATATATATGTATATGTTTTATAATATATCTTATCCCTAAAAATTGTTTAATAGAAATGTTATCAAACATTAAGACCAATTTCGATGGTGTGCATGTAAATAGAATGTATTGCGTACTTTTATCGAAGGTAAGTAAAATATTTTCTTCGTTACTTTCTGAATATATAAAAAAAAAAAAAAAAAAAATTGTTTTATAATGAAAAAAAAAAAAAAAAAAAATAAATAAATAAATGAGAAAAATGAAATGATTAAATACTCCTTAAAGGTTTGTCACAAATACGGCGCTACTGTCTCTGGTATTCCGTTGTCGGCTGTAAGAGAGTATAGCATATATTGTGAAATGAACAATTTTCTTAATTGCAAGCAATATTTATTTGATTCTCTTGTATTGTTGGCCTAGTCGTTGTACAAATACGAGCAGGCCTTCGAGGCATTAGCTTTAACACGTAATTTATTATGGAAAATATTTAGACAGTATTACAATAAAAAATAAACGCAATACGGAAAAAAAAATGAATGAATGAATGAAAAGGGGAGAAAGAAAGAGACATAGAGAGGAGAAAAATGAGAAGGTATTCGCAACATCTTTTAAGTGGCCTGTTAAAGCAACCCACGTTTCGAATACAATGCGGCAATTTAATGCTGCATCATGTGCCCGCCAGCAAACACATGATCTTCAGGCAGCATTAACCAACAGCATGCATTTATAAAATAACGTTTGTTGCAAATCAAAACACACGTGTATACGACAATAGGAACTCATAACTTTACAATGCGATTGAGTTTTTTCCGAGTCAAGCGGCGAAAAAAAAGAGCAAACACGTGCTTTAAATCAAACATATCATACATACATAAACAAACACAGTCTATATTGTTTACCGTAGCACTCACTTTTGTGTTTTTAAAAAAAGTTACTTTACACGAACACACACACAGAGCACGAGTCACTTAAATGTAAGAGTTTAAAAAGAAAAGAGCGAAGAAATTTTTTTATTAAATTCATGACTTACGCAAATCAGAAATTTTTTCGGCAAAATTTTGCCTAACTTAGAAAGTAGATAAAGTTAGATGCGTAATCGGTTGTTTGCTCATGAGCTTAATTTAAATCCCCAAAAATGAAATAATTTCTTAAGTTTTGCAACTGAATGGTAGACTGGAGTGACATGGGCAAAATTAACTCACGTACTCTCTGACAAATAAAGACCATACGCAAGTCATTTCACTGGCTACCTTAACACCACCCTATTTTGCTATTTACTGCCTGCTCTGCCTTCCGGTTTTTCTTTCTATTTTTATTAATATCACTTTAATGTTGCTTTGGTATTGTTGTTGTCACTGTCGTCGTTCTTGTTGTCGTCATAGTCGCCGTTGTTGCTCTTGTTGTTATTATTATTATTATTGTTTGTTGTTGTTGAGGTTATTACGAACATTTTTTTCGAAGTTAATTTTTTAATGATTTTAAAAGCAACAAAAGTTTCAAACTTAATCGACCTAAGGCGAATTGATTTAATCATGAAATTCCTTTCGAAATTTTAACGAGCACAACATGCATTACAAACCAACGGTCATTCGACTGATTCGATTGATTATTGGTATACGAGATAACAATAACAAGTACTGCACACTGATTATGTCAATCATTTAGTTACTGTTTGCGATACATGCCTGAGTGCATCTTGCTACCAAAGCAATATATTTGTTTTATTTAGTAAATGACCCAGAACGCATATGCCAAGTAATACAATTTCTCTCATTTGTTGGTGTCAACGTAGAAAAATCGGCAGCTCCTGATGCTCAAGGTATGAGAATAGAATGTGACTCTCCTTGAACTAAATATGCACTTGAAGTGTCGGAGGTTACACCCAAGCGCCTAGGTTTTTTTAAAACAGCGCAACAAATACTTCAATGGAGCCGATATCCATACCATTAATACCGTCCTTATTCAGTCAAAAGAAGGGCACAATTTTCATGAATGAACTCCAGCGTGCAGGTCTTATTTGGACGCCCTCGACCGCATACTGTGAAAGGCTCCAGTGTACATGCGTAACGAGAATGTGCCCAATAGTCCAGATATATCCAAAGCAAATGTTCAATTGGCGTATTTCCCCACCAAGCAACTCGTTCAACAGAGAGACTCCGCTTTTTTGCCTAAAAATTGCTACCTTCCAATAGTAGCTGAATAGAGCAGCTGAATAGGTGCCTAATTATCTTAAAAGATTTCTTTACAGAGATGTCTTGGAACAAATCTTGAGCAATAAGTGAACAAGGAAAGTCTGTCTTTAACGATACCAAGTATTTGCATATTAACTAGTGGAACGTGATAAGGACGTGAACAAAAGTGAATACCACATACATACAAGTTTTGCGAAAAGATTAGAGAACAATAAAGTGTTTATGACAAATAAGGTGCCATCCGAGTCGTATATAAAATCTTGCATGTGCACTATGACTGTTTGCATAGTTTGACTGTATTTCGTTAAATTCTCATAAGGATTTTACAGTTGATTCAGCAAAGAAGCCTCTGGTTCAATTTTTATACATATCATCGAAGAATGGGGGTATGTTCATTTTATCAAAACGTTTGCAACACCCCGAGAGAAGGTTTAGGGTCAATATAAAATGTACGTATTCAACACCAGTATCACATACTGAATGAATTTAGGCATGTTTGTCTTTCCATCTGGCCGTTTGCATTGTTGTGTATAGTAATCGATTTTGAATTTAGCAGAAACATTGAAAGCTTCTCCACTTAGGTTCATATTAGAAACGGACGAAATTGGTCAAAGGATATACAAACGGTACAACGTGAGCTGGAAACATCCCTGCTTTCAAAGGCAAAAGACTGGAGTTCTTTTCTCATTACAGCACTATACTGTACTATAACACATATAGCGATAAAAATTTTTACGCACATTCCACAATATCTACCAGCGTCCACGCCTACTCAATGTTATAGAGAATTCAAATTTTTTTCCTTGTCTATTTTAAGAAGCAGGTGTGGGTATAAAGGTTCAGCCATAGCCAAACATAATTTTCTTATTTGTTTAAATTCATTACCGCAGGGAGGAGGTATATTCACTTTATCTTCCTTTTTGTAATATCTACACAGATTTATGAAATATTCCATTATATATATGGATATATATACACATACGCGTATGCTACTGAACACCAAGATATATAGTCTGCCAGTTCAGGTGTTTGTCAAAAAGAAAGAGATGAAATTTCCAATCATAAATGAGTGAATTTTTTGCAGATAAAACCCACAAAAAAAGCCCACAACAAACACGAGCCACGCCTCTCGGAAAACAAAAACCTAGGTATTGTTCATATATTTATCTTTGTTGGTGTGCGTTCGAGGTTCGTGGGCAACGCAAACTAAACTTCTTACTTAGCTTTATTTCATTGTATTCTTTTTGTTAATATGCCTTGCGACTGAATGCTCAGCCTTCTATACCACGGCTCCTTTATGAGATGTGCTTATATAACGACCTTAGCTGCTTTCCTGAATCGATTTCTCTTTTCTCTTTTTGCTTCAAATATTTTATTATTATTTTTTTCGGTTTTTGCTTTGGTTGCTTTTATAAACTGTGAACGTGACCTTATTTGTGTTTCGTTTTCATTTCTTATCTTCGTGTACGGTGGGTAAGCGAGCAGCCAAGCAGGCTGACTGACAGTAACATACTGCTTTCGACTGCTTTAAAATTTTTTCCCTCTAAAAAAAGGATTTAAACTTATGGCGGTAATGGTAGGCAGAGAATGAAGCACAACAACTGTAAAAACAATGTTTTCCTCAAATGTTGTTTTTGTTTTTCTTGATTTTCTTGGATAGCCAGCCGCGTGTGTTTTGTTATTCTATGTTATTACGGTTCAATATTGTCATTTCGGATTAAATTGACATGTGCCATGGGGTTCAATCTACTACCGCTTGTCCACATATACCTACGCACATATACATCGAATGATTTTATCCCCTTTTTAGAAAATCTCGTACCCATAAAAAATCAGGCAGTGAGTGTTATTCGAGTTAGGAAAAAAGCTAGAGTACATAATTTAATGAAATATTCATTCAATTAAACTGAAACTTTCTTTTTAAATAGACTAGAAAGCGTATTTCCAGTTCATAAAGTTACGTTGAAACCACAGAAAAATATGATCCCTTTTGAGCTTAATGCTTCCGCCCCGCCCATCAAACAAAAATTTTTTTTGCGATTATCAGTACTACGCTCGTACTAAGCACCTCTTAAGGTACATCTAACGAGACCTGCCAGGGATTCTGGAAATTATATGCTCTTATGTGATAAAAATCTCCGCCCACAACAGAACAAAAGAAAGAACAAAAACTCTGCTCCCTATTTTTAAATTGGTTTTCCAGGTTATTTTATTGTAAGTGAATCAGACGAATTCCCTCTGACACGATTGAAGAAAAATTCATAAGCTGATGAAGTTAAGCAAGTCACATGCAATTTCTCGAAGTTTGAAGCAAATATTTTCTTTTACTTTTTTAGTTTTTTACTGGATCGAATTAAACAAGCAAGCAAAACATTATAAACAGACATAGAAAGTTTTCCTATGAATAGTCTCCTCAACAAGTATCGACTTAGTAGCAACTTCTTCGCTATTCTGAAGTGGGATTAATTTTGATAAAACACTTTCAACCTATGGAAAACCGTAGACACTTATCACGTGAAGTCGACCTCTTTACGTACGTAACTTACATTTCGTATACGTCCCGTAAAACTTGGAAAATGTGTAAAGGGAATGAATTCTGGACGCATGGAAAGCGTAAATATATATATTACAGACTACTTGTTATTATATCCCGATTTACTCAATATATACCTCGTACTTGAAGCGTAACGAAAATGATAAAAGAATATTGATGTCTCTCTGCCCCTGTGTGGAGCAGTGTTTGTTCAATATCAACGAAGAAGGAAGTATGAACCCTTTTGTTGTAGGTTTTCGAATACATCCTCTAGCCAGGAGGAATACATTTTTGGGAGCATCTAAAGCAATTTTAGTCGGACATTCTCCATAAGGAAATCTGATTTCGGATGTAATCCCGTTCGCAGGCTTGTCGAAATTCGTTATTCATTCAAGCTATAAAGTATTAATTGAAGAATACAGATCGACTGATCCCTTAGTTCAATAATAAAAATTAAAAAAAAAAACTACTTGGTTTCGCCAAATGGGAGTACGTCGTTTCGTTATGATGCGAAATAATCCAGTGTCGAGCATATTTTGGCTTCAACACCTTCGGTAAAGATATCAGTCAGAGTTGATTGTTTTACTATCTTCCGATGCCATCGTTACGTTATTGTGAGTTTCTCCAATGGACTAGGTAAAGAAAACTTCTAACCAAAATGAATTGTAGTTAGGTTTCACTCAACGAAACCGATGACATTCGTAATCGGACGAAAAGGCTTAAGAGTGTAATTAATTGTTATGCAGTCGTTTTAACGTCTAAATATTTATAGAATGTCGCGTGAATGCCGAGGAGAGTAATGCCTAAAAATAGTTGAATCTTGCAATGAGCTACCGATTTTCTTTCACAGCATTGCTTGCTGACAGATTGCCTTTTACATAGATTTCTGTGCATTATCGAGTTATTTCTCATAAAAGGACAAATTTATCCCATCAGAGTACATTCGAATGGATTGCGTTTTACCTGCAATGAGCTTTGCAAGCAAATTGGATAGAAGCTTCAGATCATATGTATTTATACTAGGATTTCACACGTCTCGACACCTATCAATTCCAATCTCCGCAATCTTTAAAAGTAAACATGGTACGGTTTACTTACTAAGCTTACGTCAACGTTAATATCGTAATGCATTCACTTTTCATCGTCACATCGTCACTCACAACTCAGGAGCGTTATCCTTCGAACTATATAGCACAAGCCCCGTCTACACAAATGACTTGTGTTTTATACGAAATTCGACTTAACGCAAGCTCGAAAAGACTACGTTATGCACTCTCCTGAAGGATAACTTACACAGTTATGTAAACTTTAATGATAAGATTTTCGGACGCAGAAATCAGTTTTCTATTCCACTGCATAGTATTAGTTACGCTCCCTCTTGGAAACTAATGACACACACAAAATTGAGTACACTCGCCCTAAGTGCTGAGTACATTATTAAACAGTCGATTTGACAAACGCTTCAATTTTATGTTAACGCAGTGAGCACGACGTTTGCTTTCATTCAAATGACGGCTCCAGCTCGCTGTGAATTTGCGGTTCTAGAAAGAATCGTTCGACGTCGATGCGACTGAACATTTTCGGATATTCGTTATAGATATTTCCACCACATAATCCTTTAAAGCTGCCAGTAGCCTCAATGCTATTCTAAAAATATTGTTGCTTCGTTAATAATCATATAACAACTGTTCAAATCGTTTTGGTAATAGCGTATAGTGACCTAAACTTCAATAAAAAGCCTCACCCCAAACTTCAACCATGACAATAGGAAACATTCATTCAAATTTCTTTACTTTACTGCAACAATTAAGAGCATTAGGTCGCTATTAAATAAAAATAACTGAATGCACAAAAAAAAAAAAAACAAGAAAAAAATTCAAATGGAAATAAATTTTTCTTAGCTAAGAAGCCAAAAAAGAAAAAAAATAGAACGGAAAGAATGTGAATGAAGCATAAGGCGATTGTAACAATTGTATCGCTTGTATAACGCAGCAATCATTAAACATGAGCCAGTACTTAAGCTGTTAATAAACCATAAAAAGCGAGCGAAATGAAATGTAACACAAAAAAAAAAAAAAAAAATTATAACAACATTTCAAGGGATAAACATGCAAACAACAGCAATAACAAAAGCAAAAGCAATACCAGTGTAATGGTGCTTATGTTTCTTTTTCGTTAGTAATTGTAAAGAAAAACTCAAACTTGAATGCCGGGATGATGCCGGTGGTGGGTGATGAAGAAGCAAAAAAAAAAAAAAAAACTGCAATTTAATCATAAAAATAAAATTTAACAAAAAACGGAAATAGAAACAAAAATAAAAACGAGGTTTAATGAAACACATAAAAAGAAAAACAAAAGGCGGAGCAGTGATAATAGAAGAGGAGAAAAATGAACGAAGCCATATGTTGATATACTTTAAAATTGTTTTAAATGACTTTCATTGCATACGACGGACTCCGTCTGCCCAATGCACAGACATTCTAACATGTACGCGCAACGGCACACACATACGCGGGCGCACTCTCAATCAAGTGTATGCTGCATGCTTTATATACAAATGAAATTCGCACTCCTTTACAGAGCAGAAAGAAAAAGCGATAAATGAAACTCAAAATAAAAGAAAATAAAAACGAATCAAAATGAAGAACAAACGAAAAGGACTGAAATGGTAGGACGAAGAATTTGCAACCGATTATCAATAACTATACAAATGATGATGGCAATGACGATGACGACGTGGAGGTTACAATGGTATTGATGAAGTTAATGCTTCTGATGTTTCCTTAAAATCGCGTTGCATTTGTGTGTATGACCATAAATTTGTTATGATACTAACTCTTAAACTTGCAGCGGTAATGAATTACAATTCGATCGGGTGGACGCCCTATGTAATCTTTATATTATTTATGGCTGACAAGTCAACATTGTAAAGTTGTGCGCTCTTTCTCTCCTCCTCTATATCATATAAACGCAACCAGATATCAAGCACTTTGAAGGTAAAGCGAAACATACAAGTTCAAGTGAAGGTGGAAAATATACCATCGCAACACGAACTACATTCTTGAAAACTACTTGCAAATGCTTATCGACAAGTGCTAAAATAATACAGAGTTTTTTCCTTTCTTGGTTCTCGTTTTGATTTTCTTTGCCGAAACCTTGAATAAACAATATTTCTTTTACTACAAAATAAAGTTCGTTTGGGCCTGTCTAACGGACTGACTGCATTGCACTACCGCACTGCCTTTCCATGGATGATGCACTCCACTCAAATTTCGCTAGCGGCTATATATTGCAGTGTTTTCATGTTTAGTATCTTACATACATCTTATAAACTTGGCTTGGCGATGATCATGGTACGTGGCTAAGTTGTCGATTGGCCTACTGTTTTATTACAAACCTATTAGCCATGCTATGCTAGCGCACGCATACACAATGCTATCACAAAATGCTCTGTCTGCGTTCGTGTGTGTGTTTGTGTGTTTGTGCATATATATCAAGTGTGTGTTTGAGAGCCTCCTTCGTTTCTTTTTTACAAAATAAAAAGAAAACAAAAAAAAAAGAAAAAAAAAGAAAAAGTTACGAGGAGCAAGAACAATTGAGTTTGAGTTTTTAAAAACAAACCCATCATACAACACAATAACGTATATGGAAATAATTTTTTTTTTTTTTTTTTGCTTTTTAGGGTCTGTTTTAAGCGACCGATCCCAAGGGATGAGTTGCCATTGCATTGTAGACTCAGTTGTTGCCCAACGGCTGTAGTTGTCTGAGCCGATGATAAGAAAGTTTGACTTTGGCCATGGCTTTGCCTGCGCAAGTACACAACGTATTTTTGGAAGTCGCCATTCAACAGTTCTTCAACAGCGCATTCGTTTCTGATACAGTGGCATTTTGCAAGATCTCTTGTCATCTTGGTAAGCTTTTGTATATTTGCTTTGTAGCAGTGTGATGCTAGATCGCTAGGTTGTGTGATGATTTTCACAATGTAGAGATATCTACGGTTATAAAAGCTTCCACTTTATATACAAACTTAATGCAGTCCGCGAAATTTTTGCTCAATGAATCATAATAGTTGAATAAGAGACTTCGAAGACAAAACTAGGAAAGAAGAAGTCAGCATAATTTGAATACGAAGTATTCATGATCCAGTATTTTCGAAATATCATTCGAGTATCATTCCATATTAAGTCAATTTAATATGAAAGAATCGCAAAGCGAGTAAAGCCAAATTTCAATTATCAAACTAGAAAACAGAGTTCAAATCGGAATGTTGGACATCAAAATAAATAATTAGGTATTTGAAGCTATCAATAAAGAAAAATAAAAATTTGAAGTCTAGCTTTAACCCTGAACCGAATATGAATTCGAATACAATTCGCTTTAAATTTTCTCAGTGTATGGTGAGTAATGCAAACATTTCTTTAAACGGAAGTCTGGATGCTTATACACAAAGTAATTATTGTTGTTACCAATGGTCAGAAAGCCTTGGTCAGTGAGACGAAGCAAAGATAAGGGCAATCAACTACCAGAGTTAGCAAACAAGAATCATCCGAGCTTAGTATTAACACAAATTTTGAGACTGTGTGCTTACGAAAGAGTTTTACCTGCTTTTGTGTGATTTGAACGCGCTATTTGTTGAAGTGACCATTGCCAAAATTTATTGTTGATCCGAACAGATATCGACAATGCAAGTGCTACCGGGCATTATCAAACTATGCGTTCGCAAAAGTGACAGAGAGCAAGAATAAGATTTCACTTTAGAGGGAAACAAGAAAGTAAAGACAAAAACGACAACGGCGACGATAACGATGACGATGACGATAATGATGATGATGATGATGATGATGATGATGATGATGATGATGATGATGATGTTGGCGATGAGGATAAGGATGAAAATGATGAGGAAGTCGACGACGATACATATCTTTTAGTTATGCTACCAACTTTATTAAACAAAGATTTCAATTTTTTCAAGCTGAAGTTAAAATTTCATCGCAAAAATGGCCGCTATTGCCTTTTCAGGGTTCGGTAGTTTGCAACACATACACACACATACACATAATTTTGATTTTGTGATAAGAGCTTTTACTTTTACTGACTACGGTTGGCGCACACACAAAATTGTCGATTATCACTTCAGTGAATGATAACCAAGCACTGATTATTTCAAACATTTTGCCATAAATAAATTTCTCACAATTTGTTTTTTTTTTTTTTTTCCTTTTCTTATGCGAAAAACGAAAAAAGAAATGCTTATATATGTGGCTGAGTAATAATTTTTTTTTATTGTCACTTTTGTTGCCTTTCTTTTCTACCAGCGATGGCAACATCGTAGGGTCAATGGACGAGCGCTACGAAACTAGTGCACCAGACACATTTGCAATTTGCATAATATTGCCAACATGTTAAACATACTTATGCCAGCCAACATGCAAATATTTCATTGTATGTACGTCTGATATGCAAAGCACACATCATGCAAACATGCTGGAGAAAAACTTTGAAAGAATATCAAATTCGAAGTGAATTTTTTTTGTTGTTACTGTCGGTAGATGTGTTAGAACACAGTGTGCATTTAACTATGTATGTATGTGACTTTTTTACAGTAAAAACAGTTACTCAAGGTCATCGCTTGTAGGGTAAGTAACAAGCAATGGCTGATGGCATTTTGTCGAAAACGGAGCGTTGCGGGGCTATAATAAGTAATCGTTTTCTATGCACGATACGTTCTATTACTGTTTATGTAGTCTTTTCTCAGAGCTGTTAAACAGACCGACAGTTACTCAGACAGTTACTAGTTAGTATTATTTTTTTCATTGTATTTTTTTATAACGATTTTACTGCATTCAGAAATGTCACTGCCATTGCTATCTAAGAGGTACCAGCATATGGTGGCATTATTGCCGCTGACACGAATAGACATAGACGGACAAATATGCAGACAGACGGACATATTCATATGTGAAGTAAATGAGACCTCACATACGCAGAATATTAAAATTCATCTTTGCTCGGCAAACTGTAACATTATGTATACATCTCAATGTAAGCTACATATGTACATATGTTATCAACTTGGAACAGAACATTGTTGTGTTTGCGTACATATGCATTATCGTATGTAATACATAAAATAGTTTAGAATTTCAGGTCAGGTTAAATGTGCATGTGTTCGTGAGCGTATGTAACCATATACGTTGTCCTTTCCTGTCCTGATTCATATGCAAGCTATGTTACGCCCGAAGAGCACGAAAGAATGAAAGTGAAATTATTTACCTATCTTACTCTCTCTCTCTCTCTCTCTCTGTCTTTTTTTTTCGCTCTGTTCCCTCTCTCTTTCTTTCTCTCTTCTTTCTTTCCTGAGAATGCGATCCACCAGTCGTTCTTCTATTCTTATTATTATAACATTATATTGCAGTTATTGGCCTTTAAAGTATTTATCGTTTATCGGTTGATTTTAATTATCATTTGACAATTGAAAAATTGCTTTGATATCCTGCAACTGAAACTCATTTAATTAGTAGTAATTGTTCAGCAATATAAACAAATTGCGCCAACAAAGACCTCCAAACAGCTGCTGCTGCAAACAAAACAAAAAAAAAAAAACAAAAATTAAAAAAAAGAACACAGCCACGTTAGAAGATGGATACAACGTACTATGATATATCTAAACATACATTCAAATGTGGCCCCTATCTAAGTATCTGTCGTTCGCTCTGTCTGCAAGTTTATATAATGCCGATAAAATGTGTTTTGATGTTGTTCACTTTTTTAGGCCGCTAGGCAAACTAAACTTGTGGTTGCAATAATTCACTGGCAACCACTATAATGGTGCGTTCAATTACTTTATTCAAGTATGTGTTATTGTGTATTCGACTTTCAATATCTTGAATGCCAACACCAGTTCTTAACTCAACTCAACATCCTTGGCAGGTTAGTTTGCTTCTTGTGGTACAACATAACTACCTACATATGTAAAATATATGCTGCAGTCAAAGTGATGTGGTTTTTCCACTTCAAATATTTAGAACATTTGTCTGTTCGTTGCTTAAGCGATTTGTTAATCAAACGATGGTATCGCTTTTCCTATATTACACCACTGGAAAAATAATATCTCACATGCATGTATATAAATATTTATGTATGTGCAAATTTACACTAGCTTGTTAATTATTATTTACCAAACGTGGGAGAAGACATTCTTCACATCCAAACTGATCAGCGCTCGTACAATATAAGACAAATCCAACTTATTCTAAGACAAGATTAACTTATTCTTAGTGCAAATCCTTATTTATTTGGTGCGGTGATCTAAAAAATTTTTGTAAAATTTCGAAAAATTTTATGAAAGCAACAACCATTTAAGGTAGTGCCTGAAGTCCTTTTGTACGAAATGGACACAATTTGGGAGTGATAAGTGCACCTAGTAAGTAAGCAATTTCTGTTAAGCGAAAGATTATGCGTTAAGTACGAAAGCATAAATATTTGTTTAAGACATATAGCACACGTAATCCATAATTGGGTTACGCCTAAAGAAATCTAGTGCGGTGTGGAAAAATCGATAAAAAAATCCACGATAACAAGTTTTGAATTTGCTAAGAGTTATTCGGTCATCATTTCATAACAGGGGAATGTTGCGGGAATATATTCGATTAAATGTCGTTGAAAACACTTCATCAGCAAGAACTTGAACTTAAGAGGCCATCATTATGCGGACTTATGCACAATTAATGCGCTTCCGTTCATTTCAGTTTCAATTAACGTAATATGCCAAAGCGAAAATCTATCAATATAAGAAGGACAGTAAATTCCTTCAGCGAATACCGAAAGTTTTTCGGCACGCGATCTTTCCAACTTACACCTGAATGAAAGAAATGTCGATGTACATGATATCATGTATCACACTGTGAAACGTGAAGTGTGATTAACTTTAAAATATTTTCACAGCTGAATGTTTTTTAAATTAAATTTAATGATCTTATCTCATCACCGAAGGATGGGGGATATCATAACTTTGCCAAAACGTGTGCAATGCTCAGAAAGAATCATTAGAGACCACAAAGTATGTATATTCTTGATCACCGTCAAATCCTAAATCGATTTAAGCATGTCCGTCTATCCGTCTAAACATCTCTCCGTCTCTGTAATGTCTCTGTTGTGAACATTCTCCTGGCCACAAAAATGAAGCTAACGACTTCAAATTTGGAAAAAACAGTGGAAGCTCTTTCACACAGGTTAGAATCGAAAATCGGCCAAATCGGTCGAAGAACACGCCTACAGCACCAAGTAAACTGAGACCATCTCTGTTTTTCAAAGGGAATGAAAAATTGATTTTTTGCTCGTTACTCATAAACTATAGCAAACAAATGTACAAAATTTGAACGCATATTCTATGGACGGTGCTGTACAATCTGTGCATAAAAATGGAAAGAATTGACCACGCCTACCCAATATTATAACATATCAAAGTTTGATTCTTTTTTCAATTCCCTTATAACACACAAAAACAAGCGTCGAAAACCCCATAGAGTATACAAATTCTTGAATGCACCTAAACATGTTCGCCTGTGCGTCTGTCCATCTGTGTGTTTGCGCAACTTTTTGATATTTGTGGTAAACATTCGCCCGTTAACGAAAATGAAGATATCGGCTACAAATTTGCAAAACTTTTCAAAGGACACGCCTAAAACGCGCACATGCTTCTACGGTAGAAACTTGTCTTATGGAAATAGAAAAAATCGTCTGCGTCCAATCCATATTATAGAGCATGAGAATTTTGTTCTTTTACTTCTTTTCCCTTCTTTTGAGGTAAACGATGATGGGTATGAGAGATTCGCTTACGACCGAATTTAATTTTCTTGCTTGTTCATTTTGTTATTGTTATTCTTCTAGTGGTATTCGATTTACTATAAAATATTAATAAAAACAGGAAACATAATTGTATATAAAGCAATTGCGGCACGAGCTACGTACTCGGTGTGTGTTACTTATATTAATAAACAACCAAAAAAAGTAATTAACAAAACTAGAATAACAAAACGAACAACAACATACACCGGCCACACTACTAATAATAATAATAATTTTGAACCAGTTTCTTCAGCTGATGCTTCAAAAGTAATTTGCATGCAGCTCTGACGGTATCAAATCATAAAACTGTAAAGACGCGAACGGCGACATCAGCCTAAGAATTTTAAGAAAAAATTTTCTAGGTATCATAAAGTAATTGTCGCTTTTCGGTCGCTTATGTGTGTAAGCTACCTCAGAGAAAGGCAAAGCAGAGAAACTGATGCCAAAGAGAAAGAGTTTGTTTTGCGCTGTAACAACAAAAATAACTTATTAACTAAGTATATTTACCATTTAGCACAGAAGCACCTAAATTATAAGACGTTCCAACATTCCGTACTTAAAATATTTTCAAAGACTTGGTGTTTCTGTTATCAATAATAACTGTAGTAGCTGTGTTAACTATCAGCCGCTTAATTCTTGTTATTTGTGTGGGCAAAAATCCACATCGAAGTCTGCGTTTTTAAGTACAGCTAATAGCCGAACGATACGTAAGTTGAAGAGCACGTTTTTCGGATACCTACCTGCGAATTACACGGTTCCAGACTACACGATTTATCTTATATTTTTGTTTATCTCATATCTTTGTTTATTTCATACGTATATGTACACAGCCGCATATACACCCACATAAAAACATGGAATTTCAAAATAATAAATGTTTGATACAATGTGACGTCATAGGAAGATAGCATTAACAGAATTTTCGTCCACACAAATTATGAAAATGAAAGAGCAAGCAATTAAATGACTGCTAATTAGTAGCGCTACTAATATTATTCTTATTGATAACAGAAGCACTAAAGGTCCTTGAGATGTCACTAGTTGCAATTTTGAACAAAATGTTGGGATATCTCATTATTTAGTTGCCTCTGATTTAGTATATATATGTGCTTGAGTAAAAATCTTTCATATGTGTGACCACATGGTAGGCTTGGCTTTTCTCAGTACGCTGTTTTTTATTTTTTGTTTCATTTTGTTGTTGTTGTCATTCTGTTTCATTTTTTACAAAGTATTATATAATTTTATCACATTTACGTTAAAGCAGTTAACAATAATCATTAACTTCATCATCGTGATAATGGCAATGACTTTGATATTGTATTATGCAGCCACTCGCACACATACACACACACACACACATATATATATATATACACATACATATATAAACACATATACATACACACACACACAATATACATATAGACGATGAACTTGAACTTGAATAATTATTTATGTAAAAATTTTTGTTCAATTGCACCAAAAAAGACAAAAACAAAATGCAACAGTTGTAAACATCAAAGCAAAGCCACACATTTTCAGTTACTGCTGTTGCTGCCGGTGTTGCTGTTTCCCGTCGCTGCTGCTGCGGACGCTTCATATAGTTTAATAATTGAATAAATTTACAACGCGCGCGAGCTGTTGTATGAATTCAAAATGAGAAAGAAGCCTTAACTTCACCGACTAACGGCCTGAAGTGCAAAACGAAATTTAAATATTCACTTACATTTTTCTTTTACTTCTTTTATGTTCCTCAGCGTGTGCTTATTTGTATCTCTTTGTGTGTGCGCTTTGTTCTACTTTTTAATATGCTTTTTTTCTATCTCGCATCTCATAAGAGAATTAAAATTAATTAATGCCCGAATATCCATGCGTGTAGTAAGTATATGGGTTTGTGTTTAGTATATTTAGTATGCATCCAGTATATATATATATATATATATATATATATATATATGCGTGTGTATGTGTGCGTATATATTCTAGTGTTATATCATTGACCTGAGCTAGACATTTGCCAGACATCGCCAGCCATTAGTTATTAATTTTATGCATACGATACAATAAATGTTAGTAAATGACGATCGCGGACGGTGTATCCCCCAGGCTTATGTCTACGAAGAGGGCAAATAACATTTGCATGCACACATGTGCGTAAATGTTGCTTTGTTTAATTGAAAACATAAACACGTTAACTTCACTAACATCATCAACACTATTATTATATATGTTTTTAAATATAACCCAGTAAACCACACAAGAGACAAACAGGCTTAAGATATCAACAGTTAATTGCTTTGCGCCCACACTCATCGCATTTACTTGATGAAACTCTGTAAACCAAGGCTAGGCTTCGTTCTAATCATTTCAAGACCGCAGCAACAAACGGTGACTGTATGTGTACATATATATATAATCGTGCATTTATATTAACTAATATTTTCTAATTGTTTTTTCTGTCTTAAATATGCAAAACTCATAAAAAACAAAAACGTCAAAATATAAATTTAAAATGTATTAGTTAATTGTTCACTCATTGCCGCACTTCAACTTATAGTCAAACATTTTCATATAGAGAATAAAAAAAAGAAAAAAAAATAAACGGAGATTTCTTATTGAGCATAGGTCGAATTTTTTGTTACGCATTTAGATTATCTGGATTTGATTTAACCATCACTTGGTTAACTTACTTAACCATTTTAACTAAGTCTGCAATGTCACATTCATGGCCACAGAAAAAAACCGCACACCTATTTACCGATCAAAGTCAAATAGACCGCGAATCGATTTTATACACTTCCATTGGGTCTGCTATTAACCCGCTCTCAGTACAAATAATAATACAGTTCTTATTTATTCTATTTTTAATTACGATCTCATCCCTTTCTTTCTTTTGCACCATAAGAATGATCTTATATCTGTAGTAGATGTCTCTGTTATTGTCATTTCAACAAACAGAATAGAAACTTAAAGCGATTCTGATCAAGCATACAGATAGAATTTACATATGGATAATGCACACGCAATGATAAATATAATATACTCTCGCCGTCAATAGGGATTAAATGTTTATATTTTCGCTGAAATCCAAAAAAAGAAAAGAAAAAATGTTAAAAATAGTGGCGCCAAGCTTACTCGCGCGCTAAAAGATTTCATTTCATACTTCATTTATGCTGCTTAATTGCAAATGAGTCGCTATTTGGCTGACTGTTGCTTCGAATGAATAAACGTCCATATGTTTAACACGACTGACTATATTTAGGCAGATGTACGTTTGTGTTTATGAATGCATTAAATGAGTACAAATGTAAGACATATCTGTCTACTATATTTCTATTTGAAGAAGTTAACGGCTGTGAGCTATCTGCAAGTGGGTCCACGAATTATAGGTAAACCATTTTGATCCTAGTACCTCATTAACTCCAGATCCTTATCGATCATTAATCGCCACCATTCATTTTTATGTTGCTTGATTTCCTATATTATCTTCTAAAGAGATAATGGCCTTTTTATCCTGCAACACTATACCCACTAGATTAAATGGAGCACAGATTACAATCAAAGACGTGGTGCCTCACCAAAATGAAAAAACAATCACTTAGCCACGTTTTTTCTATTAAGGACAAAAGTAAGTCTCCACCGTCCTACCGAAGTTTTTGACACTCCACTACCATTCTTTGCCTGACACCACACCCATTTGTTTCTTATTCGGCCATCATTCCTTTTATTCAATTATGGCTATTTACTTGTTATTACAGTGGAAATCGCATTGACACTATATTGCTTAGCTAACAGCATCCGAGGTTGATATTGTTCCGAAAATCGGGGCCATGCGATGAAGAATGTTTAACTTGCGTATAAAATGCTTGCTTTGGCTTATTTTTTGTGATAGGATGCAGCTGCCGCAGGTAATTTAGGTATAAACAACACTAGGTATCACGTTTCTCCTGATCTAATCTAATCACGTTGGCATAATTTTAGCTAAGGTAACCGCGATTGACGTTCCTTTGTTGGTTGCGTGCCTAATATATATTGTGGAACAATTATTTTAACATCTAAATCTGTAAATCTAAATGAAAGAGATTGCACGCTATATTTAGATTGAATGCGATAATATTATGACCGTTGACTTCAATTTTCGTGTCTTGAAAGCGTTCCCTGCCTGTCACCACTATTACTTCAGTGCGCTCTATAGAATGACCCAGATTGAACCTGAGCTTAAAATGTCATTAGTGACGATCGCTATTGGAGACATAGTCGTACGCTGCCTTTTAGAAGGAACGTCGTGAGTGTCTTAAGCGTTTTCCTTTTGCAAATTTTTTTGCATATTTATTTTTGTATTTAACCTACAGATTGTAATTTTTTGGATTATTTTGGTACTCTGACTCGCTTTGCCTCAAGGGCAAATTGCTGTTGAAAATGAATTACGTCGCACTACTTTTGCAACTATTTCCCAAATAACCCCTTAATTTTAAAAAGCCGTTAGATGGGAAAATTTGCAAGTTTTAAAATTTCTCAACAAAAGGTTGGGAAACAGTATTGGCGTTTACTAGGTCCAGCCAACTTCAAACACCTTTGTGAATTTTTTATCACGAAAGTTAAGTGTTTAGATCTAAACCAAGATAGCTTATTTCTGTTGCTATGGAAGCAACATCAGTCTGACATTTAATTTCCAGATCGTTAATGATTGGCTGTCTCCTGCAATAGGACTGTCAATCATCCTATGGTCTGAAGAATATATCCCTTTATCCCTTCGGTTTGAAGAAATAAATCCCTGGGGTTAGCTGGAGTGACTGTACGCTGAGCAATGCCCACGTTCATTGCACATTAAACATACGGTAATTCTTCAAACGTTATCCAGAACAGTATTTTTCGGTAATTCCTCAAAACGGCGTCTAGAACAGTGGTTTACGGTAATTTTGCAAAACGGTATCTAGAACGGTACTTTCGGTAATTCTTCAAAGCGGTGCCTAGGGCAGCGCTTCACGGCAACTTTAACGGGGTCGGCAAACAAAAAGCGTCACGCATCATACACTTGCTATGCTGGTTTTTTCTCTCTACCACACACGCATATTATTCCCTATTTAATTATTCTTCTGAGAAATTGTACAAGAAAATCTATATACCTGAAATAAAACAACTGAATTCTAACAACCAACAAAAGTCACCTTAAAGACTAAATTTTCTTGCAACGAGCGCCTGGGATTAGCCCCAAGTATAGCCTAGCTATAGAGGGGAAAACCCTGAAGTGAAATCGCTACAGATGGCGGCCGACCAGGTACCTGTAGAAAAAAAAAAAAGGAAAGTGCAACGAGCAGAGCATTACAAAATAAAAAAAAGGAAAAGGAAAAGGGAAGGGGAACCAGCACGGTGCGCTCATCATGGATATATTCCCTACGCAAGGAGGAATTAGCTGAAGTAAACGGGGAATTAGGCTTTGATAGAACAGGAACAGTGGACGAAATGCGTGAAGCCTTGGTTGCTTTGATGGGGACCCCAGACGTGAAGCTCGAAACTGCGAAACGCTTTGAGGACTTAGAAAAGAAGTGCATAGTACGCGTGGCATTGCTACAACTTCCGGAGGCTACAAATCCTCCGAGAGGCTCACGCCGTCCGATCGTGGATCGGCTATGGACAAAGTTCGAACATGGAATCTAAGTTCTAACGGTGAGACTGATGCGATGGAATTTATCGAAGAATTGTGCGAAACCTATGAGCTTCCAATAGATATTATGCTACCGGTAATGCTAGAAATAGTTACGGATCAAGCTCTGGTGTGGTACCGCAATAGCCGGCGGACTTGGGACGGCTGGCAGGGCTTTAAAGAAAACTTCTGGAAGTTTTTTTAACTTCCTCGATATTTTGAAAGATTAGATGGTAAAGTCCGGCAAGCAATTCAACTACAAAACGAAAACTTTCGCGCCTACGCATTGCGAATTCAGAATCTTTGTTCCATACGAATTACACAACCCGCCAAAAATTAGATCGCATATGCAGGAACAGTAAAAAAGAATATCAGCTATTCATCCGCCAAACCAGATGTCTGAAACTAAGTCTCCTTGCTCTCCTTGGTTGAGTAATAGGAAGATATCCCGCCAGAATAATTTCTACCTGCGCCTGAATACGAGAGCATCGGAAAGGCATCGCGGCAGCCCCAGCTAGGAAATATACCGAACCCATGAACGCCCTGTCATCGTTGCGTGCAACTGGGGCATTACGCTCAACAATGCCCTAATGCGAGAGTCATGTTCTGCTGGGATTGCGGCCAGAGGAGCGTACTGACACGAGAAATTTGCCGTCGCAATCGGGTCCAAGCAAGGGGTATATGCATTCTTGACAGTGAAGTAGGGTCTCAAACACTTGTGGCAACATTCGAGAACTCCAATTTAGTGGCCGACATAAGTCTTTCAGGGTTACCGCTCAAGGGTGTTGTGGACACCGGTGCCAACCGAAGCATCCCCAGAGCTCGCGTGCCAGATTTCTTGCCGTACATATTAGACACCACCATGGTAGCCACCAAAGTTCACATGGCAAATGGAACTTTACATCAGAATCATAATGAACTCCTCACAACCGTACAGATAAGAAAACAACAATTTCAACTATCGTTCTTGATATTAAAAGGTGTGGCGGCTTGGATTTTCTTAAAGAGGTTGGGGACAGTTTGTCGTTGACGGGAATTACCATACAAGTCAGAGAAGAGACTCGAATTCATCCCAAACATCCGACAAAGCTGGTACATACGGACCGAAATCCCAAAGATCCCGCAGAAATCGTGTCGCTCACAACACGCAATAGAAAAGATGGTGTAACATCAGCCCACTAAGTAAAGGCACGTTACTAAAGGAACAACTTACATTGCCTAAGCAGAATAACCCCAAATCTCCGAAACAAAGTTATGAGGACGACGAGAAGTACACAGTGTATAGAAATCCAGTCCAACCTGAAAGAAACGCCAGCGACAACACATGCGACAGTTTCCGGCCATTGATCGACGAAAGTGAATTCTACTTCCGGAAATTAAGTCAACACAAATTCCTAGTCAAGTCATGAGCACACAATGTCTCCTGACGTTGAAGGATTCTTGAAGGAGCAACTAGCGGCTTTTTAATTTATCCAGGGCTCGACGAATAATTATTAGTCACTGCATCCGAATGAGAAACGAGACTCCCGTAAAATTTTAGTATAACCGAATCCCGCTATGCAAACGATTATGGAACAAGGAAATAGACGAGTACTTACAGGGAAAGAGGTATGATACCAGATGCATATCCTTTGCCATGAATTGAGCACATATTGCATAAGTTACTAGAGGCAAAGTGCATCAGCAAAAGAGACTTGAAAAACGGTTACTGGCTAAGGTCTGTCTCAATTGCGTGTTATGCCCTTTGGATTAAATTCGGCGCCCGCAACCTTCCATAACACCCTCGGCAAAGTTATTCGACACTTTGTCAGTTGGCAGTTCCACCAGTTCGTGGAAAATCTGAGTGAACCGCACACTCAAAACGATGCTAGCGCAATAGCACTGGGACAAGTGCATTCCTGAAATCATCCTCGTCCTCAACACCGTGACTTCGGACACTACAGGCTATTCAGCACCATACTGAAATATTGGAAGAGAACCCCGCCCACCTAACATGCAGTTTGAGGAAGGAACTCAGGCAACCGGACACATAGACGAAACGCTCAAGAAAAAGAAACAGAGATGGGGGAAGTTTTCAAACTCGTCAGAGAGAATACACGCAAGGTCTGCCAGGAACAGTCTAGATTCTATAACCTTAGAAGACGGAAATGGGCCTCAGAGGTGGGCGAAGAGGTACTGATTAAGAGTCATAATCCTTCAAAAGTGCCGGAGAAATTCATAACTAAGCTAGCCCCAGGTATGACGGACCGTACACAGTGATGAAGTACAAATCTCCGGTCATCATTGTGGTACAAAGTGTTAACGAGAGACGCCTTAAAACCGTTCATTTCAGCGAAGGTAAGCCATTTTATACAGAATACTTCGTCACTCGATTAAATGAGTGTGTTAACAACGACACACACCCATATAATCCAAAAAAGAACAATAAAAGGGGAGGAAAAATTAAATAAGATCAAACAAAAAAAAGAAAAAAACATATATATATATATATATATATATATATATATATATATATACATCCACTATATATATATACCAACGATACCAAGGACTACACTGAAAGCTGTTTCTTGCAAGCAGAACTAAAGCGCCAAGACCGATGCCGCTCTGTCTCAATGCATACGTACTGCTAGCGACAGCAGGGTCGAGATATCAGACAACCGAGGTGTAATGGGATATACATTACACATCAGGTCATCATTCTCACGCGAACCACCGGTTGATAAATGCCTTTAAAGAAAAAATAAAACGTAAAAGCAAAAGTTAAAAAAAAAAGATGCCTAGTATGATGACAAACAACAACAATGTGATGCTGGAATCTAAAAGTGGCCGTCACGAAACCACAGACGGAATACGATTATGGATTATTACGACCTGGGCATTGGCTGCACGACAAGATCATTGAGTTTTTCGGTGAGTGGTTACATGACAGACTTCCGCCGAAGTTGCGCGAGTAAGTATGTGTTAAGTCCGTTTCTTTTTGTGCAATTGAATGAGGACCATGTTCGCTGGTCGAGCATCCCAACAGCTCCAGGGGAGTAAATGTTCTGAGTCACAACATATTAATTCTGCCCATATGTTCCAATCGTCACTGGATCCTTGCCATCGTTTGCAACCTACGTTGGCGTACCTAAATCACTATGGAGAAAAATTGGAATACAACCACAGTACGTTTTCCGTAATACTATTAGACGTCCCTCAAAAGGGAAATAACAATGATTGCGTTATTCATACCATACAGAACACCTATCGTTACTTGTACCGCGAACACGAGCAATGGAAACCTTTCGAGGTTCCACAGGGCAGAGGAAGCTCGGTCAGTCCGCGAACATATTGCGGGTGTCATCTGTAGCCTCCCAAAGTCACAAGGGAATACCGGCTCCGTTAACGCACTACGAGTTGCTTAATATAGGGGAGTAGAAGACCAGCAAGTGCTACTCGAGGGGCCCATCGTTGAGTGCCGTGCTGCATTCTCGGCAATAACACCACCAGTGGATTCTCCTGCTGCGACTCCTCATGCAAGCCCACGTCTCTCGAAAGACATCATATGTTGCGGTGGAATTATTCCACCACCATTGCCACCCGCTACAACGAATGGGTCAGTAGCTCGTCCAGCACTCCACTACCAATGGAATCTGAACTGTATCAACAACTATTGTCAACATTCCCGATTATTCAGTCCCGCCTCAACCAGATGATATGTAGGATTAAAGGAGCCTGGTAGCAAATTATTACTGGAAGAGGTAGCACGACACGAGTCTTATTTCTCTCCGGAAATAATGGGGAATGTAAGGAAGCGAAAGCTTTCTTACGCTTGTGCATATATATAAATATACTATTCTCACACTTATACATATATATACTACACTTACATGTACTTAAATTCATACCCATTCAACCATGTGAACTTCTTTATACGCTTACGCTTATACATATATATATAAATATATTATTCTTATACTTCGGCATATATGTACTGCACTTACATATACTTATAGTCAAACCCGTACATAGATTTTTACGTATGTACCTTTTGAACGTTGATATATAAATCGAACTTCTCTATTTACTTACGCTGATACGCCTATATATATAATATATATACCTATAAATGCATATAATTTTGCCTACACTCCCATATACTTATGTTCACACTAATTTACCTATTTGAGTTTCTTTATATAGTTACCCTTAAACAAATCTATATATATGCTACATACATACATATAAATTCTTGTAATATTGCCTATACTTGCGTAGACTTAGATTTTTACTTATGTACCTTTTGAACCTTGCCATATAAATCCCATATATTGTCTAATATTCTAATATACATATGCTCTCATACTCATAATTCACGTGTATCACTGATCCTACCTTCTAGACGTCTTTCTCAACATTTACAAATTACACAACAAACCCGTTTTGTGTGCACATATACCTACATACAAAACAGTTTAGGTATTAAGAACCGGGTTGTGTTGCTGACGTCATGGAAATTTTTCTAAATTTGCTTGACAACAGCAAAATGCAAATGTGGAGAGACACACGCACCGTTAAGTTCTCCGTTTACTAATACACAACATTGCAAATCAGAAATTCACCTCAACTTATCTCTCTCAGATCTGTATTAGCAGCAGAGCAAGTATGGCGAATCGACAGATATAAAAGCAGCGCGCGACCGCCGATCATTCTTTTATTGCTCAGCGGCTGTCGAACAGAAAGGTAAGTAACCCATATTGTTCCTTTAGAACGTTGATGATTGGTTGTTTCCAGCAATAGGACTGTCAATCATCCTATGGTCTGAAGAATATATCCCTTTATCCCTTCGGTTTGAAGAAATAAATCCCTGGGGTAAGCTGGAGTGACTGTACGATGAACAATACCCACGTGCATTGCAGATTAAACTTACGGTGATTCTTCAAACGCTATCCAGAACAGTATTTTTCGGTAATTCCTCAAAACGGCGTCTAGAACAGTGGTTTACGGTAATTCTGCAAAACGGTATCTAGAACAGTACTTTCGGTAATTCTTCAAAGCGGTGCCTAGGGCAGCGCTTCACGGCAACTTTAACGGGGTCGGCAAACAAAAAGCGTCACGCATCACACACTTGCTATGCTGGTTTTTTCTCTCTACCACACACACATATTATTCCCTATTTAATTATTCTTCTGAGAAATTGTACAAGAAAATCTATATACCTGAAGTAAAGCAACTGAATTCTAACAACCAACGAAAGTCACCTTAAAGACTAAATTTTCTTGCAACGAACGCCTGGGATTAGCTCCAAGTATAGCCTAGCTGTAGAGGGGAAAACCCTGAATACAATACCACACATTCAATTTTTTTATTTGCGTTTGTAAGCCTATACATCTCGAATGATATACAAATTATATCAGTCAATGATTTCACGTCAGCCTCTTCACGAATGATGTTTTTTCTGCTTTATGATTGCGATGTAAATGACATTCACATAATCCAAACATAGACTAACAAATCTCGAACGTATATCAATTTTAAGATATCGAGTAATATGCTTTGCATAAACGTAAGTATCGCTAAGGCTACGCTTTTTAACTCTAGCCGAACACAATATATACAATAATAGTACACATAACTCACTTTAAGAACTCAACGCAAGTTCTTGGCACAATCCTTGATCGCAAACTTAACTTTGATCTACATGTTGACAGTATATCTTCAAAACTATGCCTTATGTTGCGAAAATTGCACAATTTTACCCTGCATTTGGCCCTTCAAACTAAATATATTATTGCGTATCCTCTGCTCACGTCGCATGGCAACTGTTGCGTCGATGTTGTACTCGTCTGCTCGTCTTATAACTTGGATAGAATTACACTAATCGTATTGTCATCACAAAGATTACATTTTCTCCATCGTCCATGCGTTTTTAAAAATCCTCTTCTGCGAATAATTAAAATTTAGATCGCTAATCCACCTATAGAAAACTATTCCATCTCTATACTCTCTGGCCTAGGAACACTTTCGTATTACTCGCGGTGAACCATTCGCTGCTCAGCTCCATATTGGAATGCGTTTCCACAGACTTTGAAACGCTTTGATGACTGCTTGTGTTCTTTTCGAAGAAAAATGGGCTCATTCTTAAACTCATAGATTTCTCTTTATACGGATAGTTCACGATTAACGTTGAGTGACTTCTCAGTTTATTCACTATTATCTTGTAATTTCTAGTTGCACTTTTTCTATAACCATTGTAATTATCCACATTGCCTTCTATCTATGCCTTCATATTTGCAAATAAATAAATAAAAAAAGTAAAAAAAAATATCTTATAAATATCTAGCAAAAAACCTTTCAAAGCAAGGAGGGTTGGCCTTCAAACGCGCACAGAGCGCTTAAAACTATGAGACTTTCACAGAAAGTCTTCGTATGGCTATAAGGCCACTGAAGATAGATCCTGCTCACTACAGTTAAGGCAATCTACCGTTACTTAACATCGCTTCCTCAAAATAATTCTCTTTCTTATAATTGCAGCATTTCGCATTTCTATTATAAATTATAGGATATTTTTTATGCGGAAGAGCATTCTATGCAACCTGTTTATTTATTTACTGCAACTGTAAGAATTGTTAAGTCTTTAAACAAGATGCTTATTTTTACCCCTTCTTTCCTTTAACAGTTTTAATGGAGAGATTTTTCTATTATATATATTAGCCTTTTTGTTTTCCGATCATATCGCGATTAGTTGTAACAGTTGTCCATCATTAACAGAAATCTCTTTAAAAAAATAAAGAAGACGAAAAACCAAAAGATTTTCTGAAATTCTTACAATAGTAGTATTGAGAGAATTCTGAAAACTTTATGCCTCAAAACGAAACTAAACGAATGAATCTTAACAGAAAAAATACTTCTCAAGAAAGACAACATCTGTGGCTACTGTTCATCGCTTATTTTTTGTTATTTGTTTATTTTTTGCGTTGAAAGTTGATGCTGCTGTTAAGCTACAAACAATTCGCAGAATAGTCAGCCTGCTTAAGATCTGGTTGATCCTTTTCAATATTTAGCTTATGTTACATTAGTTAACAAAAAGGAAAATGTAGTGATGTTCTTGATGATGGCAATGACAATGATGATGGTGATGACTCGTAGCTGCCTTCAGAAAGGAAAAAAAAAAAAGACAACGCTGTTAGCAACTTCCCCAGCCACATCACCAGAGCCACGTCATACTTATGGTAAATGCAATAACAAACAGTGCACATTAGTTGATGTTATAGGATCAGATTACATTTGAAGCGTTGCTTTTTTTGTTATTCTTTTTTCATTTTCAGAAGATATTAACAAAAACAAGAACCGACCAAACCACCAAACAAACGAACAACAAACCAACAACAAAACCAACAAACCGACGACTATTTGTCCAGTGTGAAAGAAGTAAATCATGCTTATTGTTATTGTTGCTGCTGTTAACAAACAAAGAGAAGAGGAAACTAAAAATTCCTTAGATTGAACTTGGGTGTTCTAGCTGACAATGTATATGGTTTTGTGATATTTGAGTAATTAAAGTTGAGTTTTTAAAGCTTTGGTGTCACGCCACACGTGATATTCCAGACAATACGCTCCAATATTGTACAGCTTTGTTTCGCTAACGGTTGGGTGCAGAGATAGTTCGCCGAGTGGAGGAGTGGTTGCTTGGCGGGTGCAAAATAAGGCAGTGTTGTATGAGTACTGAGTGCCCCGTATGAAAATTGCAAAATAGTATTTCAAAGTTTATCTGATTCAAGTTGATGTGACTGTTTAACGCCCAGACAAATTCGCTTCCAAGAATGTTGTTCATTTCAGTTGGTATGATTTTATTTTGTTTATTTCCTTCTTTATGTTAGTGTTTTTTCCTTTTGTTTAAGTCAGCACGCGTTTCATGCTTCATAAAGGCGATATTGATAGGCGATTAGTTAACAATTGTTAAGAGTCGTTAAACCTGACATCATGACGAGTTTGAGGTCTTCAATCTTCAATTCATATAAGAATTTCGTTTATATGCTTGGTCTCTAGAGTGCAGTTTTTCCAATGCTCATTTGCCTTAAATTGTGCCTAAGTAACTAATGGTGGTAGCTTAGCCAATCTACCCCTTCTCGTTCTATGCCTGTCTTCTTTCACTTTTTATGGGATTGCGTTACGCTTATTGCTAGGAATAGAAAATACAAAACAAAACAAAAAAAAAGGAAAAAAGGAAAAAAAGAAGAATAAGATGGAAAAAACTAAATCCAGGCTATATCGATTAAATGTGCTTTACAATTTGAATGTTGCCTTATTTTATCAGTTTGAGAAAACGAGATTTCATAAGCGAGCGCAGAAATTGTTACATTCCCTAACACCCTAGTGCGGTTGGTCACGTACAACTTCTTTGCTCGCTTATTACATTTTTCCTTTCTATACATTTGAGTTTTTACATGCACTCAAAAATAATCGCAGCATACTAGGTTTGTCATACCGTTGGTAGCAATCGTTACCACATCATGAAAATCCTATATAGTAGCGGGGCCGTTAGTTTTTCGTTTGCCTTCAGTTGTCTTACTTTCCATCGATTATTTTGCTTTTAAAGCTTTTTTGTCTTCAAAAAATTACAGTAAAGGCCTTAAGATTGCTTCGCATGCTCATCGTTGTCCTTACGTTGCATTCAAGAATGGCTTATTTGTTTATCTGCAATAAGACATTCTAGTGCTGTTCAAGGATGAATAGGATCTTAGAGGACGAGTATTCCGAATTCGCTTCAAGAGGCACATAGAGCATCTTTCTGTTTTTTTTTTTTTTTTTTCTTAATTTTTTTTTTTTTTTTTTTTTTTTTTTTTTTTGTTTTTCGCAGTTTATTGCTTCTTTTATTTCTCCCCTTTACTAGCTACTAAGCAATACCTAATGGATGTTTTCGAGTAAAAGTCTTGAAAGTTGTGTGAAATGAATACGAACGCTCGCGTCAAACGCACAAATTTTTAGAAATTTTTTACGCTTCCTTCCAACTGTCAGAAAGTCGGCCATTCGGAAATATATTTTTCTTCTTTTTTTTTTGGTTGATTTGATATTTTACTAAAATTTAAGCAGAAAAGAAAACGACAACGCAGTAAGCAACATTATTTTCATATGTGTACTTTAAAATTGTTGAAGTATGAAAAAAATTTTCGAAAAAGTGATTTTACATAATGCTTGAAGTTATTCCATAGGTAGGCTTATGTTCATCTATTTACGCATAATTGTCTGCATCTATAAATATAATACAATAAATTTTAATATAATATTTAGAATAACATTTCCGGGGCATTTGTATGGGAAAACTCATAAATATGCTTACTTTGTAGTTAATATTCAAATATGAGGAAGAAGAAGCTGAGTAAGAATATGCAAAATCTGAACTCGTGGCTGTGTCTCCATTTGTCTATACACAGTTGACCATACCGAGGACAATAGACATTTTGTCAAGCGGAAAAAGTTGAAAATTAAACGTAAACCTTACCGGATATGAAAGCAACAAAACCAAACCAACCAAGAATACCACAAATACCAAACAATGTTTTTATTTTTGCTTTAAACCAACAAAGGCATAAAAATTCTTAAGCACTTGATAAAGAAGACTATTGCAAAAATGTCCTTTACCATCCAATGATGATATGTACGAAGATGTAATAACTTCCGGTAATTTAGGCTTTTGTTATAAAATGCTTCAACAATCCAGTGACTTCATGAACTTCATCATCAGCACTTATTTATAAATGTAACAGTAGCCACAGTATGTATATACGTATGTGCAAAGTCCACTCAATTGACTGAATGCATTAAATAGTTAATGAATTATTGGCATCTCTCTCAAAAGACAAAATATTATAAATATTTACAAAATTCAATGCTAATAGGATTTTTAAGTACACACGTACTTAGCGCTATAGCTTAACTAACTGAATTAAATAAATTCAAATAAGAAAGTTAGCTATTGATATTGTCAGCCACCTTGGTACTATCACCAATAAGAGATAAATGTGATTTGTTTTGTTAAGCGTGACCGTAACAGCAAAATAATGCAGCTGTTTTTGTGCTCGGCTGTTAGATGACCACGCTAAATATCTACACTAAGTTCCATAATCGATATCTATCAAATGTTAAAAATTATTTTCGACGGACATAGAAAGGGAACGGTCCCATTTTCACACACCTATTTTATGAACCTAGACTAAGAATGCTTCAGTTTTCTACGGTAGTATTCTCAAAGACTTATCTTTCAATAACAAACGATAGAACGTAAAGATATGACGCGAGGAGGACTAAATCAACTCACAATCCTATGCCGATCAAAAATGCTTACGTTTATCGTTGTCACTGATTTCGCTGATTTTTATTAATGAAAGGACAAAAGTAATAGACGGCCATCTTGAGAATTACAATCTCGAAATCTTTAACAATTAATATCTAGTCGTAGTACTTTTAGGAATGTGTTCCCATATTGGTAAACCTACCAATTTCTTGATAATCGACCGTTAGACATTGGGGTCACAGATTACCCGTACAAAGCCCTATTAACAAAACAGTAACACGCTTATGTATATTGTATGGCAAATGGTGTCTAAGCAGAAAATACTTTCGGGGTTATCTTACCGCTACAGAGAAGAACAATGCTGTCGCCTCAGCCTTTATCTTATTTTGTAGAAAAGGAATAACTAAGTAGCAAGCTCTTGATTAGGAAGAGCATATCTTGCAAAAAAGGTCCTTGCTACGCGACACGCGTAGTTGTATCCTGCACGCTTTGTGTTACACACGTCTAAAGGAATTACACTCTGGATACTTTGGTGTGGCTATACCCTATGTATGGCGCAAGTACATAGGTCACAACGTAGAAGCTATTTTTTCAAAGTGCTCCACATGCCAACGCAGTCGATCTACCCCTAAAATTGTGGCAGTGCACTGCTGGATATGATCAATCAAAGTTTTTGCTCATGCGGGGTCGTGTTTTTCGCATGTATTGCGAAAATTGCAGCATGTTGAGCAATTTGTCTTACCTGTGGTATGCCAAACATGCCCGTAAGCGATCATGTAACACAGTTTCATTCTAACGAATTCTAAACATTTTCAAGAAGAAAGAGGATTGATCCCAAATAATATGCTTCTTAAGATCCGTCTACGAATGGGCAGGCAGGGAGATTCGTACAAAGTTCCAAGACAAATTCAAAGGGATAATAGTCTAAAGTAGTGCTACGTCCAAAGAATTATCGAACCTGTCGAACATCGATCCATCCCACAATTAATGAATTACCCGCTATACTAACAATTGGCTGACACATTCAGTCCGAGTCAGACCTGCGCTCAAGACAATATGCCATAATAGCTCCTGAGCGAGAACTCCCAACAAAATATTTTACAATGGGTAAGAAAGGGGTCATTAGAAATTGCTTACCCATTGATAAATAGAGATTTGACTTCGATGAAAGCAAGAAAATCGATCTTCGTTACAATATCCAAATATATATGGATCGAAAGAGACACGTTGACAATGAGCTTCCGAAACAGAAGAACAGTAAAACAGAGTAAGACATAAGATAATGTCAACAAGCCGCTCTTAACAAGCATCACTCACAATAAGAGCGGTAATAATTTTCTACACTACGGCAACGAGACACCGACTTCTAACGTAACGCTTTTATCCGAGATTACAAGCACATCAGGAATTGTCGAACTGACAGTGACAGCTAGGTACAGTCACTACTACGCGGAGACAGTTCAAATCAGTCCGTGATCGATACTATTTAGCACGAAAATGGTCGCAGCATAACCACAAAGGTGAAAACTATTCCAGAAATTGCTTTCTCAATACGATTGGTGCAATCGATCAGTGTTCCAAAAAAATAAGAATCTTGAAGTGCATAGTAGCGAGGGGAGAGACACTATGATTGAACGATAATAACAAGAAGAATATGTGATATGAATTATAAGAATGAACTGTGAGAAAATAAGGTTAATATAAAATTGCACGTCGAACAACAAAAACGCTTGAAATACAATAAGAAAATATGTTCAAATTGGAGTTCTTAGAAGCTTGGCAAGCTGAGTGTGAGGTGAATGTACAAAATTATGGTGAAACTGTTTTCTAATTACAAAGATACGCAGTTCTTAAACAATAGATGGCATGGTAAGAAAATTTTCAGCTACCGTTAAGCGCTGAGGAAAGGATATCGTTTTAGATTTGGCAAGGGAACGCCTGATTCAATTCACGTAAGTTACATATCAGTTGTTCTTAAATTTATTAGTTACTGGTGGTGGTGAGGTATTTTATTGAACGCACATAACTTAAACCGTAGTTATGTAGCCATGATTCAGTTAATGCTTTTCATTGGTATGCTTGTATATTCAATTTTCGCGTGTATGTGCGTGTTATTTGTTGTTAATGTCAACGTCGATGCTAGTCCTTAAGGATATCTTCGCACGAACCTACATAAAAACATTTTAACCCGTTTGACTATCTCTCAGTCACAATATTCTTGTACAGATTTCCTTTCGTTGCTGATTTACTCATGTTTTTGCACATATACCCTGTTGCTGTTATGTGCTCTTTTATTGTTGTTACAGTTGCTGTGTTGTAACGCTTTTCTGATCGTAGTAATGTAATGTGTACTTGTTTACTTTACTTGTTCATTGTTCTTGGCTCAGTTGTTATTGTTATGTAGTCGGTATGTTTATGAGAACCAATAAAAAAGCAAAAATTGTTGTTTTACATAGCCAAAGGATTCGTCAGCGATTTTCCGGATTTTTTCTTTTTTTTTTTTGCTCTTTTCTTTATAAACTTCAGTTTACAGTGTGTGTGCTTTTGTAATATTTTACATGTTTGCTCGCATGTTGGAATTTTTTCTTTTTTTCAATATCATATCACTTGTTATCCATTGCGAAGTATTGTCATTTTACAATACCCAAGAGTGTGTGTATAAAATGTGTGTGTGTGTGTGTGTGTTTTTAGTTAAATTTTGAGCTCTGTTATTTTTATTGCAATTTTATAACTTCAATTGATAGTCATAGGTGTGGTTGTGTGTGGGTGAATGGGTTATTTCGCTGACACAACTAGTACCACAAGTTGCTTTCTCTCTTGTTCTTCTTCTTCTTCTTCTTATTTCACTTTGGTTTTGCACTCCCAATATTTTTCAAGTTAGGATATAAAGGTTTCATCTCAAGTTAAGTGCCGGAAAAATTCTTTTAAAGTTGTGAAGATTTGTTTAGCGTGCAATTTATACTCCTTGCGTTTTCATTCGTTGATCATCTTCATATTTACCTTAAGCTTTTGCGTAGCCTTAACATGTGTTCGTACCAAATAAGGTATCGACGAATTACTTTAATTTCGTTCCTTTCATTTTCTTTTTCTTGGGATTTCGTTGAAGAGACCACCAAATTTTCAAGCTGTGTCAGTGCAAATCAAGCAAAGATCTTTTTATTTTTCTTTCTCCGCTTATGCGACAATAAGTTTTCCAAAGTGCGAACAACAACCAAGTGAATCGGCATTGATACGCTAACTCCACGTCCTGATCAGTAATATTAGTATCTTATACGACTTCCGACATATATTGGTGGGTGTTGCAAGACAATGAGAAAAACCTCGTGCGCCCTAACACTCAATTAGCGGATTTAGTATGTCGCATGGCATGAAGCCATTTTTTAATCAGTCAAGAAGCGGTCTTCCGTCCTGGAAGATTATAACCTTTTATAAAAGAACTTAAGCCAAGCTATGTACAATGCATTGCAAAAACGTTTCTATAATTTATGCATAACTGTTTTTTTTTTTTTTTTTAATTTCCTTGGGGCTTACTCTAGTGTGGACAAATTATCTTTGGTATAGAATGACGCAGACTACTAATGGATTAGTAATAGACATAGGCTGGATCTCGTTCTTTTACACAAACCATATAAAAAGAAGAACAATTTGTTTTAAGACTTGTGGGTTGAACTGTCCACTTTAAAGAGATCATTATCTTTGAGGAGAAATACTAGTAGCAGTTAAATAATACGATTTCACTTTTGTAAGGCAAGCTTCGATTCTATGGAAAAACAGTTTTATTGTGAATCAGTTGTCTTGAGGTCTTCTATGTTGTAGTTGATGGCATAGTGGAAGCTTCTACTACTATTACTTAAGTGTTCTAGTGTTCTAGTACTAGTAAAAGGACGAATTGGCTTAACTAAAATCAAACATCGTACATTCATATGAATATGCTTATGTTACTTGCAGTCGCAATTTTAATTCGTAAATTTTGCGTAATTATAAGCACACATTTAATCACAATTATTACTGAATTACAAAAGATAAAAAGGAAAAATGTATAGAAAAACAGACGAATTTACACGAAGGAATTTTGACTGGAAGTTATGCGCATAAATCAACATAATTGTGAACGGCAGCTAAATTGTTTTAGCTCGTCTCTTGCTATAACTCATTCACGCATTTCGTTGCTTTGGTTTGCGAGCGCGCCCGTATTTATGTGCATATACGTGCGTGTGTTTATTAGCCTTTATGTGCGTTTAGCAATTTGTTGCATTTCATTGCAGTATAAATATGGGCGAATAACGAGCAAATACTTCAACGAACAACAACAACAAATGGCTCAGACACACATTTGAATAATTCAACAGGACACGCGCATCAGTTTGATTGTGAAAAACTAAAACGTACAATTGCGGCCACCAAAACGACCGAACTAAGATCAATACCACAAACGAAAAGAAAAAAAAAAAAAAACGCCGCGTAAGAAAATTATTTCTCACAATTCTACGTTAAGCACGCGAACAGTAGCACTTTGATATGCTTTTCAACTCTTAAGGTTTCCTATAGCCGTAGCTATTCTGTTTACTGAAGACAACCCAAAAATTATGCTGATTTTCATATTCTTAACTTGTTTTGCTGGTGCGCTTATGTAAGTTTGTGAATGTTTGTTTTGGTTAAGTCGTCCTTTGGTAATGTTTGCATTTTAATTAAAAGAGGACGCATGCGCAACTTGCGCTTCTCTCTCTCTCTCTCTCTCTCTCTCTCTCTCTCTCTCTCTTTTTTTTTTTTTTTT
>KK499776.1:354968-474618 GCA_000688715.1 Glossina pallidipes
TTTATTGTAACTGCGCAACTTATTCAGGCAACTAATCAAATACGCGGTAGCTAATCATATATGCTTACCTTTTGCTAAGCAATGATCTAGTACAGCTGCTAACTGGATTGGGAATTGTCGAACGAAATTTTTGTTTTCTATGATCCCTGTCGCTTAAGCTGTCTGTGCGATTACATACATTTTAAATGTATTTGTCATCGTTTGCGATGTAATTATAATTAATTTAAATTTATTTTATAGAGAGACCATAACAACAACAACAACAGCAATAAAAGCAATCTCAAATATATGACCTACTGAACTAGAGAAACAAAAAAAAAAAAAAAAAAAAAAAAAAAAAAAAAAAAAAAAACAAAACAGAACAAGAAAGAAAAGCAAACCGCAAAGTTTTTCATATAACAAAAGGAGTCAATATCCAGAATTGCGCTACTAGCACTAGTGTTATAAATATGATAATGAATTCCAAGCGCAGAACGGGCTTTTTGCTCTCCTTCTACAGCAAGTATCCCTTGTCCCGGCCAACCTTTCTCACTCACTCACACATTCTGCTCCCGCCGCAGACAAATATATACATTATTATGCTAAAATAATGAATAATTATTAGCGTGTTTTTTATTGTTAGTGTTTGAGATTTGTTTACACATGCGGCTATGGATGTACGTAGCATGCAGTAGCGATCAGACGTAATAAGTGCCTCAATAAGTTAGGTTGGATGATAATTTTATGCTTATTTTGTTTTATTTTTATATATTTTTGTCGTTTATTGTTGTGGTTGGTTGTTTTGTTCATTATTGTTTTTCTGTTGTTGTTGTTGTTGTTGTTATATTATACTGTATGGTGTCGCTGTTTTCATTTTCAATTATGAATAATTTAGTTAAGGTCTGTCTGCCCGGTTGTGCTTTTTATTTGCTTTATACATGGGTGGAGGATACGCTGTACAGTGTTCGCGTGTTTGTGTTGTTTTGTTCTTTTTGCTAAAAAGTGACTTCATGCATTATTTCATTACTTAATGAGACATCAAATAAAGGTGTAAATACACATGTTATTGATTAATTATTAATTTTATTGCACAATATCAATCTATATATATATTAATCTATCTATATATAGCAAGTGTGTGTTTGTGCGTGCGTATGTGTGTGTGTGTGGACACATGGTGCGACCAGATGTTCAGTTGGGAATTTTTAATTAATTTCCAATACTCAATAAATTGTGGTAGGACAGCTCTCGCACAGATGATGAATGATGGACAGATGGACATATTGATCACTTAAAAGATACTAATGGTAACAATTGTTTATAATAAATAAATACGGCTACAGTTTCATTTCGTATTCGAAAATAGTTCATCGAATTTTCAATATTTAATATTAAGTTGAGCATTTCATCTGACCTATATAGGTAACATATAATGATGAAGTAATCCATTTTGTCTAAATTGTTTCCAATTTCCTGATACTCTCTAATATCTCTAAGGTATAATTGAAAACAAAAACCAAAAAGATATATTTATATTTTCGTCGGTGTAAGGACGGATGAAGGAACGTCTACATCTAGGTCGAGTCCGAACCCCTTTGTGTTGATCACCAATATACGTTCAAACATCTATAAATGTTACTTACGAACTCACGAACCTAATACAATTCCATTCGACGATTGGGGGAAGTAAGGAAAAAAAAACAATTACATAGGGAAGTTGGAAAGTTTTTGTTCTCAATTTTCACGATTCAGTTTTACTCTCTTCTTCTAAGAATGTGCTCAAAAGAAAATGTGCGGAGGGACGAACGCTTAAGGATTCCCAGTTGGGATATATTGTTGGATGCTACAGATAGTATAACAAAATTGCGTTCTATCGTCGATAAAAACAAGTAAGAACAATATAGTCGGATAAAGCCGACTAAAATTATACTTTATTTTCATGCAAAAACATACTTTTTACGAAAGCTCATATATTGGATGATACTCAAGACCATGCCTGCCGTGCTCCAAATCTAGAAAACTTAATTTACTAAAACTATGAATTCGACTTTTTTACTGTGCAATGGCTTGCGTGCATGAAAATCTCGGTATATGGGAGGTCTAATAAATAGACCTACGTAATCCAAATAACCTACGATTAACTATTTCGCTAAATTGATGATGTGGACCAAAATTTTCATCAAAAATTAAATGTTTTTCTAAAAAACGTACTATTCGTGAAAACATTTATATGGAAGCCATTCCAAGAAATATTCATATGGATCAAATTTGGTCCGTTTAACCTGCATGCCAAGTTACTATTATGGAGAAATCTCGTCATGAAATTTTAAACGGTTGAAAGCTTGAAGGAAAGGATTTTTGATGAAACGTTAAAAATTAGCATTTTTGCCATATAAAGTATTAGCTTTTCTATGAAAGTTTATATAGGAGGCGGTCCAAAACATTTTCCATGCAATCCAAATATTTCATAATAATTTAAAATGTCAAAGTACTACCACAACTCAGCGATTTTTCCCAAGTAATTTGGAAATTGCAATGTTGTTTCATATAACGTGTTTTGCAAATAAGGTGTTTTATGGGGAGTGGTTGAAAGAAGGTCCGATCCAATCCATATCCAATAGGGTTCGCTCTTCGACCGAATAATGTCAGTGCACGAAATTTTGTCAAAATATCTCAAAAATTCCGACATGGAGAGACGAACGGATTACCTTAAGTACTTCTGCATGTTACAAACGTCCACATAAACTTAATATGCCCTGTACCACGGGCGGGATACGACGTAGTAATGGAGAGCTTTCGAAATCTGGCCATTAATAAGAATAACTATCTTTCTCTCTTGAGCTTGAGTCTACGATTTTCAAGTATGTATTCAAATCAATAGCTCGCATATTATGCACATGTGCTTAGTGTAGCGGAAATGGAAACATAAATTCAATTTGCACTGTCGATTTACTTTATATTTCTAATTACAAATTGTTCTGTGGGTTTTTTTTTTATTTTTTATTTTTGCAGTATATCATCCTTATATAATCTTCTTGTGGACGACAACTAACGAGATGAATGAAAGGAATGTCCAGTTACGCGTTGACCTTCATCCAAACTTGCAGCATTTTTTACTTTATAATTATTGCTCAACATATGCTCGAATGAACTGATTAAAAGCTAATTTTAAAAAAATATGCACAGATTTTTAGCTTAGAAAACTTTGAGCTTTCGTGTTTCAAAAAGAAGAAGAATCGTGAGCCATTGACCTAAGATGAGGTAGTAATCCTTTTTCGGTCGTTCAATAGAGTTGAAAATCATATCTGTTATAACGATTGTAATGGAGAAGTGTTTCATTAGGTAATCAATTAACCCGAACTGAACCGCGACTACCGACACTCTTGCCTTTTCAATCATTCCTTGGTTTATTACTGGATTGCAAACTGCGTCGGAGGCTGATTGGGTTGTAAAGTTGAGAGCGGATATGAACTCTAATTTGTCTAATGGAAATGTGTTTGTCCTCTTTTTACATTTCATTAGGCGCACAAGGCACGTTTCCTATGTGGTTGCGTATTCGCCTTGAAAGTGGAAGCATCTCGAACTTCCAAAGCCTGCTAGCACCACTTTTGCAATTTAAGAAATCACATGTGTGACTAAAACAAAGCACACAAAATTACTAATATTATCTTTTCGTTCAAACGTGACTTGTCCGAGTTTAAATTGAAAATTTGCCGATATGCCCGAAAGCCATAATATTTGAAACTTAGATTAATTTCGTAAAAAAAGTTTCTTAAAGTATAATACAAATATAAATAAAAATTTCTCACGATCTCTAGCAGAAATAAGCAGAATAATAAAAGCCAATCGATAATTTTATGTAAAATGCGTTACTTAAGAGACAATTGCGAGCGCATCATTGTATCCTTCACCGTCATAGAAATGGCAAATAAAAAAAAAGGATTTAAAGGATGGGTTAAGAGTAAAAGATAGAAAGACAGGCAGACGGTTAATGGTAAGAAAAACAGATCGAACGGGATACATTTGAATTTTTGCATGCAAAACAATGATCAGTAACCGAAAGTAAGACTCATCTTTGCCATTAGTTTCTCTTTGTCAGTCTCTTTGACAGTCAAAGTTATTGTTATATTTATTATAGTTGATTGCATCGGTTGCTTCTTCCGTTTATGTGTATCTTCAACTTTACCTATAATAGGAGAGGAATTATACCAACAACAAGCCCTACTAACATACATGCATAGACCCATACATATGCATAGGTATGAATTTTCATGGGAACTTAATTTACATTTATTTTTTAATTTAAAAAAAAAAAAAAACACAGAAACTAAATAAATAAACGTGATTACCCTTTTCTCGGCTGTTGATAATGCCGTTTATGCTTCTGCTTCTGCTTCTGCCTTGCAGAGCTTGAGAAAATTTTAATGCGTATGCAAAAATTCAAAGGACATTATCTTAGCGAACGTAAGCAAACAACCCTTATTATGAGTTGCCAACAAAGGAAAAAAGATGATCACCTATAGTGTGTGTAATGTATGGCATTAAAGACAAACAAAACACCTTAGCATTCCCTTATTTGAATACTCATCCTTATCACTGCAGTGCTGTGACTGCCAAGGCAAACTGTTGTGCATAAAGCGAAAAGATTGTGCAAAATTTCCCAATTTTTTCTTCGGGGATGCAGTGCAAATATGTACATCTGAGCAACCCTTAACTAATGAATTATTAAGCTGCTGCTGCTGCTGCTGCTAAAGAAACAGACACCCTTAACCCTTCAGGATCATCAAAAGCGAAAAGAAGACGCTGCTTATGTATCAGTTTTTCTTTTACTTCTATTACTAGTACGTTTTCCTTTTATTCTTATGCAAATTTTTCAAGACAATAGAAATCGGAGTAGATCAATACACCCAAAAATTAGATGAAAAATGACAAACAACAATAGCGAAAAGGTCGCCTCGGTTCAGGCCATTGTATGCCAGAGGCATTCATGGGTTGTTTGCGTTCAACATGTCTGGTATATGTCAGCAACTTAATGAAAACGTACCACAAATTTTCTGTCGGTAATTTTAATCCTTTCTCAGTGCACTCACTCAGCGCCAAGCAAGTTTTCAATTTAGGGTAAAAGTTAAAACCTTTCACGTGTTCCGCAAACGGGAAGGATGTATTTTTCGATGCAATTTTCTCGGTTAGCGCTGAATTTATTCAAATCGATTTCTTAGGGTGTTATGCAAATTTCACTTTTTGTTTGCTTCCTTTCTTAATATTAATGATCTGATTGATCATTAATTTATGCATAAAATAGTTTCACCTTTGACAGTTCGTAACGTGATTTTCTTGCAATTCGTATTCGGTGCAAGTTTCTTTGTTGCGCTTGTTTTCTTTCTCGCTTTCTGTATTTTCTTCTTCTTCTTCTTCTTCTTTTGGCAAAGGGTGCAAATTATTCTAAGGTATGCAAATTCTTCTATTGCTTGCTTGTTGCTTTTGTTATTTACTTTATACGTTACTTATGTTGCTTTCTTCACACAACACCCAGCTAAACGATGCACATGCGCACATAGTGCTTATCCTCGCGTCCTATAAAAAGGTCGATCTTTTTTTCTAACTTAAGAAACAATAAATTTATTAATTCATTTTCTTTGTGCGAATTTTTTTTTCTAGAATACTTCCGTTTACCCAATAAATACATGTTTCATTGTTACGTTTTTCCGTTCTTCTTGTTTCCTATTGCGATTTATTTCTATGTGGTAGTTGTTATTGAGTTTTTTTTTTCTTTTTTGTTCATAAACTTATATGAAAAAAATGCTTTAATGTTTTTCCTCATCCAACACGCAAGACCTGTGCGCTAGAAAAAAAAAATAGCAAATTCATTTGCCTGATAGTGGCCTGGTAGATGATATAGCGCTTGTTTTGCATTAATTTCTAAACTAGTAAACATTCGAAAGGACACTTCAATAAGATACTGCTGATATTGTAGTGTGGCAAAATTTTTAATAAAAAAATCGCAACAACGTTGAGAAAGTTAAAAACTGTTATTGTTTCATAAGCTATTTTTCATCTTGTGCAGAATCAACTGCTTCAGAATCCTTAAGCAAGTAAATACACTGTAGCGGGCGCACCTTTGAATACGCTACACAGCTTCACTTAATACAACTATTCACAGAAAGACTTTTCAAAATAAGCTGATGTACGAGCAGTGATCGCAAACGTGGTCCGATCCTAAACATTTTCTATAGCATCGACTCTTGGACCAAAACAAGCCAGTGTACTAAATTTCATCATCTCGAAAATTGCGACCGGTAGGTTGGACAGAGGACACCAAATGGATAGACAGAGGGACAAACAAGCTCAGACCAATTCAGAAAATGAGCTTGGATCGATCGATCTAATAAAAGGTGAGTCTATCCCAAGTCCTTCTGGATGTCACAAATATTTGCACAAACTTAATATAGACGCTACCTTATATAATTTGTAAAGTATTTTCCAAAGTTTTACAGAAGCTTTTGAGTTAGAGGTTTTTCTTTAAAAATTTGGAACACATTCTCTAAAGTTTCGTATAAAAGAAAAAAAGGGAAGCTGGAAACATGTACATCATTGTAACTTCATTTCATAACTCATTTTCAATCGAAATGATAGCCAAAATGTTATCATAGGTAGAGTAATCGCTTAGCTTATGGCCTTCAAATTTTGTTTATTGGCTACAATCTCTTAGGATAAAGTTAAAAATTAGACTGTAAACTGTTATGCTTCAGATGTGTGCTAAGCCATCAATTCGGTTAATTCGATTGTATATTAAGTGAGTATCAATCATTTAAGGACGCTCGCGGTAACGTACATGCTTTCCTTAAAGCCATGAAGAGCATTTTGACTTGTATGTCATATCATTATAATTGTGTTTAATTCCAGTAAGTTTTTACTGTTATTTAAAACAAAAACAAGAAAATCTATCGGTTCGAAATAATTCATATGGATTTTTAATCTTATGGGGTAATCTGCACATTTTTGTTGTTTAATTCCATATCACAATATGGTTACCAAAAAGTTGTCGTCCCATTTATTGGACGTAATATAGATCATTCTTAATTTTACGCTTAAAATTCGAAATTAATTTCCTTCGTCACTTTATCTGGCCATTCGAACTTTGGAAGTCAAAGAGTTAGATAAGAAATGCTGTCGAATTTTTATATAAAGACTTTCGAAACACAATTTCTGAAATATTTGAACATTTAAATATATATTTATGTATATTACATGCAGGCTTGAGTGCAAATAAGTTCGTTTCCTCCTTTGCTTTTGTTCAATAACTTTACGTACATAGTTTTCTTGTCGGTATGCCTCCTTTATACGATCAACGCGAACTAACCCATTCGTCGACACAATAATCGATTCACATACCGTTTCGTCTACACAGATGTATGTAGTAGATGTAAATACATTCAACCTAGATATGAGAGGTGTAAGTGGAGCTTGAGATAAGGCTTCAAAGTTAAGTTTTTATCCTGTGTAAGTGCCTGGTACAGATTCGCATTTATTGGAATTTTTATTTGCTTATTTTTTGTAACGTTATTTATAGCTTTACACATGCAAATTATGTTATGTTTACTGCTTGTGGTTGATGAAGTAAAACGAGTATCAGAGAGTACTTGACACCGTAAGGCGGTTGCACTAATAAATAGTCATTATTTTTACGGGGACGGGTAAAATGTATATGAATGTATAAATGTATGTGTGTACGCATGTGTATTTTGTCCCCCATTTCAGTAGAACGATTTTTGTCACCTGAGAGCATAAGGAAATTGATGGCGACATTTTAGCCATAAACGAGATTCATTGTGAATTGTACCTTTTCTATTGTTGTTATTGGTATCTTCATGAAAGCGAAGACAGAATGTTATAAATTAAATCGCGTAATTCAAAGCCTAAAATTGAAAATTCGAATCTGTTAAAATGGAAATTTGCTGACATCGAAAATGAATTTAAGACGAATTAATAAACAAATACGAAAAGATATTTACTCAATAGTTTAATTCAGTTGATGATGTGAAAGACCACAGAACATTTTTCCATACATAATTTTTGGTTTTTAAGCTTTCATTTACTTCCCTTTCCTTCGTCCTACCTCCCCATGTTTTCCTTATTTCCTTCAAATCTAATTTATTTAATTTTAATCCTTTACCATAACCAATGAATGACAGCGTTCTAGTACAGTATATACATTAATAATTGTCCATATTTTCCATCCCCTCTTTTACTTTTTGGTTACTTTTAACCAACGTACTCATCAAACAAACAATAACTGCGCGCACAGAAATCAGTCATGTAAACAAATCAACACAACACACAATGAATGATTTTTAAATAAACCTGCTGTTGCTGCTTAATAATAATTCCACTGCTCGTCTTTTTATTCATCACTAAGAAATGCAAGTTTATTTCCTGTATCATTCTGCTTGTAACTAAATCAAATAAATTTTCCGGCTCCACTTGGTAGAAGGTAAAAACGGAGATAGCCCCGTAGAAAGTGCAAACTAGCCGCAAACCTTCCTAAGCCAATTACATATGGCAGATGGAACATTTAGGAAAGAAAATATTTTCTTATGGACCTCAACAATTTTTGATCCAATACATATATTAATCTAGTTGTACTCATAAGCGACATGTCATTACTTAATGACACAGATTCATCTGCAGATTTATGTACCAAAAAAAAAAAAATCCCGATCCGTATATTATATAAAAGAACCTTATTAACTTTGCGTGTTAATAGTACCCCACAATGTTAAGTAGAGGGCCTTCGAAGTTCACTCAAAGTCACAAAAATTTCTCAATTGTTTTCACTGCTTTTACTACTTCTAGTAGTCTCAGTGTTTTGTTGTTTTATATATATTTAATACAACCGCAAATTATAAAAAAAAAAACCTTACATGTATACGTTTCGTCGATGTATAATTTTGTGTTAAAGATTCCAGACTTTCCTTAACAACACTCTTCCCGCTGCATGTTGTTCTTGTTGTTTTTGCTGTTTCAGTTGTGAAAATCTCAAATCTCGCGCGTTAAATCAACACAATTGCCAAACGTCAACAAAACCTTTTAAATTATTATTTGTTTTGTTGCTTTGTTTGACTTTTTACTCAGCACACATACATTCACACGTTCGTTCAGTTAGTCAGTCAGTCATTTACCCGGCTTAAACTGTACACTGCGAGCGGAGTGCACACAACACAATCCAAAACATTACACCCATATACATATAAACTACTTTATTCAAACACTCATTCACTCAGTCATTTAGTCAAGTAGACAATCAGAAAACCTTCCTTTTGTTCTTTTACTTAAATGCACCCGCACTCATAACTCACGTATCTGTGCATAACATAACGTACAGTTGAAGATTTTTTTTTTTTTTGTTTTTTAATTTACTTTTTATTTATTTTGCTGTTGCTGCAGTTCTGGGTGTGTGTTTGTGTATTCATATTGCTTACCATCGTTTAAAATCCGAGTTTACATAAGACAAAGGCAGTAAAAGGGTTAACAGGAAACATTTGTCATAGAAATAAATAATCAAACAACCAAAACGCAAACAAACATACATGTAACCTAACATAAATATTATATGTTCGTACAAATTCTATAAACCATAAAATTTGATTTATGAAATCATAGATTTTTACAACAAACTCATTTTATTAAATCGAACGTATGTTCGTAAAGTTTCATTAAAATAATAATTATTTCATATAAAATTCAATTCGTAACTAACAACAAAATTGGCTTTGTGATGAAAATCACATTTTATACTCTAAGAGTCGACACATGCTTTGTAACTACATTTTAGAGGCTTAGTGCGAAGAAAACAGAAAAAATCGTTACATACATTTTTATAAGAACACCACCCCTTCTTCTTAACCATATATGATAGTAATGTTGCCAGAAATGTCATTCAAAACCCTAAAGCCGATAGTAATATTTCCAAAGAGCGATGTGAAGCCATGTGTCTGAATATTGCCATTTTTCACGACTTGTAATGTCTTTATGTCATAATAGCAACAAGAAAGAACGTTGCACCACTTCGCCTAACACGAAAACTATACCTTGTTTCCATGTAAAGCTCTGCTCGTCATAAGAGCACTTATATTAAAGCAGGTTCAAAATGTAAACTCATGTGGTCTATTTTTTACAATTTTGAAATTAATTTTCATGTTCAAGGTTTTCATCTATTTTCGACGTATAATACTAAAAATTAGACTTTTTGCCATGTAAAGACTTAGTTTTCGTAGAAAGAAAGAAAGCATTCTATGGGAGAGGGTTTGAAAAATTAACAAACTTGACGAAATTGAAACGACGTTGGCAAATTAGGCGTTATATGTGCAGTGATCATAAAAGTAGTCCATCCAAATACATTTTCAAAACCGTTTGTGATTGCGCTAAAACATGCTAATACGCTAAGTTTCTTCAAAATATCGCAAAAATAGTAAGCTATAAGCTGAACACAAACGATATAATAGATGGATAGGCAAGCTTAAATCGATTTAACTCTATGTTGTTCTATATGTTGTTCGCGCAAACTTAATACACCCCCTGCCACAGATAATGTTGTGTATTGGACATTGGACCAAAAAACCTCAGTCACTTCTTCTCATTAGGCTAACAGTGACCATAAAACTCTCAAAGTACAAAACATATCAGAACGTTGGAACCAATAATTTAGAACTCGTAATATATATCGGTCTAAGGTTTGATATAAATTTTTATTAGGATAATCTCAACGATGGATGCCTATGAATGGCACAAAATATTTTACTTCTTTAAAACTCCCATTTTAAGATACAGGCCCTATGCCGTTTCTAATTTAATTCGTTGACTAGCGTTAGAGTCCAAGCCGATTCATTCACGTTCCTCCTTTCTTCCAGTCGTTTTACTGGGTTTTGTTTTGCAACACTGACGGCATGTAAAGATGAAGACAGAATGCTGAAGCATTAATTAACTGCCACAAACCAAGTCTGGAAGAGGCCTAAACTCACCGACAAATGCATTGAGAAGGAATAAAAATTCTAGCTTACGAACCGAAATAGTTACCAATCTCATGCTTGATACAAATGTTTATCAGAGCAGTTTAAAAGTTCGATGCAAACTCGATTCTGGAAAGATGTAATTTACAATCTACTGTTTATATTCGCTATAGTAAAAAGATTTCACAGAGGATTTTCTCAGTAGGTTTCGCTTTATTTGTTTGCCTCATGGATCAATGTACAGTTCAGCAATTTGTTATATTAAATTGAAAACCATACGTAACATATATGTCATGATTCGAAATCAATGTGAAGTAAACGCTTCATTGTATTCGAAAAAGTCTCGGAGGTGCAACTAGTCAAGATGGTATTGTGACTGTACGCGTGAATCAGTGCGATAATCGCAATTATCTGATTACGCACTACTCCCTCCAATCCCTAGGTTACCTTACACAACGCGATATTACTTTTGATTCTTAAAGAATGTCTTTACGTTTTAAATTACGTTACTCAAGCGTATTATAAATGATATTCTTTGCAAAAACATCAGTCTCCTTCCATACAAACAATTGTTGTTCGGCTGATTCGATCGCGTTTCTTAATAATCTTAGCAGTTAATTTATCAATTAAATAGATAGATTTTATATATAATAGATTGCGGAACGGCATCATCCGCTTCATGAACTCAAGTCTCTCGTTCAAGTTTATTAATGAACTAAGTAACTCACTAACGCATATGTGTTGGTGTTTTATCACGCACCCAAAAATAGGTGTAAATCATAATCGCATCTCAATTACCGTACCTTAAATAAGAAAAAAAGGCAAAAGACAAAAGGTAAAGAAGAAAAAAACAGTGCACAAACAAAATCAGTCATTTAGCCATAAAAAATATATTTGCGAGTTGAACTTCATTCATTTAAACAGAAATGCGTTCTATATATATATAATAAGTGCTTTAGAAGGTAGAAGATAGAAGAAGCATATTGTTGCCACGACTTGACAATTGTCACAAAACGCGTATGACTCAAAGGAAAACAATTTAAAGCGGCAAACGAATGTTAAAAGAACGTGCCGAGAGAATAAAAAAAGCTACGAAAAGAAAAAGAAACCTAAATACTAGGTAAGCCGTAGTACTGTGCGGGGTATCTTTGAATTAACTGCGCCGGTTGACTCTTGTGAAGTGATGATCCCGCTTAGCGATTAAATGAAATTACTAAAAACGCGTCTTAATATCGGCGCAACCCGATGCGGCTGCTGTTGCTTATGATGATGATGATGATGATGGTGATGACGATGATGATGATGATGATGGTGGTATATAACAGACATAACAAAAAAATTAACTACAACACATCATCTTTAGCACTTTTTTGTTTCGCCGACAAACACCGTCTGGTATAGAGAAAGCAGGAAACTCACGAATGGGTAAAGAACTTGCCTTACCGAAAAGTATAGTGGGCCGGCGTACACCGACGCGTTCCCCATCAACGTCATTATGATATTCATCAGCATCTGGTAAGAGATTGCTTCACACTTTCAGCATTACAACAAGGGATTTATGCGCATGTGCACATCTAAACTAACACCGTAGACGTGATGTTAATTTTATGAATGAATGAACGAACTCTAAGCAAAACAGATAACGTTTCTGTCTCATTCTAATCTTGGTTCGACCAAAGAAATTGCGAATTATTTGACTAATCAATACTAGCATATGTTAAGTTATATAAGAAAAATGAGTAAATGAGTTCACTTGGCCATAGGTAAAGGGCCCACGACGGAATTACTAGAATTTTTACGGTTACAAAACATGTGATAACTGTCTGACTAGAAATTGTCAGAGTAATAAACAGAGTAATTTATTGTCAAGTGTTGGAATTTCGAAATGAAGTTATCCAAGCGCATCGGTAAATTCAACTTAAACGACCCTTATAGAAAGCTGTTAGATACACGCACATATATGAATTTTTTCTCATGCTTTACATACGTACTTTTAAGTTTGTGAATATCGTAAACACTTGCTAGTTGTTATTCTTAATTGGTGGCTTGGTGCAAACATGCTGCCAACCTTATCATTATGTGAAGGAATGTTTATTCAGTGTTTTTATGCATTTGCGGTTCAATAACCCATAGAAAGCTCATTAATTATGAACATATATATCTACGTGACACGACGCTCCTCGAGAAGATGTTGTCAACTTTACCTCACTATCCCTCACTCTTTCCGATTGGTAAATAAATATGTAGCTTTAAAGCCATTAAAAAACCAACTGGCAGCTTTTATTTCCTTATCACATTTTATATTTAATCTGGGGTTACCACCCTACAAACTAAACAACTTTAGATCACTTTTAGAGGCGCTGTGAGTAACTATTCACTTCACTAATACAAGCTATACACATAATATACTTAACATAGTTTGCACGCATTCCAAGCGCGCAAGGTGTTTCCCTCTACCAAATGCTAATAATAATGAAGCGGAAAAAAAAAAGAGAAAATTAAATAACTTGAAAATGTGTTTGTTTTCTGTACTACCACTAACGTCACATGTCGTTCGCTTTTTATGTTTGCTCTTTTTATCGTTATTCGTTACAGTTATGGTTCTTGTTTTCTGCCCTTAGTTAATAATTAATTAATCATAAATTATGCCTTCATAAAGTATTTGACATACTTTTCTTTTCCCTTTTTTTTTTTTTGTTTTTTTTTTTTTAATGCAGTTTTCTTAACTCCGCAATAGAACTCGCTCAACTTGTTTGCTGTTGGCATTCTTCTTGCAATGGCTTCTTGAATGCAATGGCTTTTTAAAAATATCCTAAAGTATGTCAAAGCCCTAAATGGGATTTTATGCATTGTAAGGCATAGTTTAGATCCCGATGTGAGCGCGAGTATTGAATATGCCCTAGATTGAAGACACCACGTCGCTTAGAAGGAGGAAACTTATGACTTGAATTAAATCGGCAAATAATCAGGATGTGGAAAGTTTTCTTCCTGGTCTGTATGCCACGTTGCGATATTCATAATTATGCGAATTGACATCTACTTTGGATTAAAATAGACTTGAATCTATTTATTTCCTTCAAAAAGAACTTTAAATTACTCATTAACTTATGAGTAACATTTTGTGACTTGAAACAAAAAGGACTATAAGCTTAGTTTCTGCCAATTGTAAGTTTTTGGGGAAATAATTTTCGTGATGGTTGAGAAGCTCTTGTTGTTAGAGATTTACTAGAAATTGTAAATAATTGTGATTCTCTTTATCCACCAATTACCTATCGAATACAAGCGAGCTAAAAATCATCAAAGATCCGAAATCTTTATAGATCGTATAGAAATGCTTACGGATATCATATAGGTCCTAATAAATGATGATTAGCAAAAGTTAAATTACTACTAAAACGTGAAGGATAAAATTGGTAAAATAAGATTCAATTAAACCGACTACTCTTTCATAAGTTATGCTACCCTAGACGATTTCTAGATGTCATTAACATAATGAAGGACTTATTTTCTCCACCTTGACGATGAATATACTTGGATTTATTAGTGTATGGTTCCATTTTTCTTCTTCTTCAGTTTAATTACTTAGTGAATATGTTAATAGCTACGGATCACGTAATTGTAGCCTGTATCCTTTTGTTTTGTTTTAGACTAAAATAATGACAGTTTTTGGGATACGATGACAACAATGCGTACTCGTCATATATTTCTGCACTTAGTACTGTTACAACGTTTGACAGCCTTAAAAGCCTAAACGAACTGAATGACTGACTGACAAGCTGCTGCGTATGTATATGTATAAGTGTCAAACCTACATTTCGTTATAACTTAGTCTTGAAATGACCGCCGTTTATTGTCAGCTAGCTAGAGTTCAGACTTTGTGCTAAGGCGTACCATATGCATACACGTGTGCGCACATGTATATATATGTTTGCCTGTGTTATTGTTGGCGTTGTTATTGCTGTTTGAATACGACGACCGGAAGCCTTCGCCAAACGTGATCTACCGTATATAACGCAGCTATGCATTTTTACCTCGCTTTTAAGCATACTTTGTTGCTGTTCTGCGGCAATGACGATGATGACGACAACAGCGACGTCGTTAGCGTTGATGATGTAGTACGATATGATATGTGAGCGTTTGTTGCTGTTGTTAGGTTACATAGATTATATGCACATACACATATACACATACACATACACAAACACTCATCATATATGCGTACGTGTTTTCTTGAATATATGCATATAGATAGATATGTGTGTAAAGATTAGAACGATTGTCATTTTATACACTCATGTATGTATATATACATCATGTACTTGGGTAGGTATATGGATAGAAGCAAATGTGGTACGTGCTTCCACAGAAGAAGCGTTGACTTTACGCAACTTATACACAACTTATTTCCAAGAGATAGCTATAGAAAATACAACACCATTTACAAAACACTGGATACACACACCTACCCACTCATATTCATGTAATAATATTGGTATGGCTGACTAACAGCAAACGTTTAAAACGTATGACAACAATTTGAAATGCCATCAAAAACATTTTTCAATACAATTCATCTTCGTCCGCTTTTAAGCTCCCATTTATTGTACATACACTTTTATTGTACGTACACATAAATATGTATGTATGTGTATATATAAATATATATATATATATATATATATATATATGCGTGCGTGCGCGCGTGCGTGTGTGTGTCGTCGCTCCTTTGTTTATGTGTATCTACGAAAGTACACGCACGAATGTGCATTTTTAGAGTTAGACCTTTTATGTTGATGGTAGTAGGCACGCAAACGAGATGTTGATAATAAAATCCATATAAAAAATATCGAAATAACTAGCCAACCAACCAACCAGCCAACCAGCCAACCAGCCAACCAACCAACCAGCCAGCCAATCTACCAAGCAATCCATCTATCAACCAACCAACCAAGCTAGTCAGTTAGTCAGTCAGTTAAACCGCCAGCCAGTCAGCCAATCAGTCAGTTCATCAGTGAGACAGTTAGTCAGTTAGCCATTCATTCAGACAGTCTGCCAGTTAGTTAGTTAGTTAGTTAGTCATTCATTCAGTCAGTCAGCCAGCCAGCCGATCAGTCATTCAATATTTGCGCATATATATACGTAAATATGCAGGTATAGCAACATACACATATACAAATATATAAATATATATGTGCGTATGTATATATGATTATATATGGATATATGTGTGAATGTATATATATTATAAATAAATAAATGTATATATCTACGCGTGGTTATATGTTTGTCTTTTGTAAGTTTATGTCTGCGTGTATTTTGTCAAACTTTTGTTCTCATTCAGGCTTTCTATTCATACAAACCCAACAGCAACTACACTCAACCAACTAACAATTCATCCATCCATCCATCTATCGGCGCGCATTTCTGACTTGCTTTATCAGTTTGTGCGTGCTCGTCTGCTTGCTCCAAAGTCCTTTGTTTTCAAAACGTACAAACGTTTATTTAACCAACGCATTCGTTGAGAGTAGGTGCGTTTTGATGGAAAAATGTCGCTCCGACTGTCTGCCACGATCTCCCAATGTTCGGGTTTCGTTGTTTTGTTACCTTAATAACAATCAATTCAAAAATTGAAACAAATCTTACCAAACCCACCGTTGCGAGCCTTCTTTAAAATCTTAAAAAAAAAAAGAAAAAAAACAGTAAAAGAAGAAAACAACACGAAAAATACAAAAGAAAATCACCAGAGAACGTGCGTTTAAGGCACCAACGCAATGTCTCCCCGGTGCTGCAATGTAGGCTGATAGCTGCAGCACATTTGAAAATAATGAAGGCATTTAAACACATTCCATGACAATTTATACCAGCTCTGTATGAGTTAGTTATGCATTTATATCTGAATGTCTGTCTGCGATATATATATATACGTTCTTCCCACCTATCCAAAGGTTTAAAATTGATTCCACATTCTTTTTTTTTTATTTTTCGTTTTTTATTTCATTTTTTATTTTAGTTCACAATTCGCAAGTAATTAAAGTTACTAATCTTCTACCCCAGTATTAGCATCCGATTACTTTATTGTCATTGTTCTAAGACGTTACAATTGTTTTCCTCTTATTTCCTATATGCATGCTTTCGCGTTTACATCAGAACAACAAATATTTTTAAAATTAAAGCCGCAAGCCCTGTATCTTTGTAAAAAATTTTGAGTATTTATTAATGTAACTATGAAAGTAAAAACAACTTTTTTAAAATACTTTTTATGCTTAAATTATATTTACATGAAAAATTTTATTTTTATAGATACTTTTTCTCCATAATGGCACACAAAAGAATGAATAGAATTATACCGTTCTTCATCCCTTTTTTTTTATTCACTTTTATTGTGTAGAGAGTTTATTGCCTCAACTACCGAGATGTTGTAGACAATCAAATGCGTGTTGGCCCGGTCCCTTCAGATCATTGCCTCTCGTGATTGTTTGCTCTTTTTCAGTTATTAGGAACTCAACTTCAATAGTCATTTTATGTTGTTGTTGATTTTTTGTTTAGATAGTCATGCGTTACATTAAAGATAACATTAGTGAACTTTACAGACTTTAGCTATACCTCCGGTAACCTAAAAATTGTTAAAGTTTATCAAATTTAACTGTAACGTAATGGTGCTATTGTTCTCCGCCAAGTAAAGAAGGAAATGTTGATAGAAATTGTCGTTTGAAATTAATTAACCCCTTCCTTCAATTATAAAAAATAATGATCAGATTAGAGTGCTTAAGCAACAGGGCTCTTAATGCGAAGAAAACTTTTCAAAATTAATGGAAATAAATTGCTTATGATATGACTACCAGACTCGAAATGCAAAATCGAAGCAAATTAACAAACGATGAAATAATATGAGCGTAACTTATTCTCTCAATTCCCTGTCAGTATACATAAAGTTATCGCTTCCCGTCAAGAATAATATCACGAGGCCTATATTCGCGACAAAATAAAACCAAAATCTTTATCGTGTTATCTCTCTTTGCTTATAACTACGTTAATATTCGCAATATTTCATGTATTCAATTAATCGACACGTAATCAGGTAAATATTGCCGTATCGTAGAATGGACCTTAAATTTCATAAAATTCAGTTTAATCAATCAATCAATCGACTAATGGCCGCAGTATATTAATTTGTTTCTTTCGTTTGTAAGTTTCTGAAGCGAAATATATATCAGAGAGATATTTATGTTATTAATTAGCATCAACATTTGCCCAAAATCCCCCACACCCCCCTCGCTCTCCACCCAACCTTTTATTAATCATTTTTATCTTTTAAGTTATGTGGAGATTGAAATCAAGCTTAACTTAAACTGCATGTCATAGCCGTTTTCTTTCAAAAATTAGTATGCAAATAGTTTCGGTCGTATAGCACATCTTAATAGAGTGCCAAATGTTAACTAAATGAAACAAAAATAATAAAAAAAAACATATTAACTTGTATGAGGTCACACTCATTGCTACGTACGAAGCCAAAACGAGTAAACTTTTTGGATTTCTAATTACGACTAAGCCATGTGCAAATGTGTTCACCACAAAAAGGGGTTAAATTTAAGCAATAGACGCCATATAGCAGGCTCCCAAAAGAGTAATTGTCAGCCCAGAATGGTATAGAAAGGAAAATCTTTCATTTCATTAATTCACACCCAAAATAATTTACTTAACTCTTTAACACGAACATTACAGTAAATAATCAACAACTGTTCTTAAAATTCATAATAAAATATACAAATTTACAAAAATGAGCAGCCCTTAACCCTTTAAATAAAGGCGTTTCATGTTAAAGTAATGTTAACTGCCGTAAGTTGTACAAAATTATTGCTCTATTTCGTGGCTTCAACGACTTTTCAATTTAACCCATAAATAAAATTAAACTGTTATTAATCATAAAAAACAAACAACGGTTCGTTTCTTCAATCTGCTCCCGAGCGTTATGGAAAAGAATTTCGTATATATTGAGCAGCAGCAAAAAAGAGAATAAAATAATAAAACTAAACAAATAAATTTAAATTTTTATATTAACATAAACCTGACCTAGACAAAGGTGTTTCAGGCCGAGTAAGTACACGCATCATTCATTTGTATAAACAACAAATATTTAACGTTTGCGTATAAATAAAATAAAAGCAAAGCAAGTTATTTATAATAAATTATTATTTTGGGCCGACTGCGTAAATACTCATCACAAACTTGTGATGAATCGAGTAATGCAAGAGAGAAAGAAAGATCAACAATAAACTATATAGAACACAGACATACGACATCTCAAACTATATGTATACATACTTTGACATTGGTATTTATCTAGATTAATATTCATATATCCATAGGGGCCTGATAGGATAAAATTCTAAAGAAAAGATAAATTATCGTCGGACCTGATAAGACTGATGGAAAACTTGAGATTAATGTTTTTCTTCCAGACAATATTTGACATCGAAATACTACATTTAATACATAAACAGACAGACTGAATAGTTAAATCTATTTTGCCATTCCTCGACTATCAGAAATAAAATATACACTTTTACGTCGCACAGGCTTCAATGCGTACTTCTATGCGTAATAAACGCTTGATAAATCTAGTATACCATCTGGTGCTGGTATAATTACCAATAGCTGAAATAAAAACAATAAATTTGAATATAATTTGAAACGATTTAAATTTTACCCACGCATCTACCCAATTTAATCACTCAAACCCTTACCCATTAACAAAACTGTACTGAAATATACGAGTACGAGTATAAGTCAATCACAACAAACTAAAAACATGACCGCTAAAAAAATATGATATCAAAATGTATCAATTGTTAGATTTGTAGGTTGAGACGCGGACTCGTTAACCAGTGTCAAACTGTCCGTAAATATCGTACTGCTAAACTTGCTCGAAAACTTAGAAAACAAAATCAAAATCTTATCTGATATTTAAAAACAAAAAAAAATCTCCGTTAATATAAAATACTCCTCTCCCTTCTTCTTCTTTTTCGTTTACTTACTTAAGCGTTGCATTGCCTGAGATAGTTGCCCCTTATGTTAATGCTTATGTAAAACTCATTTGCACCAATTTTTCCTTACAAGTTTCATGGCGTCAATGGCATATTTATAACCGTCTTGTGTTTCTTTTCTTTTCCGGTTGCTTTTTCTTTGAAACTTACTTACTTATGTTTTCAATAGCAATAAAAAGACATACATATTTTAACATTTTTCATATTGATTCTACATAACTTTTTCAAGGTCATATTATATATTGTTTATGTACGTAAAAGTATTAGCGTGATCTACATTTCAAATACATTTCAACGTGTAACTGGTGAATATGAACATTTATAAATAAATATACAAATATAGATACAAATAAATTGGATTCAATTCTCGATCCGGACAATAACCGTAGATACATGGGTACACATGCACATGCACGAATTAGAGATGTGCCTTTAACCAACGCTTGCATATGCACGGCTGAATCGATTCCTTTTTTATTTTTTATATAATTCTTTAACGTAAATGTCATTTAATAAATGTAGCATGTACCACAATGTATAACTTTCGTCACGATATTTACCTATCCTACCTGTATTGTATATATACAATAAAGATTAATTTTAGCCCCAATTATTTTTATATATATTACTATTAGTTCGAAAAGAGAGTAAGTCTCATTTGTTAGAAGTAGAGACACATTACATTCTACTGTAAAACCAATTTTTGTCCTAAAAGGTCGTACATCAATATATTTTTGGAATATTTTATTGAGTCTAGATGTTTTTGATATGCGATATCAGCAAGAAGGAACTAAGAAAAAGCGAAATTATTGGAAACAAAGTTCAATCAGTTAAAGAAAACCTTATAATTTCCCACTTACCAGCATTCTATTGCTCAGAATTATTCGTTTCTCTAAAACAGGTAGAAACACAATGGTGCGATATGGCCCACCTTTAAAGACGCTACACCATTTTGCTTAATATAGTTCTTCAGATAAGGACTTTTCAAAACGTAGTGGGTGGTCAAAAAAGTGATCCGATCGAAACCATTTTCAGGTGGCCTTTCGGACACCTTCGGGTCAAAATATTTCGATGTACCAAATTTTTGTCAAGGCATCTCAAATATTGCAATCTCTGGGCCAAATCCAAGACCACAAGACAGACAGACGGACAGACAAGCTTTAGTCGATCTCGAAAGTGATTCTGAATCGGTCGGTAGAATAAAGGTGAGCCTACCTCAAGTCCGCCTAGGTGTTGCACACATTCGCACCAACCCAATATAGACTTGTAGCACAAGTGATATAACATAAAATAAACGATTTATGCTACCAAATATATATGTTAACTAATTGTTCTACGATACATATTACTCTGATTGAAAATTAAGGTATTCTAACACACAAATTATTAACAGTTGCGCTTGAGGAGCAGAACTTCGTAACACCCAACACCACGATAATCGAAGAAAACTTTCAACATTATTTCGATTTTTGAGCGACTTTGATATGGTTGTTTCGATCTTAGTTCGCCTTTTGCACATTATTCGCTTCATTGGTACGTTGTTCTCATGTGATTCGTCTACGTTAAACACTGATCTTCTCAATGATGTGTTTCATAACCTTCTGCTAGTAAAAACCTATTGTTTTATAGACATAGGAAAAACTCGAAAAACTTACTTTGGTACTTACGTTTGCAAAAACAAGTGTAACTGTTCAACAATTAAATACATTGACATGAAACTCTATATAGATATGAAAAGCACTACTACCAAGCTACAAAAAAAAAAAAAAATAAATAAATAAATAAATAAATAATAATAATAATGCTTCCATGATTTCATAGCACGCACGCATTGCAAATGAACCTTTTTTTATTCACAATACTATAACTTACTATAAGTAATTAAATGAAAATATGCATACATACATATTATACTCTATATTATATATTTGCGTTAGTATGAATCCAAATATTCCTTAACTCAATCCCCCCTTCGGTGGATCGCTAACCTAGTCGCTTCCATGCGCTGTTTTTTCATGGTTATTCAAATTTCGATTAATAGGAAATGAAAAATCAGACAGATATTCTATACCGACTTTCAAGATAAAGAGAAGAATCTAGAATATGTTGCAAGCAGCATAACTAAATCAGTAGAAGATTTCATACCAAACATCGAATCATTATGGCGTACTGCAATAAACTTCTTCCTCCGCCCATCTAGCTGTTCTGGTGATGTATTATGAAAACTATATATATTTTTACAGCATCTAAAATTCTTATTATTATCTTCTCGTCGTCCGTCCGTTGTTTTCTTCTGACTTTCTGAAACTGATTAAGAAGTAAAACCGATTGTTATTAATATACGCAGATATTCTCGGAAACCAGAGTATTTTAGAAAATCATTTTTCATCAATAGCAGAGCATTTTGATATATTGTTCCCACTTTCAAGAGCAATAAGTCGCTTAAAAAGTATAAAGAAATGGCCACATTGCCACTGTCACAGCGCCAATAAAGCACTAATCTCTTTTTTGTTTGCACGCTCGATTAGTTACCCTCTTTACTATCGTTTATAAGTCAGCTAATTCAAGGTGGTACTGACGACATGACACACTTTCATCACAAAGTTTGAAGAATATACCAAAAATTTAGACAGGAAGACACCTGTCAACTTTCCTCATAGAACATATACAAAGGTGTGCAGGTGAAACCGCAGATCATTGATATAAATGATTTAAGAATTTATTTATCAGATACAAGGAAATTGAAAAGAGATTATACTGAAAATCCGGGAAAGGCCGCATTCCTCTGTTGTCTCATTTTTAGACCAGTTTGTTTTGGGTCACTTCTTGCTCATAGGCTTTTCGTGAATTTTTTTCAAATTAGTCAGTTGAGTAAAAGGCGTTTAATTTTATATAAGGTAATCCATCAACATTTTTTTAATACGATGTCAACGGCAACATTAAATGACAACGTGAAACGGCAGCTGCTGTTGACATCTAAATGATTTCTTAATATGAGTGGCGTTTTTACTTTGATTCATACTTCGATTGAAACCTTTATTAAAAAGAACTTAAAGAATTCACACCCCTTCTAGCTAAAAACTGAAGGAAAACTAGAACAACTAAATCATAGTTGTCATGTTGCGGTTACTTTAACTGTGTTTAAGTGTTTTTCTTTTCACGAAAATTTCTCGATAAAAGTTCGTTTATTTCCTTTTTTCCTCTTTGCTGCTTTCCAGGCTGTTGTGGTGGATTTTAGTGGCAACATATCATCATCAGCAGCAGCAGCACCATCAGTATGTTGTGGTATATCCGCAGCAAAATAAAACGCGTTTACAGACATTTTTTAAACCCTAAGCATAGCTGGGATTTTACACATGTTTTGTTGTCCCCATGTTATTGCTTTCCCTTCTTTTCCTTCTTTATTTATTGCTCTCGCTCTTCCTGGATTGAAAACTTCATGCTAGAAAACAAAATCCAGTCAACATTGACATGTCGCTAAAATCTGTACAAAATCACAACACAACTATTACGTTTGTTGCTTATGCTACACCGTGATGGAGATATAATTTGCAGTTAGTGTGTGCGATTGTGCATTAACCACAGCCGCCATTTCGTTTTTCACTTTTCACAATTCGGTTGACAACCGCAAGTCTTTTTTCATATAATGCAGAATAGTACAAACATTTAGCACCAACGGGATATGGCATTTACGATAGATGTACGAAAGAACTTATTAATCCGTTGCACCCTAATATTCATAATTTTCATACATTTGCGCTCTCCATAGATTTTATGATATTCTAAATTTGTCGAACATAGATCAAGTTTTCAAATGCGCATTGGAGAACAAATACTTTATATATATTGGTGGCTCTCCGTAATACTACGGAGAGCATCGAATATTGCTCATGTTCATACATCGATCTGTTCGCCTTTTGTTTACACTTCCTTGTAGAAATCTCGATCATGATCTCAAAATATTGTGGTAAAGAATGAACTTAACCTTATATTTGATCTTTTCATCGTTATGGAGTTCGGTTGAACAAGTATATACAAGTTCGCTTATATTCGATTATAAACCTGGCAAATTTTAGATCCCCTCCATTATTTTAAGGATGTTTTGTACTATACGTACTTGTTATCCTCTCGATATCTTTGTATGAGTATGAATGTAATCCATTGGTTGATTGATTGGTTACGTGCTCGGCTGTTATGTTACTATATACCTATACCTATACTTTTACCGCACAGTGGGAAATAAATTTTGAAAGCTTCTTGTCATTGAATCATGTTTGGCAATGCTAATCAGATGACGTCATAGTGACATACTTTTCAAAGGTGACATTTCGAAATCGAGCTATTTTTAAGGGAAAATAGCACAAATATTAAAATGGATATGGACTTCATATATCGGCTTCATATGAAGCAATTCAGGATAGTTGGCCACAATTAATGAAAAGCAGAGGCGTTTTATTTCGTCACGACTAATGTAGACCACAAACACCTTGCCACAAGTTCAAGAGCTTGGCGGGAAAGGATTGATGCATCTACCGTCTACCCCGTCGCCTGTATTCTCATAATAGCGTAAAACGGACTTCGAAAAAGGTGTGTAAAACTCACTTGATAGAGTTTCTCCGTTTTAGTGTAAAAACCTTTGTAACTATTTTTTTTTTTTTTTTTTAGGTTTGCTCCTTGAATTCTTTATACTAAAAGGTTTACGAGTATGATGTCCAAAACTAATTTTGCTAAAACACGTTAGGACTCCACACCAGTAATTGACTGATATTACCTTAGTCTTAATACCTATATATATCTATTGTAAAGAAATAAACAAAAAGAAAAACACAAAGCATGCATTTAATGTTGAAATTTGACGACTTGACCTTCGCACGACGTCCTCTTGGACATCCTCGATTTAGCATTTAGCAGCGTAATTTGCTTTTAAAAGTCTCTCAAACGGACTATTTGTTTAGAGGATTTCCTCATTAGATTTCCTTGCAGTTTTGTTTCATCGTTTTTTAGTCCACATCGCCTAATTTCTTTCCGTAGTCAAGGACTTCTTCCGACTGCCTTACTGTGCAATGTATGGAAATATCTTCTATCTATAAAAAAGAAATTTAGCCAATTTTTTGTTTTTTTATTTTACTTACAGACCTATCAGTGTTATAAAGAAAACATGCCACTAAGTGAGATTTCTTTTACATTTTAATGAAATTTTGATTTTTTTTTCGAGTCGTAATTTTTTATTTCACATGACAAATGTGCACGTTGAACGCAGTTAAGTGGTTAACGTGCGTATAGTTTGAAATGAATTTTGTTTCCATGTCGCACATTGTTGCACATTTTGATATCAAATTTTTTAATCATTTTACATATGATGGAAGCATTTATGCTGATACCCTCACTATAGTGCAAAACTAACGCTTAGCAAACCTAAAACTGTCGTATGTAATTAAGTTACAATTCAAACAATTGAAGGAGACAGTGAGTCAAAAAGGCTGAACGTTTGACTTTCGAATCGAATCGCTAACAAGATATTAACATATTTTTTATTACTTGCATTAATACAACATAACCATCTTTCACAGTCAAGCCAGAGTAGTCTTCCTGACTTCTAAACTTTAACAAACGTACATACAGTTTATATTAATGGAGCAATGATGTTATTTGGAGTCCAGGGAGCGTGTGTGAGAAATTTGTCGCGCAATTTTTCCAGAATGACAAACAATTATTAATTGGAAAGCACTTCAAAGTAGTTATTGGAATACTTGCGAGTCGGAGTGAGAACTGTTTTCTCTAATTAAAGTCACACCAATAGTCAGTGCAGCGATTGTTCTCTATAAAGGATATCGAAAAGAAAAAATCAAGTAAACAACAACACAATGTATAAAAGAAAGAAAAAAAAACTAAGATCATTATCACCAGGCTCACACATAGTGAAGGCAACACGAAATCAAACAATAAAACCTGCCGGGCAGGATCAAGCGACAACAACGACGATCATACCTTTACACGCTGAGCAAGAATACTAAGAGAGCTTAACAAAATAATTTGTGTGCTCTGAAGAACATGCATCGACGAAAAAAAAAAACACAATAGCTCGATGAACAAAACACTCACCTAAAGAACGGGACGGACATTTGTTTTTTTTTTTTTTTTTTTTTTTTTTTTTTTTTTTTAATTTTTCCTTTTTGTTGTTGTTGTTAAATGTTCCGTGTATTTGTTGGTTAGTTGAAAGAGCGTGTAAATGCTATAAACATGTAAGAAGAAGAATACAGTAATTTTGAACGAATGGCAATTAGTTGCCGTCACCGAAGTCCTTGATAGATACGTGAATGGTAAACGCAGGCAAGGAAGCATAGAAATATTAGGGGACGATATAAAAGACCTTCTGACAAGCGGCTACAAGGAAAATGTAGAATGTTTTGTTATGTTGCGGTTAGTGAGCAGGTGTCAACGTGTAATGGTCTTTAACTTTAAAAACCATATATTATAAATTCAACATGATCACCTTAGCATAACAAGTAACATTGAAACATCGAAATAAACCGAAAGGAGTTATGAAAACATGCTGCAATTTTCAGTAGCGTTACTATAAATAGAATTGGGGAACATAAGCTGTAATGTTGCTATCGTTATTTAGTAGTAGTGGATGCAGCATGTTGATGCTCTTCCTATGTATCTGGGAAATGTTGAAAACACATTGCATTCCCAACAAAAACATAAATAATTTTTTTCTTATTTGTAAACATCAAACTGGTGCTAATAATAGAAAATGATGATCTAAAACAACACTTGAAGAATACATGTTGTTTTGTCTTTTTTGTTGCCTTTCTTTCAAATCAACAACAATTATCTCCAAAGTAGTTACTTAATACAACTACATGTACACACATACAAATACTACTACTACTACTACTACTACTACTACTACTGCAAAATAAACACAGAAGTGCGACTTACATGGAATTAGCAATCGCTTGGTCTCATCAAATTCCATACTGAAGGTTTTCACTTGTAACGAAAGATATGGCTGAGGTGACCTTTCTAATAAATCATGTCAAATTTTCGTTTGTTTACTGCTCAGAATCCATCAAATTTTTTCTCTTTTTTCAACGTTCATCGTTTACAGAAAGTCAGCATTTTTTAGAATTTAGGGCGTTTCGTGGTTCCTTGAAATTATCATCGTTTACAGCTATTGTGTCCAAACGCAAACAAGTAAACAAATGTACAAACATATGTAAAATATTGTGACAACAAATAATCTCTTTTCTTAGTGGATTTTCAATCGCGCCCAAGTTTTGTTTCAGAAACAAGTGATAATTAACGTTTCTAATACGCCAAAGAATACGGTGCTAAAGAAAATACAAAGAAGTATTCTTTCCTTTTAGATTTTATGTAAAAAACAAAACCATTTCTTCGGAAGCTTAAATTTTATTTGTTTGACATTTCATTCGAAACGAAAATTAACTTTGAATTTCTATATAACTGTTGTTTAGCACTACCTTGTTCACGTGTTATATTATTTGACTTCAAGTCTTTTACATATTACAAGTTAGATCTACAAGGTAAAATTAAATCGGCCCGCTACGCAATGTATGTACGTCACTTTTAAAGAAAACTATCCAAGTTAACGTAGAAAGCGCGCCAGGCATCGTTATTCAATTGAATAATACCTCTGTCCGAAAATCTCAAAATCATTGAATTATTAAGTTTGACGCTATTTTTGTATTGCCAACGCCCAACTGTCATTGTAATCACATTCAAAAAGCGAAAGTAGGGAGGTGAAGTTTCGCCTTGTTTTTAATCATAGTCGAACGCCTTTTCGCATAATCACAGTGAATTTAATCAATAAATTCGGGCAGACAACAAAAACTGTTAAGTCGATATCTGCTTACGTTTGTTAAGGCCCTGCAAAATCATAGATTAACTTCATCAAATTATTACGAGCAATGAAACATGCATCCTGTACGAAAATCCTAAACGAAAAAAAGAATCGATTTTTCCTGTCCAACGAAGCCAAGTGTTAATTCCAAAAGAGTGCAACTGCGCATTTGATAGGATTGAAAAGAAGTTGTCCGCTAACAGCCTCCATAGCCTGATGAAACTATTACATCGATGTGAACGATGTGAAGACAAAGTAGTTCAACTAAGTGACGAGTTTAAGAAAAGAAGGCCATAAACGGAATAACGAGCTCGAAAAATAATTTTGCAACTAAGGAAGTGATCGTTAACTGGGGTCAGGAACTTCTTCCGCAACCGGATAATTCTCCAAGCCTGATTACCACTTGTTCAGATCAATGTAGTCATGTTTAGTAGAGCAGTGGGTCGCGAAAGTTGGAAATGTGCGAAAATAGCTCGAGGACTATTTCGCCTCAGAAGCCTCAAATTGAACGGTTATAAGAAAAAACTAGTATTCGGTCCTTTATTCAAAGTAGTCTCTATACTCAGTTACTGCTTCATGTGTTTGTTAAGTGGAACATGAAGCTACACACAAAAGAAAGCCACTATTTTCGTATCGTCTTAACAATGGAAGCGCTGCTGCAGCAAGCAATACATGGACGTACAGACACTAATTTTAATCAGAAGGAGTGGTGCTTGATGAATGAGCCGTGGGGAGTAGCGCATTCCAATTCAAGGCTTCTATGGTTTCTTTGGCGAGTTTTCCTACAAACATCGTGTAACGGAAAATCATCATATGCTAATTTCCAACGTATTGACCGCTTCTTACGATTCTATTGCGTCAGTCGTGGTTGGTACCGTTTCCTGTCGATGCTCTCGGTGGTTGAAAGGAGCTTATATTGCATTAGCCTCAGCTAACCCCACTAAAATGTGGTTGCGGTTGTCATGGATATTCAGTTTTATCGTCGATGTTCGTCACTCGTATACAAATTTATCATGCAACACAACTCAAAAGTGTTATTCTTCGAATCAAGCGGCAGGTAGGCGTTCAATAATGGGTTTTTTGACACAGAAGTGGGTCTATTAAAATTTCCAAAAACCTATGCTATGAACAAGTTAGTGGTATAATCTGTACTGTCTTGTAAATCTTACAGATCATATTTAGACAGAGAAGTTATAGTTTTGTTCAGCACACTATAGTAGTATAGTGTAGCAGAATTAGGTCAAAACATACTCACGATTCTAATAACATATATTACATAATATATTGTGCAATATATAAAAAGGATTAGAGCGCTCTAATGCAATTTGTTAGTCATTATTGTGTTAGATGTAGCTCTTTAAGCTAATTCGCATGAAAGAAGGTTTGCGAAAATCAAAATGCATGCTATTTACTTTTAGTTTTTACTTTACTGCAATTGCGCTCTGTTGATACATTCTCTGTTTTTCTTATAGTCATTTTTTGTTCTGAGTTAAAAAAAATTGCTTATACTTTGTAAAAGGTATCAAGAATTGCTAAAGGAAGAAAACACTTCATTAATTACTGCTTGCAATACATCTACTAGAACTCGACACAATCTCCTACATATTCTACTTGATTGAAATGTGCCTTTCAATTGCTGTAGCGAACTTACTGTTATACGTTCAATTCACTTTAAACGCTTTGCCGGAAATAGTGACGTTAACGTCTGAAGAAAAACGATATGAGATGGATTCATATTGGGTGAGTATCGTGCCTGTTTAGCGACGCTAGGTAAGTTTTTGGCTAGAACCTCTTGCAAACTCATTAACCTTATTAAGCTGTTTCGAAACAAATTAGGTTGAGTAACTCATATCACATCGTGCCCTAACTTTACCAAGCTGTCGTACGAACTTTCGAATGCTAGGTTTTTGCATTTTGGTGATATTTCGGTTGAGCAAGGTAAATCAAGTCTTATATTTTAGCGTTCAATGAATCCTTTTTTATACCCATCACCGAAGGATGATATTTTGTTTAAAACATTAGGAGCGCCCCGAAGGAAGCTTCAGAGACCCCACAAGGTATATGTAATCTTGATCAGCACCAAATCCTGGATCGAATTAAGCACGTCTGTCTGTCTGTCTGGCCGTTTGCCTGATGATGCTATGGACTTCAAATATGACCGAAACATTGGAAGTTCTTCCACACAGGTTGGTATTGAAAATGGGCCACGTCGCTTGGAACACCCGCCCACGATACTACGTAAATTGGGGAGTCCTCTGCTTTTCAAAACGAATAAAAAATTGTGTTTTTTTTTTTTTTGCTTATTACTCATATACTGCAGCCTATAAATTTTATGGGCGATGCTGTATTACATGTACAAAAATGGAAATAATCGGCCATGCCTGCTCAGTTTTATAGGGTATTACAATTTCTTTTTTTTCTCAAAACCTTTATTACGCACAAAAGTAAGCTTCAAAAAGCCCATAAAGTCTATAAATTCTTGGCCAGTTTCAAATTCGTAATGCACCTAAGCGTGTCCGTCCGTTCAGATCTCCATCTGCGCAACCGTGTAGCGCCTACAAACTTGCAAGAGAAATTGAAAAGCACCACAACTTTTCAAAGAACTCCCTTACAACACGCCTACATGCATATGCAACAAAACATGTGAACATTTTTACCTTTCGCTTGCTTGTTACTCATAAAATACAACACATAATCCATATAAATTTCCATTTTTATTTTAAAAATAGAAAAAATCAGCCGCGTTCACCCACTATTGTAGAGTATGAAAATGCAGTTCTTTTTCTTCTTTTTTATGATTGCGGTGATGGGTATAAAAGATTCGGTTACGATCGAATATAATTCTTTACACATAAATGAATATCACATAAATGAATAAATTTGATTTGCCCGATTGAAGATAGATTGACGATTTTCTTACATATTCAGCATTCGATACACGAAATGTTTTTTTTAAATACAAAACAAACACACAAATAGTGAACCTTCCAGTGAAAAGTGCACGGCTTTAAAAATTACTTTAAAATTTCACGCGATAAGTCAGTGCGTTGCTATTAATATATATATACATATATAGGGAATTATTATAATAACATCTAAACACTAAAACCACATCTTCCGGATATAATATGTACGCATAATTTATGTTTTGCTTAACGCTTGATTTCAAATTTCGTATTATAAACTAATAAAATTATCTTCACGCACAGGCGAAGACGATCCTTTGGCCCAGATGAAATACCCATAATTATGAGGCGGATTGCATATTGCGGCTGAAACACTGCAAGCATTAATGCCGATACCATTACCAATGTTGATATCTTACTAAGACATACTCAGCTTTATAAAAACAAAACGCAACGCATCACTGCCGGGTGTCTACAAGCGATAGCAAGCGATCCTTTAAAACTTAAAAGAATTAAATATTTCGAATTTTAAAAGACTAGCAAGCCAAGTATTCTAGCCAATAACTTTAAGGTTTAAAGTCTTGAGCTTTTATTTCTTTGGCGATTAAGAGTAATTTTTTCCGACACTTTTTTAAACAACTTCAGCCGCACAACAAAAACATAAAAAAAGGAATTTTTATTCAAAATTAGCAAATGGCACGCGAGTCGCAAAACCAAAAAAAAAAAAAAAAAAAAATATCCGAATCAAAAACAAACAATTAAACGAAGAACTAAAAACTATTAAAAGTTTGATTTTGAAAAAATTCCATTCTGAAAATGTTTTTCAATCCATATTTTTATCTTCTTCTTTACTTTATAATAATGCGCTTAAGACATGCATTTAACCATTTGATGCCAAATTTTTGCTTATACAGTTTAAGAAGGATACAAATTTCTCAAATTTTTTTTTCGCGTCTGGCACTTCGAACATACGCTAGGTTACTTCGCATGGTGATAACAGATAAAAATAAACGTCACAACCTTTCTTCTACCTATCTAAGATGTGAATTTTACGTTCACAAGACGTTCACCAACAAATTGGTAAAAATTGAAAAATTGCGACAAAAACTTCTACATAAATCTATATATATGACATTTGCTATTATTTTACAATTAGATAATAGAATATTTACATGTGTAGGGGTTAGAGATGTAGAGGTGCTGCCACATTTTCTAACTAAGAATCGCCGAGAGTATGTTGTTTTGCAGATTAACGTACTAGTTATTGCGTATCGAAAGTTCGTTGCAAGCTTCACTTACGTGTTTTTTACTCGCTTTCATATAAAATGCACCTGTTGTTAATTTTTTCTTTCTTTTAATAAAGCTTTCAAGAAAAATTATTACTATTTTTATTTATTTATATATTTATTTATATATTTATATTTATTTATACATAATATATTTATATATTGCTAATGAGCTTATATTAGTAAAGTCAAGAAGGGTTGAGGTGTGAAGTGGAGAAGGCTCAAACGATTTCTACCCTCAACTGGTTTGTCTATCACCTTTATAAAGTAGTGATGACTAGAAAAATCTTTTTAATTATATATGAATTATTGTATAAATTTCTTTGTTGCTGGGGTGTTTGCATTTTTTTATTTTTTCTTTTTTTTTTTTTTTTATATAATTTATTACAAATTCTCGTAAATAAGTTGAAAAATAAAACTTGTTTGTAATAACAACCTTTTCTTTGTTAAGATTTCTTGTTGTATAGCTTAGAATTTTTTCTTTTTTTTTTTTAATACCGCAAATTATTGCCCGAGGAGTCATCCAACAAATGCAAGACTCACTACACGTGTCTTTGACAATCTACCGTTTTAAGGTCTCCGTGCATTTGTCCCACGAATTAATTTATTTTAAAAAATATTATAAAAAGTAAAAAAATTCCTTTTCCTGAATTCAAATCTATGTTTGTTTGTTTTTGTTTTCTATATTCGTTTTGCGTTTTTATTTGCAAATTTTGAGAAAAGAAAGCTTTGTTTTAGGCAAGTGAAATAAAATACATTGTGTTGTCACTGCACAAGTCATTTACGATTACATTTTCGGCTAAATGGTGAAACAATCTGACCAGTTTAACAGTTCAGCAGTTTGGAAAGCCACAGAAAGGATTAAAAATGGAAAAGGGGAAATAAAAAAACTGGGTCGAGCAGGTTGCCAATTTCTACGGTTCCCTTCGTATCATCGATGCAATAAACCGTATGGCACTACCTTTGTCCGTCTACTATTCACCGTTAGAAAATGTGGAGATGTTCTTTGAAAATATCATGGTATGGAAAATCGCATTATGAGAAAAATTAGTTCACTTTTACAGTACAATATTTTAAACATATTCTTTTATTATGCAACAATAAGTTACATCACAGAGTTCATCAAACCAAAATATCAAAATGAAATGAAACAAATTTTTCTCATCGCCACTTAACACAATCCGTCGTTGAATGATTTGCCTTATTTCAATTTTTGGATCCGAATTTTATAATTTCGAAGAATCTATGATTAAAGATTATTGCGCCTTTGCAACTCTTTATAAAATCTTTACAAACTTTATAAGCAATTCTAAGATGTTTTTAGAATCAGTTTAACATCGTCAGCACACATTAATATATAACCGAACTTAATCATCGATAGAAGATAATTTATATAAAGAATAAAAAGACAGGTACCTAAAGGACTGCTTTGAGATATACCTGAGGTCACAGGAAATTCGTCAGAAGAGATAGCGTTCATCAGAACTCTAAAGGATCTATATTGAAGATAGAAGGACATCCATTTCAATAAATGTGAGGGGAAACCAGAGGACTGCAGTTCGAAGAACAATAACTTATGAATAACTCTATCAAAAGCCTTACTAAAATATATATATCCGTTACATCCTTTTGTGAGGCATGTAAGAATGCCTTGAAAACATTTCAAGTAAATTCTAAACGATTCCTTATGGTTGTTCTGTCCTTAAGGCAGACATCCAGAAAGTTATAAACTGTGATAGCAAAAACTGTCGCAACTGTCCAGTAATGATTTGTTCAAGGAGTTTAGATAAAATACTCAATTCGGCAATGGCTCTGTAGTTCTACCATTACTTTTGTGCACTACGATAGGAAAACTAATTTTGCAACGTAATGGGAAAACATTAGTTCGCAACGAAAGATTAAAAATAAGTGAAATTCGGCCACACAGTCCTCGGCGCACAAGATGAGAGTGCATGACGGTATGCCGTCCGGCTTATGGACGCAACTGTGCTTCAGTGACCCCAATCTTTAAAGTACATCCAACTCCAACATAGTAACATTTGGAACAAGAATAGAGTCGTTTATTTGGTACGAGTATTTGCTTGCAAACTCAAAAGTGCTAGTAGCGTGCAAATTCACGATCGTCAGGGGACTCAGTGCCTTTATATGACATCAATGTAGTGATGCTTTTATATTATCGTAATATTATCGTAAATATACTATAAAATGCTTGAATTAAAACAACGAAAATTGTTGCGTTTATGCTGCTCGTCATTTGCAGAAATTCTGCTTTGGAGAACAACGCATTTGAATCTTACGGATACATATTTTTATTGCAATAAATTGTTCATTTTTTTTTTTTTTGCTTTTCAATACAGTGCAGCCCTAGGAGCATGAAAATACTCTGCTATATTCAATTATTATTCCATCGTCTCTGTTCTCAAGTTGTTTTGCTCGAATACGTCATTGTTGATGCATCAAAGAGCGACACGTACATTTTACACTTTACCTGTTGCGAAATGCGAATGATAAGGAAAGGAATCAAAGAAAAAAAATATGTAATTCTAGAATTGAACTCGACACCAACACCAACAACTTCATGATACACTCTTCATTTCCCAGTCAAAACACTGAATGCTTTTCACTAGTTCTCGGCGTCGTACTTTTCAAAGCTATTTTTATTTGGAAACGCTTTTCAATGAACATAAATACTTTCGTAAGACATCTTTTAATGTGTTAGAGGTAAGACATAACTGCAACTTCCCAACGCGAGCTCATTTGATTACATCCAGCGTTCTTGGAATGTGTAGAAAAAAATGCCAAATTACAAACAAAGTATTTCCGTCCACACACTCTTCAACAATTCAAAGGTCCTGTTAGATCAATAAAAAAATTTTTCTGAAATATTCATATCAAAAAAATTTAAGGTAATAACACCTTTTGAGCTCTGCGTAGGCAATGGCCAGTTTAACAAAGTGTTTTCGTAAACTAACGCTAAATAAAAATTTGCATTTTATACCCATCACTTAAAAGGATGAGGGGTATATTCACTTCGTGAAAACGTTTGCACCGCCCCAAAGGAAGCTTCAGAGACCCTACAAAGTATATATATTCTTGATCATCGTCAAATTCTTAATTGATTTAAGCCTATTTCAAATATTCTAGTGGCCAAAAAAGGGAGCTATCGGCTTAAAATTTAGCATTGGAAGTTTTTGCACGCAGGTTGGAAGGAAGGCGCTTATAATACGACGTAAACTGAGAACACTTCTACTTTATAAAAGGAACAAGAAATTTTTTTTTGCTCACTACTCCTAAATTGCACCATGCTGCAGTATCTGTACAAAGTGGAAGAATGGAAAAAATGGTCAATGCCTACTGGATTTTATTAAAATTTAATTTTTTTTCAATACGCGGTTCGTCTGTCCATCTGTCTGTCTACCCAGCTGCATAATATCTGTGCTATAGTTTCTCCCGTTCGTAAAACTAAAAATATCACCTACAAATTTGCAAAGGAATTTGAAAATGACTCAAACCATTCAAACGACACGCCTACAACGCCCACAAAATCCCATGCAACAAAAATTGCGAACATCTTTGCTTTCCGTGTTTTTATTGGAGGAAATCAACCGCGCCCGTGAAATGACCGCGAGCATGAAAATTTAGTTTTTTTCGTTTTTTTTTTTTTGTCTCATTTAGGGTAACGATAATAGCTATAAAAAATTCGGTCTGGACCGAATATAACTTTCTTACTTGTTTCTTTTAATCGATTGCGAAAGAAATGTAAAACTTTTCTTCGTTTTTCCTATTTTGTTATAAATTAAAAACACGTTTATTTCTAAATGTAAGACATGTACAACGAAGCTTATGAATCTGCTTGAATCGAGACACTTTAAATAACAAAAAACAAAAAAAAAAATATAAAAATAAAAAAGAAAGCAATTTTCAACATTTTAAGTTTAGTGTAGATTTAGGTTTATGTAGAGATGGATATACACAGTTATAAATTACCAGCCAAAGGGCATCAATGTCTTAAACAGGTCGGTCGGTTTAGTGATCGTAAAGTTGATCGTGTTTAGTTAATCAATAGCTAATGCAGACATGCAATACGCACTTATAGATATCATGGCATCATTATTATATGTGTTCCTCCTTGAGTTTTTTGTTTTCCTTTCGTTTCTTCTTTTTCTTGTTTTTATTCTGTTGACCCAAGTTTATGAAAACACGTTGGTAAATACTTTTCTATGCGTATGTTGAATGAAAATCGTCATAACAGTCGGCGATAATTTTATGGCAGAAACGGTCAACTAGTAGATCGCCAACACCGTAACTGCCTTCTAAAATTGAATACAGTGATTGACTACAAGGCAAAAAAAAAAATTATTTTTATAAATTAAGGTTCGAGTAGGAAGACCGCAATATATTCTTAAGAATGTACATTGATCGCGTTGGAGCAGACCCCTTGTAATTATTGTTTGAATAAACTTTTAAATAGTCTATCGAAGAAACCTGGTGTAAACCTTGAAAGATTCATTCCAAACTAATAAAATGCATTTATGGTCATTTAATTTGAATGAAACGATCCTTTTCCATACATCCTTTCAAAAATTTTTCCCCACCCATTTCCCTCTCTTCCTTTCTTATGGCGCGCCACTGGTAGTTAGATAACGTGTTGACGGCCCAAACGGTTTCGAAATGTAAAACAACACAAGCAGAAATTTAAAAAAATGTCATAAATTATTTAAAAGAAAAAAAAAAAGAAAAAGAATTAAAATGTATATAAATACCTGAAAATACAAATAAACAAGGCGAAACACAAATTAAAGTATAACCAAAAATTTCTGACATAGCGTGGACCGAATCTCTTGTTGCCCACCTTCGTTATAGATTGTTGTGTGATTTTTAGAAAAGATGACTTTCTCTTTGAAAGCATTATTTATAAAATATTGAAGATCGATTAGAAATTAATTTTATTTGGTTGTAATTGAAATGCAAACCTTAGCCGCAGTCTTCATTAAATAACCATTTTATTTCAATCATATGTAATAAGAAAAGATATCCAACCAACTTGTCTATTTTAAGCTTGATTGAGATCAAATCTCAATCTGAGACTGAGAAGGCTCATCGATTTCTTGACATTCGATTTTTAGTTGTAAACAATAAATCCATCGAAAAAATCAAACTCATTGAAGAATAATTTCAACTTCTTGCATTCGAGAGTTAAGATGAGTGTAAACCGAATTTAGTCGGTTTCGTTGGCGACACTTTTGCAGAATACTCTACGGTGTCATTTCTTCATATTTTTTATTGGCTAAACAGACATGACCGTGTCGCTGTAAATCGAACTTTAAAATAATTTCATAATGCTTACAAAGGGACGGTTTGTATAATTTCCGGGATATTCATTCGTCCAATCGTTACATAAGCTATAGTAAAATTAATGTACATATAAATGTGTACAAAACCATTACTATTTCGTATGTAGATGTATTTATGTATGTGGGGTGTTTGTAAAGATAAAAGTTAAAGAAACTGTGTTCAATCTTGATGATGTTGATTTGGGTATACAAACAATAACACACACAGACTTTAGGCTATTTTATTGCATTCAATTGATTGTTCTACATTTTTTTATTGGTATTCTTTAACAGATTAGCTACAAAATCAATTTGGCTAGTGTAACACACACACACACACACACACATAAACACGCACGTAAACATGTACAAGTATACGGATATAAACGTGAGCCTATGCACATCTGTAGGAACTGAGTGCGCAGGTGACTTTAGCTATTAAGCCGCTTAAGTGCCACTAAACTTTTTGGTTATTAAGACAAACTCTCATTTTTTGAATTGAGTCACTAATAATGAATAATAAAATACCGTAAGGGTAAAACGTAGATGTTTGAAAATGTATCAGGTGGGCAGCGAGCTCTTTATGAGCCGATTGAATTAACTTTTGGGCATCGTCCGCTTAAAGAGATCTGTGAGACGTCCAGTTTATGACGTTATGAAATTTCCTTTTTATTTTATATTATTTGAAGGCCAAGAGAATGAAATTTTTTGTAGAAATTAGTGGGTCCATATACATGTAGGTGCGTATACTTAGCCGTGTGTACATTGTTGTTCACGTGTTTCCTTAAGCAGGTGTGTTTTTCAGAGGAATGGATCTCTTCAAAAAAATCTCTATTTCTTTCATAAACAAAAAGCGCAATACAAGAATCACTTGTCTGTGACAATTCTTTGATAATGAAAAAAGCAAAATATTCCCATAGATTGCGCTAACTGTTTATATAACAATGAATCAATAGTTAAGGCAACGGTGAATATCACCTTATTTCATTTATATAACAGACAAAATAAATAGGTTTCTGAAACCCTTGCCGTGAGAGAATGAACAGAATTAGATTCTGTTGGGGATATTAATATATATTTACTCTTCAATCTTTTCAATGCACTTAATAAATTTCAATGCATTGCAGGTGTTTTCTTAAACGTAACCACTATTTCGATGCTGTTAAATGTTATCTTTTCTCACACAATGTTATCAAAAACTTATCAACCCTTGTCGTTACCGGTATTTTTACTATCGATGTTGTTGGTGGTGATAGGTGTAATGTCATTAACCTTTAACACCTTAAATGCAAACACCTCCTTAATGGAAAACTATAGTTAGTAAACGATTTGCAAGGATTTTTATGTGAGAAACGAAAGCATATTTAAAATTAACCGTACAATTAGGAGAAGAACAAGAATTAACTTATTTACCTCTCATGCAATTGCAACGATATCCTGCAGGTTCCTCTAGTCTGTTTATATTATTTCAGTTATTCCAAGTGTATAAAAGCGCGCACATTTTTTCGCCCTGATATGTATGTATTCGGTACATACGGTAGATGGAAGAGAGTGTGCAAGCGGGTCAGAGTTAAGCTTCATTGTCTGTACGCTGTTTGCATACAAAACAACTTCATATACGTATGTATGCGTTGTGAAAACTTGCTTTTCTATTATATTCAGTATGGCTCCCAAAAAACATAACCGCAAGGTTAACCATTTATTTTGATGAAACCAAGAAAACGAGGTCGACGTATATGCGTTCGTCTACAGTTCAGTTGGTTGATGGTTCGAAATGCAAAATTCTTGAAGCAAGGACTCTCATTTTGTAATCTACGCACGCATATGTGTTGATGGGTATTTTCTTTATATTTTTTTATTTTTTTATTTTTTCTTCTCAACGCCTGTACACTATACGAATAAGAATGTTTTAGTTGTGTAGAGAAAATTCATGCGCAGTGCTTTATATTCCAGTATAAAAACAGAGAAACGGAGTACTTTAATCTATTATCCTACCTAAGAAAGAGAGCATAAGAGAATCTTTACATTTCTATTCAATAAACTATATAGTGGATTTTATGATTAAAAGGAATAGCAATCAAAATTTCAAAATTAAACAGAGCCTCTGTGCACTCGAAAGTGGGATGAAACCACCTGACGTTGTATAATAAATGCAATTTTGTGTTCTTTTTCGTTTGAAAATTTGCAAGTTCTAAGCTTACGCATGAGAACAACATCACTAGCTCTCTTTAGTCCTCACACTCATTCTCTCTTTCATTCTTTCTTTCCTTCTATTTCTTTCTCTCTCTCGCTCTGTCTCCCTCTTTCTCTCGCCCTTTCTCTTTCTCTCTCTCTCTCTCTCTCTCTCTCTCTCTCTCTCTCTCTTTCTCTCTCTCTCTCTCTTGCTCTATATATCTCATTTAAATATTGTCTCTCCCCCTATTTTAAGTTCATTCATTTTTTCGTAAGCATTGTTTTCAACAATATGGCCATTTCTTTGGAGTGTGTTGATATTTGGTATGCACTGCATGTTTTGCATGTCCTTTAAGCATGATATGAATTATTAAAAAAAATAAATAAATAAAAAAAAAAAATATGAAAAAAAAAATTTTCATGTTAAGCAAACCCAGTCGAGCAAAACAATGCAACGAACGAAAAAACTGGGAAATATACAGAAAATGGTACCAAAAAACAATACAAAAATGAACGTACACACATATAAGCAATACAACGCCAAGGACGAATTTGGCGCGGCACGCAAAAGAAATGTATACAAAATTTTATGAAAATTTTTAAGTCTAAGGCATGTGCTTGCGTTTATACATACTCTCTTAAGCACATACTATTACAGGCAATGCAAGGAAGAAAAAAATAATGCAAGTATATGAACAGAGACAAAAAGGATCATATCATATTATATCATATCATATTCATAAGAAAAACCATACACGCATACACACAAACATGCACACACACACACACACACACACACACACACACACACACACAGACGCACACACAGGCGCGCACACACATGTCCACTTATTAGCAAAAGGTTTCATTTGTGCGGTCGTTGGTATCTAGAATGTTTGCGATAAGCGTTGTATAGCATGCATGATGAGTTTTTACGAAAATGTAAAGTTATCCTTTGACAGGACATAAAATACCATGAACCGAAATGTAAATGCAACACACATACGAAAAGTTAAAAAAAAAAAAAAAGGAAAAACATAAAAGGGGAAGCCTCTCAAACACTAAAGCAGAGTTATATGTATGCTGACAACGTTTCATGACGAGGACTTTGAACATACAACCAACATCCCAGTCAACCAGCCATCCAAGCAATACTAACAAGTATTACGACGACAGCTATGACATCGTCGAAAGTGAAAGTCAAGGTTAATCTGTCTGTTGCTGCAACAGGAATACATAATGCAATAAAAAAAATTTTTATTGTATATATATAAAAAGAACAACAATAGCAATAATAACAACAAAAGCATAAAAATCAACAATTTGTATATTAAAGTTGATATCATGTGATGTGATGTTAAGCTAACCGTGTAATAACAACAACCACTAAAGCCACACATAAACCGTTAGATTTATCAATTGCTAGAATATCAATATGCGTAAGAGTAGAAAACAACAACAACAACAACAACAACAACAACAAGAAAAACAAAAAACATTAACAAAAATGTAGATACTGGCTCAACTGCACTCTGGTGGATGAATCTCTGTGTACAGTACAGTATTGGAAATGATTTGCGCACCGATAGATTCTTATTACATATTACGAATTTATTGGAGCTACCTCGGTTTACAAGCATCTCTTTCTTCGTCCACAATCAGACCATGTGGGGGTTAAAATTTTCAATTATCATACATACATATAATGAACAGAAGCTAGTTATGATTTTAATGATCGACATATATTCAATAAACGGACTGTTACGAACAATTACTGTAGGAATTTTTAGTTTAAGTCAATCATTTTCATTGCTTTCAAATTAAAAAAAAATTAGCCCATTTCTCAACGTATGTTCTATAAATAGTTATGGCATTTTTTCAAAAGCAAATTTAATTCTCAGATGCTTTTTTTAGGATATATTTTCAGTTTCTTTTAACATTTCATTTTTCGAAACCTATCGCTTAATTATAATATAAAATATTCAATAACGTTTGCAAATTATCTAAATTTGTTATCAACATAGTTTATTTTAATATTCCGTGGCTTTAATCGTCCCGATAAGCAAATAAAAAAATCCGTGATGTATGGGAAACTCTTATTTATGCTAGATAATGTCTCTGTGGTAAGAAAAGGCATGACCAGACTATACTGATCACGCATCTTTCTAAGTGGAAACTGAGAATAATAAGAAAAATTTAATATTTCTGACATGTGATTTCTAGGAAACGATGCAACAGCCGGAGAACAGTTCGAATTTTTGAAAGGACCATTGAGCTGAAAGTCCCCTAAATTAAAATGACCCATCTATGCTCAAGAACTCATGAGTCTTAGGAGCAAGACGCACAAGGAGAAACACAGTTAAATGCTTAAGAAAAAAAAAGTAAGTTCTAGAATCATTTTTACCAATGGCAAACTGTGAGTGCCTCAGTCAACAGGTCAAATATGAACGTCAAGTACGATGAATGCGCATGTCAGAGATAAGTTTTATCAGCATAAGTCGCACTTAAATTTGCCGGTCTGTACCGACATCAAACAATAAAGTTAAGCGTGGAATGAAGCTGACAGAAGCTGAAGAGTGTAAAGTCAAAATAAACGGAGCTTTTTTTACCAGTGCTTTTAGGCTATTTAAAATGTACGAAAAGATCGCAGACGTCACATATTCAATTTTTGCTGTTTTCACCATCCAATTAACTTACGTATATCACAAATTTTCCGATAAAGTTTGCTAATTTTCTTTCTTAGAGTTCCATTCAACATCTTAAGAAGTTAATTGATAAGCCCATTAATGTATGGTTATAATGCAAACTATATTAAAAATTCAAAACACGAACAATACCAAAAAGTGAAAGTTTTTCTCGTGAGACATGTGATTTTTTGCTATAATCGAATTAATTTAAAAAAAAAAAAAAAAAAAGAAAAAGCAGGAAGCCTGCTCTCTTAACAACACACTTTGAACTTATGCATTAAGACACGCAAAATATGTAACAGTAGCATATCAATGATAAAAATAACAACAATAATAACCTAAACTGGGTTAATAGTTCAAATCGCTGAAACTAAACGAAAAGTCTCTCAGCAATAACGCATGAAGACAATACAGACGCATACTTTATAAAATCACTTGTCGTTCCATATAGCGTGTCAGCTAGTTACGCAGTCAGTCAGTCAGTCAGTCTGTTAGCCGTCAACATCATCAATTCAATATGGACATATGACGATGATAACAATAATGATGACGATGATGACAACAACGAGCACAACAAACTGCAAAAGTTTTCAATTAAATAACGAGGCAAGATCGCAAATAGAGATCTAAGATGTAGCAGCAATAGGCTGAATGGATGATCATAGAACAATAGTAACGATCTGTTTATTTCTACTGGAATGATATATAACAAGATTAGAACGCGAAACTGGGTCAATGCGCATATTTTGCGAAAGCAACATAAACGTTAGCTAATACGCATCCATTGGTGGTTATGAGAGTTTTGATTTGCCAAGCACGTGTTGCTTATTACAATTTAATGAGAAGTCCAGCGAGAAATTCTAAAAAAGATAAGAAAGCGCCACGCCAATTAAGGTATGACGGCAAATACGACTCCTAATATTAATGATAATAACAATAACGACAACGACAACGTTAACAACTGATTATAATGCTACAAAAATTTCTGCTCTAGTTAGTCATAATTGGAAATAAACTAAGCTAATGTTGACTTCTTTCTTTCACAATCGAAATTCAACAAAAGATCTTGTCATCATTAGTAAGCATATCACACTGTTATTGTGTGTAACGTGAACGTTCAATTAAGTCCAACTTATGATCGTTCGCTTGAGGAGGCAGCAATGTTATGCGTAAAACTCACTTGATTTACATACGCATTCACAACACATTGATGCATATCTGCGAGTGCCATGTGTATAAATTTCACTCATCTGGAAAGAGAGTGAGGTCAATTAAGTGAAACAACTTTGAACTTGCTGATCTTGTCGCAAATTAACTTATAGTTATAGAAAATTAAAAAAAAAAAAAACCATCGCTGCTGCGGCTTGCAAGCCAACGTATGGCTTGCACAGAATGTGTGAGAAGAGAAATTTCAAATTGGAATTGGAGTAGTCCTCTAATTAGACAGTGATAAGTAAAATTTTAAAGGCAGTGTCTGTCATTATCACAAAAGCAAGAAACCTTAAACAGATGCGTATATACTCATTTGAGACGATTTACCGAGCATTAACATCAATACATCGTATTTCAATCGATACCGTAGCAAATAGACCAAATTTCTTTCAGAATTATCCGGTTAACTTGCAAGACCATGGTAATGTTTACCAAGAAAGTGGAATGACGGCCATTAGCAATTTCCAGCCTATAGTCTTTTATAACTCAGAGAGCAGTGAAAAGTTGAGGATTTTAAGATCTCAGTTAAATAGCGCCTCAGTAAATTTACTCTTCTAGCAAAATGAATTTCAAACGCACTCTGCGCCGAAAGAGTCCTGTATTCCTCGATTAAATAGGAATTCGAGAGAAACAAAATTGATCAATTGTACTCCTTAAGAATCGGGTGATATATATGGAGAAGCAAAAGTTTTGAAGTCTACTGCTCGTACTATATAATACATTACTTTGGGGAGTTCTTTGCAATCAAGTTTTGAGGATTTACGACGAAATGTGATATTCGCGAAATCTTATACATTGCTGTCATTGGAGAATAAAACTTTTCTCTTTCTAATTGTTCTTTCCATTTATTGCTCGCTGTATGCACGTATGGAATATAAACTATTTCTTAAAAAAAAAAAAAAAAAAAAAAAAAAAAAAAAAAAAAAAAAAAAATTAAAAAAAAAAAAAAAAAAAAAAATAACGACGAAAGAAACGATTACTTTTCACTTTTGTTAAATTTTGTCATTTTGTTTTAGCATGTTTTAGCCATAAAGCATTTGCAACGGCAAACATATTGAAATCGCTTTTATTGTGAGAGGAAACTTTCTGGTACGGTTCGTGGAAGTCTCGTGTTTAGCACACGTCGCGTAAATTTTCTACCGTTCACTCATTTTTTAAAGAGTAAAGGAATTTCTATATCCATTCGTTGTCTATCCGTTTCTATCCGTCTGTCCATCATGCGTCGTTTTTATGTTTATGCGATTCACAGATTTCTGGCATTACTACTAACTGTCGGTAGTAGTGCATGTTGACGATGATGATAATGGTGATGATGATAACGATGATGATGATGATGATGATGATGATGATGATGATGATGATGATGATGATAATGCTGATGATGATATAAGTTGGAGGCGGCAGTTGCGTTGTGGCGGCATTTCCTTTGTGTCGCAATATCATTCGTAACGCATTCGCACAAAACGGTACCGCTTTGTTGGCACAATAGCATCCAAGAACAACTACAACAAAACAAAAAGCGTACAATCTTTTTGCAAAAACGAAGCCTTAAAATTTTTAAAACCTAAAACGCGTTCATTGTCTTTCGAGGTTTTTTGGTATTTTTTTTTCTTATATTTTGTTTTTTTTTTTTATATACATTATGTTTGGAATTTGTTAAGAATGACAACGTTTTTAGTTACTCTTATTTTTATATGTGCGTACATGTGTGTAGTACGCAAAATGAAAAAATAAGCAAAATAATAAACAATGGATAACGATGATGACACTTCAGCTACTCATGATATAGGGATGGCGAGTGCCAAGGTCAAGTTCTTTATGAAAACAAAAACAAAATAAAAAAAAAAAAAAAAAATGAAAAAAATACTAACTAACAAAAAACGAGAATAACAACAAAAAACTGTTACCTATACAATCACATAAAGTGACAGCTAAACTTAAAATCATGTGTGCGTGCTTTCTGCACTTCCTTTTGATTATCAGCCAAACCATACCATTTTCGCATAGATCTTTTTCATATGTACATCGACGCAAATCCCTTCAAGCCGTTCATCAGCATCCATATTTGAATGTTGCGACTTTTAAACAAACAAACAAATCTATTTATGTTGCGCAGTCCATTCTTTCGCAGCCTTTTCGGGAAAGTTTTGTCAGTATTTCGTGTGGCTTACAACACCTAATGATGTCTTGTGGTCAGTAAGAGCGACAGTCTCGGACAAACCATTTTTGGCATTAACTCAAAACATGTTTCAAAATAGAAAAAAAAAAGAAAAGTTCTTACGTTGTGTGTCGTGGTTAATGTCATGTATGCTATAACAGAGAAAAATAAAGAAAAAAAGGAATAACGCAAACAAACAACGGCAACAATAGAATCTTGCTTTGTATTTAATAATTTGATGCTAGTTATGGACAGCCACGGCTGATACTTAATATTTTCGACTACTATGGATCTAGTTTCCAAACTAGCAACTTAGAGAACAATCCACTGTGTTTGCGATAGACTTGAGATTTGAAAATTCGCTTATTAAGCAACGAATTAAAAAATCAGAAAATTGACAGTTTTTGCATTTTGAATGGTTAGTTGGGAAACTTGTCTGGTAACTGCACATGAGTTTGACTTATTGAAATCCCTAGAGATACTATCAAAGTTGTTTATCCTACCTGTACCTGCATTATGTTACTTTCCAACCTGTGCTTTGCTCTGCTCGAATGAATTATAGGCGAGAAAATTTAATGCTCAAAAACATCAAACTGTTGTTTAATAATAAAAATGAATAACGTTAGGAGCGGAAGCATAACGCGATGAGTGGCTGTTTAACGTTACTTCGGGTTGTGGCCACTTATTTTACTGGAGTGGGGATCTTCAACAAAAAGAACATTAATAATCAAAGAAAAAGAGGAAAATAAAAAACATACATAATAACAGGAAAACAAATCTTCATACGAAAATACAAAAACCAAAATAAATATAAGAAATTCAAACCTTAAAAGATAAACCGTGTAAAGCTACCAAAAGTCAAATAATAACAGAAGCAACAGCCACAATAAACTAGCATCGGTACTAATAGCAGCCGTTATATTGCAATACACTACAAAAAAAAGAGAATAAAAAAATCCAAAGAGCTCTTATAAAGTCCTTTAAATGAAATATTCACAACATCTTGGTTGTCGTCATCGTCATCGTAACCATCATCATCATCATAATCACCATCATCGTCATCATCGTCGTTGTCATCATCTTCATCACCACCATAATCATTAATACCATCATCATTATTATCAACATGATCACCAGTAACTATAGCAGGCACAACAACAGTAAGCCACGTCATTGTCGATCGTGTTGATCGGTGAGCACCCCCTTTTAACAGCAAAATCATGACTCGTTGTTTACATTGTTCGCTCGTTTTGGAGTTTATTGTTTTGACGGCTACATCTACACCACAGCCGAGATGTACTAGAGGGAGGTTACAGTTAGCTTGGGCCATAATTTTGTTACCCACCACTCTATAGAGTGGTGCCGTTGTTAACGAAAATCATACATGTAGTCGCCATATAAATATTTTCTTCACATTCAAAACGTGGACAATTAGAAAATAAAACCTATTTCAGAGCCTATATCCGTCAAATTTTGCCTTTATAAACAATTCATAAAACACAACCTTTCCATTTTCGGGACTGTTAAGCGATGAAAATGCATTAGTAATTAACTATATATTGGCCTCTATGCTAAAAACTTACCTTTGAACTTATTTTTCGTCGAATCTTTATTTTCTTTTCATTAACTCAATTATTCGGAATAATTCCAATTATTTTGATCGCTGCACTACCTACATAATTTAATGGGCGAACTTATTTCTCGCCGCATGTACGAAAAACCATATTTAACTAATTAGGAATATCTTACGAATAAATTGCATATAAATTTCTGGTTGTTACCTACGATATAGAGAAACGCATATACTTTCCATTCCGATGGATAAAAGAAGCTAAATATTCAAACTACTAACCAGCCAAAGCTTTCATCCACTTACTACACTGCACTATACTCCATGCAGACAATAACAATAATAACAACAATCAAAAGAACATCGACATGAAATCAGCTATAGAAACAAAACACTTGAGAATCTTCAGTTTTGCTTTTATTTCGCCCATTCATTTCAGGTAAAGGGGATAAGTAACTGAGAGATATGGTAAAGAAAATAAAACGGAAAATGCATCATGCACCCATTCAAACACATACACACGTTCTGGCATATAAATGAAAAATTATTCAATAAAAATTATTTCGATATTTGCGTTTTGTTTCGTTACTTCAACAATAACAACAACTAAAACTAGTCGAAGACAGCAAAATCTTGAAAACGTTTAAGGTATCAGTTAACATAAAGACACAGGCAACAACAGGAATGGTACTTAGCTGTGGGTAGTGGAGGGGAGAAATAGTAAAAAGATGATCGTGCATTGCAGTAGCCACAGCAACCAAGTCGGGCCAAGCCGGCTAAACCAACAAATCTTTGGCCAGTAGCCGGCTAGCAATCATATTTTGATCGTGATTTAAGTGATTGTGCTATAATTTTCGAACATTGCAGCAAATGTTGTCGTACTAAACGTCTTCAAGTTTCTTCCCCTTCTTCGTTCAGCGAATTCATAAGAAAATTATTGTGGATTATTCAGTAACAAGCGAAAAAAAAGCGAAAGAAGAATATATCCGGCCGAGGCAATCATTGTCTTACTTGTCCTATTGCGGTTGGAATGCAATTAATTTTGAAACGTTTATGTTATTTGCTCAGATGCTGTATAGCTACTGGTTGGTATGATATTATATAACTACATACATATACACACGCTCGCGCACATATAGATAAAACTTATGCCCAGAAATGATGGCGCTATCCGTGGCCAGTACGTCATCGTACTCACAGAATAGTACAGCACCTTAGACGTAGAGTCCCTTTGTCTGTGTTGAACTGTCTTCCACCTTCATCATCTAATACATCATTACATAACATCAGGTCTTAGACTTGGCGTCATCAGCGTCATCACTACTAACCTGTAACTATTTTTATAAATTTTTTATTGATAGTTCAATGGTTGAGTCTCATCTCGTCTCCTCTTCTCTAAATTGCTGCACGAATATGTTAAATTTTTTTCAAACATTTTCTAGACTTTTTTGTTGTTTACATGCTTTTCTTAGCTTTAAAGCATAACCAGCATGCAGTTCTTTACTAAGTTAGTCTTAAGTGCTGGTTGACCCACTTAAACATACATACGTACATACATACATATATACATACATACATACATATATATATATATATATACAATGTACATACATACGTGCATGACATGGCAACGCTGTTGCACGTTTAGTTCAAATTCTGTTGAATTTAATTCACATTCAATTGCTGCATGCATGCAATTCATTGCATTACATAGACAACAACAATAACAATAAAAGTAGCAGCAGCAAACAACCCAACGATGTCAGATGACAAATAGTGACACAATGTAAGTTGACACAACAATGGGAGTCGTCCTAAGATCGTCGTCGTAAATACGCGTTTAGGCAACAACAGAAAAAACAACAACAAACATAACATCATGACAAAACAAACAGAGATGTTCTTTCTGTTCACAAGATAGATATAAACAAAATTACTTATATTTTTCTTTTTCCTCTTTTTTTTTTGCTTTCGTTTTTGTTTTCTAGATAAAGTGAAGAGCTCTTTATTTTCTAATACTTTGCCCTACAATTGCACCAACGGATGCTGAGATTTCAATTCGGAGACAAATGCCAGTGACAGTGACAAAAAAATGCGTTCAGTTTGAAAATTTGCGTATGAAATTCTGTTCTAGCGACTTAACGTCGCTTATCTTAAGTTGTGAGCTTGTGCTGAATTGCATCAATCAGTAATAAGGAAGACATGGAAAAAAAAAAGAAACATGAAAACAGAAAGCAAATAAATCCAGAATAAAGGAAATTATCATCAGTTAAATTTTAGCGCCCATACAGGAAATTCATTTGCCTTCATATATGTATGCGTGCTCGCGCGGGCGTGCATGTATGCGTTAGAGAAAAAGTAAAAAAAACAACAAGAAAATTCAATTTCTATTGTTTAGGCCAACGAAAAGATTTGATCTGGTTTAACTTGAATTTTATGCACAGGTCATTGAATAGCTTTTGTAACAATGGTCGCAAATACAACTAGAGACAAAATAAACCAAGAAAATTCGTTCTATATTACAATATCATGTCGACCAATGTGATAACGTTTCGCAATTTCGTAAAAAAAAATTCTTGATATTTATGGTGAAAATTCTTTATCAAAATCAAAAGTACCCGAATGGTCTGCTTGATTTCGTTCTATAAATTTCGATGTTAAAAATAAGCCGGGTTCGATGAAATTTTTGGGAAAATTGAGAAACATCAACTGTTACGTCACGTTATGGGTTCGCTATTAAACTGAACATTAATTAAAAAAAAAATACCGACGTTGCTCCATGCTCCATGCATTAACAGTCGAAAACTGAGTGCAGCGTATTCCCACCTTTTTGTTGGTCCTAAACAACCACCATATGCAAAGGAGATACGGCCGCAAAATGGATAAAGCTGCGTAAACGTTGACTAGGCGCGGGCCGGCGTCGCGTAAGATATGGCTTTGTTTTTGATGGAATTGGACGAGAAACGTACTTTATGAACTGCTTCTATCTAGAGAGGCGATTGATTCCACTCTCTTCTGTCAATAATTAATGCCATCAAAGCGCGTAGTTAAAGTGACAACACCAGAATTAATCAATGTGGGTGAGTAGTTTTGAAGCATCCTTAATGTAACGCATAGATTAGAACTTAACACGAGTGACTATCGCTCTTTTCACTTTTTCCGGAACCTCCTCGGTGGTATAGAGTATAGAGTTGACTGCAAAAGATACTCGCGAAAATCGTTTGATTCCAAACTAGGCGCCCGGAAATCCCAGAAGTCCTCCACCAATGGCGTAATAGTTTTACTATTACAAAAATAACAAAAGGTTATCGGTAAAACTGGTATATATTTGATTTAATAAAATTTTATTTTTAATTATAAGAAAAATGCGTTTAAGTTTTAGTGAAAAATCGCAATCAAGTTTTTTTTATTTCGACTGTGTTTTTAAAAATCTAGCAATGCAGAAGCAATGGCATAATAAAATAGTACGTCACTAACCAAAATAACGAGCAATAATTTTTCAATTATTGATATTCATTTATGAATTTATAGATCGAATGGAAGACGATACTCTTTCGTATGGACAGACGGACAACCTTAATTAATTACACATATTATATATGTGTTGTATACTGCATAGCTTACAAAATCATAAGAGCGTACAAACAGTTTACCAAACAAACTTTCTGTTATAGATATGAGCATATAAGGTAAGTAAAAAAGACTGATGGCTTAAGTTACAATGACCCATACTTCAATGAGGCTCTACTAAAAGTATAGAGTAATCGGCGATATAAAAGCAGTCAGTGGCAGTATGTTCGTCGCATTGAAGCAAGCCTTTTCGATGGATGGTTACACTTGAGTGTAACTGTTTTCTTTCATCGATAAATAACTTTTTTCGAATGATTAGAAATCACACGATAAATAATTGCTTAGCCTGCAAAATCCAGCCGCAATTCGATAAATTGGTGTCTTAGAGGTGTCCATTTCCATTTCTGTTAAATTCAATAACAATACTGGCAGAACTTTAATGAATACCTCACAGTATCGATGGTATCTTTAGTTATTACAAATTTCAATTGTGCAACATATTGATAATCATTTACAACTTGACAACCATGTCCACACTATCCTCTTGCACTCTGCTAGTGGAAGCGCCATGAAATTGTTTTATCAATTAAAGCTTTTTAATAAAATTTTTAAGAAATTTAATATGTTATCCCCGTACGTTTTAGAAAACATAAGCGAAAATTATTATAAAACGCACCTTATCCCGTTTAGTTTCATCGCTTTTATATTAACATCGCTAGGAGAATATGCATCCGGCATGAGCCAAAGACTACTTAATTGGGAAAACGTAATTGTAAATTCCAGGAATAATATTATAACTAATATTGGTTTGATTTACTTTTAAAGAACAGAGAAACGTAAAACTGGAAATTCCACGTCTAACTAAAACAACGACTAACTCAATGATTTTTCTAAAACTTGACATAGCATATTCAAATTTCATGGGCACATGCTAGTAGTACGTAAAAGAAAAGAGTAAGCTAATAACCAAATTTTATGGCGTTTGGCTATTCGCTGACGAATAGATTTAAAAAATTTTGATTATTTTAAGGTTCATTTATTCTTTTCTCTACGGTTGCGGATCATGTCTATTGTTAAACTTTGTGTTTAGAAAAAATGGAGACAGCAAAAGAGAAAATATGCGGTAAATGTTAGCTTTCTATATACTCTTTTTTATGTATCCCAACTCGAACAGACAATCCCTTAGGTGATATTCGTTTCGCTTTGGGTTATTAAAAATGCTGTGGCGTAGTTTGAATTTAATAATAATTTGAGTTTTATATATACATATCTATGTAGTTATGGCGGTCAGAGAAATGAATTCAATTGTAAAAAGTCGTAGGGCAATTGGGCCAACTATTTTAACATCTATGCTTATACTATACTCTTAGTATCTTTAACATATGGATGTATATGTTTAAGACAAAGCGATTGTTAAATGTTTTGTTGTAGTGCAGAGTACGAAGTCAAACACCTGTAAAATGTTTACCTAGAATCTGTAAACGCGTATTTATTTGTATATCTGTTTCATATATATTATCTACAAACTCAACCAAAGCCACAAGAAGAAATACAAATACCTCAGTTTATTGAAAATATTTCAGCATATGTGCGGTTTTTTTCCAATATACACAACACATATGTTATAAGGACACAATTAGCTGTACAAACTACCCTCGATTAAGACAAAAGAAAACAAACAAAAGCAAAAAAATACAAAGGAGGGCACATCTCTAATCATAGTAAAAGTAAAGCAAATTTTTTTTAAATTTAACTACGCAAAATATACCATTTTGATGATTTGAAATCTATTTTCGTTTAGTTCGTGTGCATGCGCATGTCTATGATTTCAAATTTAATCAATCATAATACATAAACACAGCAAGCATTAGCACGAGTAGGTTACAGAAAAAAAAGCAATAAAAATTAAAGAAAAAACACAAATGTGACAATAAGCATCCGGTGTAGAATCGTCAATAAGGCGTGTTCTCGGGGATTAACGTAGAAGCGCAAGATGCATTAGTAATACTACTTTGCATGTACGTCTGGTGGTGCAATGATTTAGCTACTATTTGGAGTTTAATCAAGACCCAAGTATCATTCAGTGCGACACCTTTCCTCTTCGTTCGCTTTTATTTTTGTTTTCGATTTTGGTTTCTGTTTCTGTTCTGTTTATCTTTACTTGGGCTGCAATGTCAACAACAAAAAAAAAACTGAACATGTTGTAGATTTGCGTAGGGACATTTGAATCGGTAAATGATTATAGCGCTGTTTTCTTTTCTTTTTTTTTTTTTTGGTTCCCTTGCTTTTGGTTTAGCGAATATTTATTTGGTTTTGCCAAAACATGCAAATAAGCTTTAATTAACTTGTTGCACGTTCGCCATTCAACACCGCCAACAACAAGCTGAGCAAAACAATATAACGAACGACATCAACATGACCTCCCCACCCGTAAACAGCATAAAAATCTTTCAGACAATTTACAAAACATGCCACACTATCATCCAGTCGGCTAACCAGTCAGCCCAAAACTGACATACAGCTGCTCTCTAAAATTTTACATACACAACATACTTATTAACAACCAATCAGGCATATAGACAGACCGACAGACTTCGTAGTTGAAATATATTGTATATATTGAATATATGGGTATGTATGCAGATAGAAAAGTGTTGTTGTCTTTTGGTTTTTAAAATTGAACCGAAAAATCACAAAATTCACTTTCGCCGCACATGTTATTTTGCCATGTTACACAAGTGACCTCTTAAATGGCCTCTCTCTGTTTCTCTCTCTCTTTAGCTCTTTCCCTCTTTCTCTCTCTCTCCCTCTCCACCTCCCTCACCCTGTCTCCTTCTCTCTCAACCGCTCCCTCTCTCTTTTTCTCTCTCTCTCTCTCTCTCTCTCCCTGTCTCTTTCTTTTTATCCATCTTTCCTTTTCTCTCTTTCTGGAATTTACATAGAAAGCTTCAATCCCGTACATGAAATCACTACTGATAGCGGTAACAATAGCTTCAGTTTCAAGTGTCAGGTAATACGAAGACTTAGTAAGCAAAAGTCAATAGAACAACGAAATCTATAAAAAAGAAAAATACGCGAAATTGAAGGTGCACCTCAACATAATTCAGCGCCTATAGCGCATACTTGGATCGATTTCTGTGCCAGGAAAATCTTAAAAAGCAAATTTATGTTAATGAATCAACGTCAGTGGAACAAAAGCAGAATGTGAGATAAAAAAACAATTTCTTTAAATACAGAAACGTAGTGAAATAAAAGATGTCGACGGGATACTATAAAAACGATATATAGTTCGCCTTCATTCAAAAATTAAGAGTTCATTGCAAAAAAAAAAAAAGATTAAGAGAAGTAATGAAGAAATCTGGTATTGCAGATCTCGGCGATAACGATAGAGTGATCTATGGAAACCGTGTTCAGTTTTTATGTATACTTCAAAAAGAATACCTTAGTGTGTCCCCTGCGAAATATGCGACTGAAAATGATTAAAACGACGTTATTTCTATTTGTCATGGGAAACCTAGTAAAAAATCTTCATTGGTTACCATGAGACCTGGAAATTTCTTTACAGGAAAACAGCAAAAACAATATTAATGCCATACCTTGAATGTAATGAACTTCCAAGTTATACGAGGGCTACGTCGTTTATTGCAACCGGTCTAATATCTTTCGGAATTAACTTTAATAATAATAAAAATAATACAACGTAAAGATCAACTGAAAGGTAAATTAAAGTATTTGTTGATGTAGCCAATATTTCATGAGTGGTCCGTGATGGGTGTCTATCCGTTTCAGCTGGTTTGATTACGTACAGCAAAAAATGATATAACACAATGGCGTTATCTAATAATAATAAGTAAATGAACAGAATTATCGATTAATTGCTGTATTTTTGCTCCTCTTTTCAGAACCACTCTACGTTAGTGCTTCTCGTGGCAATAAGACTTATATATGAAACGATCTAAAGAAATGTGCACTCTTTGCCAACGCATCACATGCTGATCGAAATCATTATCAGCTCAAAACGAAGTTATCAAACATTTCCGGTGTTTCCATTTGATAAGGGGCGCCAAACATTCACAAGTAGTAGCAGTTTCGCATGTGAGGGATTTCAATTAAAACAAAACGCATTCGACAAGTATACAAGAAAGTAACACTACAAAGACAACAAAACAAATGCCAACTGATGTCGAATAAAAGACGGCTACTGGTCTTACTCCTTCGAGCAGAAACTACTTTTCATTCACAAAACCACGAAACTTTTCAGAAAATGCGACAAACGTTTCTAATTTGCATAAAAACTGCAAATAAATATGTATGACCGAAACCCAACCTCCATATAAAGAAAGGGAGAAAAAGAACAAATAACAGAGATAAACAAATTTCGTCCAAATATTTTTTGTTGCACACATATGCAAAAAAATTTTAAGGATTTTTGCTTTCCTTTTCTTTTTTTTTTTTTTTGTCTTTTTAATCCGTTTTTGTTTTGCTCTCTGGTAATTGCTTGATCTGTACAGTAGTCCGACTGAAAATTTGCAGATTAAGCACAAATCTTCACACATTAACTCGGCAGGAGATCACATTTGTGAGAAGCAAAATGAAAGCAGACCAAGTCGTAGACGAAGACATTATATGAACTCTTGTCTGTTAAAATGTGTCTGCTACATAATCAGTACAGAACGCACATACGCACAGAAACGCACATACACACGTACTTGCTAACACATTGAAGACAAGACGTTAATTGCTTAGCCTGTGTGATCTCTGCATGCCAATGCAGTGGTTTCCCTATAGGATAGTCGCATTTTAAATCCGCACAGAAAAGTGCACACAATCACGCCTTATTTGCTGTATTACCAAATTACTACAAATACCAATAAGGGTCTGCTTTTTTTTTTTTTGTTTTTCTTGATTTTTTTTTTCTCTTAATTTCGCCCAAAATAAAAATAAGATTTTAATCACAACCGATCTTCTGTTACATTAAAGGAAAAACCTACATAAAGATTATCTTTGGAAAACCTTTTAATAGCGAAATGGCTTAAGCAGAAAAGTCAAAATTTTTTTTAAAGATACGCATTACTTTATAGTTAAAGTAAATATTTTGCAATAAAATATTTTTCTTTATGAAAAGAAAATGCCCTGGAAAATAATATTAAGAAACCATAGCTACGCAATAATTTTCAAAGTCGTTTTCTCTCGCGAATACCGTAATCTCACCGCTACGAAGTTCTTCTAGTTTCATGACGGAAATGTTTGGCATATGCTTTTCACAAATCGCTTTTCGTAGATTCGCTGAGCATGCCAGCCGAATTATTTATGATTTGCAGTATTTTTATAGATGTTTACTGTCTAGCATTATCAGCTTGGTGTACGGCAAGTATTCTGTCGACATGTAAATCACAAAACTATTTCAAGCCCATGATTCTCTATGGTGCTTATAGCTTGTAGCCGAAAATGCATCTACCAAATACAAACCATAAAGCATCTTCATGCCGTAATTATAGGGCTCACCACATACTTTCGAGTTTTTTTCTCTTCTCCTTTTTCCTTTTCCTTTCTCTTCTTTTGTAACCACAACGCTTTGCATTTTGCGCACATTTTAGTCCAAAACTGTTAGTTTTCTTTCATCGCTCAAATTCAGATGAAAATTAGATCCAGGCAATTGTTTAATTAAGCTCGTTTACCATCCAAGCACCTGTCAACCTTTACTCAACTCTTTTTAGAGCTGTAGCCATAGCGATTACATACCGATCTTAATAGACATTTAAGAAGATATCATCTATTTTTTCTACGAAAGCATACCTAAGCTGTTAGTCGACGTTTGTTTTTAAACACTTTTTTCATCTAAAAAAATAGTGTCACGATGCTTCTCACTCTTGCACTAGTTTCAAGCCTCATTATTGAAATGATTCATAGGTAATCGAAAAACGAAAAAGTAGCATTATCTTCACAGTTTTAAGCTTTTGGCTTTAACGTAGTTATAGACTATGTGACATAATGCTTTCTACGTCTGCCATGAAGGCATGTGAATAAGGTAATTACATCAAGGTTGTAACCAATTTGAAGCGGCAGAATGCGCTCTTGAATGGGATGAAATTCTGATCGCATTCAGACGCACATTTATCCACTCAAGCATAATGGATATTAAAGCAAAATATTTTATTTAATTGTTTTTTAAGTTAATTTATTTAATATACTTATAAATTTTTAAAGGTATGTTTATTACGTTTAAGCTGATGATTTTTCTTCGGTTTTCATATTCGTTTGAATCATTTAGAAATGTTTGTTGTATTACACGAATAAAGATTCCAGTAACCAGCATTTTTTCTACATTGTTGCTGACTAATACATCGTTTTCTAGCCAACTACCATTATTCAATATACCTGTGTGTGTTGTAAATTACAGCGATTCCTAATGTGTGGGTTTTAACGTGACACATACTTATAACAGCACCCCGTTTTTTTTCTCTCTCTTTGTTCATCTTTGCTTTATATGTTCTGCCAATAAAATAACGCAATTAATGGCAATAATCAAGGGCAATAAAACAGTTAATAACGAAGCGACTATCAAAAGTTACGTAATATTATTTAATAGCTCTTCTCATAAACTAACACGATTTCCTCTATCCAAGCAAAGAATTTGGTTTGGTATAACCCGCTTATTTCTCACCTGCGTGAATTTTTACCCACGACGTTGAAACGATGCTTCAATGCGCATTTTCGAATTTTTCTATACCACTTTACTAAAGTAGGTATTGCAAACGAGTTTGTAGGTGAATCAAAAGTTTCGGCTATCGATCTGTAAAATCAAAACCCAGTACTACATTTGCCAACCGACAATATATATATATATATATTCATAGCAAATACGGAAAAAGAACACACACACGTATAAGACTAAACTATTTGAGCTCTGTTCTCTATGTTAACGGGGTCTTTTCCGTTTCGTGATGGGCTCGATTTTCTTCTAAGCTTCCCCGTCTCTCATTCCCTCTGTCGATCACTCTCTCTCTCTCTCTCTCTCTCTCTCTCTCTCTCTCTTTCCGTCCCCCTGTCCTTTTGTTTGTTTCATTTTCTTTTTGATTACCGTATTAAGCACATCTTAATGTAATAAATTGCTAAGAAAGCTGTGATGATAATGTCGCTGCACACAGTCGCACATAATAATTATGCGAAGAAAGCGACACTTATGTGATTTGTCTATGAAAAACAAATAAAACGCAATTAACGCATTTTATACATATTTATTTTGAAAAGTTTTAGAGATTTTTCAATGAATATCGTTACATGGCTGCAACGGTAATGGTACACAAATGCATGTGATCGTCATTTAATGCACTTTTTTGACCAGTTCCCAGGCTTATTGAGATAGTTGGTTGAGAGAAAAAAAAAGTTAATATAAAAGACTTGATCACTTTTTCTAAGTTTTTCTTTTTTTATATATTTTTTTAATGAATGTCACAATTTGTTGTTGATAAATAGTAGAAAATAGTTTTCTGAAATATTGGAAAAATGCGACTTTTTGTTTACAACAACAAAACAGCAACCACCACTCTAAACACACGGCAGGTGTTCTCAGGTCTCATGCATGCATGCCATGGCCTGTTTGTGTTGTATGAAATACTGGTACACATCTAATATATTATCAATAATTCGACGACGCATTTATAACTAGTTTTTTTTTTTTTTTTTTTTTTTTGTTAGATAATTTCAAATGAATTTCATGGCTAAAGCAAACGCAATTTTCAAAGAAATCGAATATAAAAAACATCGACAATTTTGTGACAAAATCCGAAACCTGTATTTATTAATTTGTGTGTATGCGTGTTATATTTGTTTTTTTTTTTTTCTTTTGTTTAAATATATATTACCTTTGAAGAAACCCATATGTGAATTGTTTTACTAAATACTATCAAGTATTATAGATGTAAATATTGTGCCTTGTAGCCTTACTTTGCCTACATCTCTCAAAAGTATTGAAAAAGTTTTCTTACGTAACTAAACCGGCAAACCTCATCTATTGCTTAAGATAACTTTAAAATCCAGATCTTCTTTTTGAGTAGAAAACGTTGCGGGCTCGTAAAAGACTCATTGTCAACTTTCTAGCAAAGTAGGCCACTAAGTTTACTGCATTTTTGGCCCGTAAATAAAACACTATGACTGAGGATTGCATTAAGTATAGTTCAGTATAGCGTTCGTTAAGTTCAATACAGTTTTTTCAGTTCCTAGATTCTATTTCCAATTCATAGATTCTATTAACGAAAGGATTTTCCGAAAAGCGTTCAAAATACGCCTTAGCTGATATTGCTTCACCACTTGATTAAAAAAAAAAAAAAAACTTGCTCGCGTTACAATATTTTGAATAGAGCGGATAGACTACAATCAGAGAAAACAGGATATAATAAATAGGGTGGACATTCCAGCACTTCGGTTTTAATTCTTTCAATTTTGTCAGGCCCAAAGGACGCGTTGTCCTGCTGAAATATGATTTATTTCTTTCGCAAACCAATTAGTTCAGAAAATTACAGTAATGTTCTTATGTTACCGTTTTGTCAGTGTGTAGGCTACCAATTAACAAAATTCTTCTGCTTTTCATAAGACTGACGCCTTAAACTCTTTGGCTTTTTGTCATCCTCGAGGACGTATTTACTCCAGGATTAAATGAGCAAATGCCGTCCAATATTAGATTCACCATTCCCAGATGTCTATTTTTATGTAAATATTCAACCGTTCTACGTTTTGCCAAATTTTCCAGTTTAAAGAAAATTCAGAAACGTCCTCCTGGATAAAACTATTTTACATTTCAGCACGAAACGTCCCTCGTGCTTTTCTGATAGGTTTAACAATTTGAAAATAACAAATAATTGTCTCGAGCTGTGCCGTTAATATGTAACGGTCACATAAAACCGACGGCGGGTTTAATTTTCAACCGAACTTCTAAGTGGTTGTAAGAGCAGTTCACCCTTTCTTTTCGTATATTTGTTTAATTATTCCTCTTATTTCACCTTTCATTGATCATTTACATAACTTACATCTAATCTTCAGCTCTCTACCCTTATTTCTGATCTAATAATTATTTATGTGGCTAAAACCGTGACCTTTAAATTTCAAAAAAAGAATTTTTTTAACTATTCATCAGTAGTTTGTATGCCGTTTGCACTCACATAAATAAGGTAATTTAAACGGGAAATTTATGCGCTTAACATTTGTGACACTTGATTACATAGAATTCCAATAAATATTAAAAAATGTATATTGAAGTACTCGAACTATATTTCGTTAAAATATTTTGATATAACTGGGCGGATGGCATCTTAATTTCTTCTCTCTCAAGAGTATAACGTAAATAAGTGCTTCTTCTTGGAGGCTTTTTTGTATAATTGATTTTAACTGTCTTCAAATTATTTATCTACATGTCGGTTCACGATACACAAGCAACTAACATCGACACTCTGCGAGAACTCAATCATACTTAATAGATGGAATGTGTAAGGTTCGCTCTAAATCGAATATAATTTCACTTTGGTTTTTTTTCGCTTATTTTATTTAAAAGGTTCTATCTAATATAGAAAAAAATGCAACAAAAAAAACAGGTGTTGGCTAAAAAGATTTGTCGCCCATAGTGCAACACTTACACTCCATCAACAACAGCAATCATTTAATGTATGAAAAAAACAAGTTAAGTGACTTTTGCCATTTAAGTCGGTCAAATGACAACAGATGGACAGACAACAGTAAGTATGCAATAAGCTGAAAGATTTCAACTAAGAGCGTACAAAGATCGATTGATGGTTTAAGTGCACCATCTATTAAAACACCGGCACAGCTACTGACCGCTTAAGCAAGTGCTAATTATTAAAGTATTCCGTTTTTTTTTTTTAGTTTTTGTTTTATCAATAATAATTTATACAACGTTATGAAAATATTGCTATGAGATAGATACACGTACAAGAAAGCACACACAAGCGAACGTCTCAATAAACATTTGTCTGCTGTTTATACCCGTCTAAGATATTTATTTTGATGTTATGTATTAAATGTACCCATGTATCAGGATATATGTATTTGTAACACAATTTACGCAACTGATCTTTAGGTGGGTAGACGGTAATCACCTGTAAACTAAAGAATCTTCAATAATGTCGAACGTTAACGCCATTCCCCTTCTCTTAAAAGGTCATGGAGCATTTGTAAGGCGGCAAAAAACCGAATCCTTAAATACTATTATTAGAGGGTCACAAATCAGTTTGGAGGCTGTATCGCCAAACTAAACAACAAAAAATAAAAAAAAAACCATAAATAATGTGAAGCATTAATCTAGTTTCCATACACCTGGTTACGATAGGTAGAAAGGTAGAAAAGGTTAGTCTTAGCTATTATTTACTAAAAAAAAAAAAAAATTTTAATTCCCAACTGATTAGAAATTCCAAAATATCAAACTCACAGTTTCTCATACTAACAAAACAGAAACCCATAAAAGTAGTTTGAAATACAAAAACTGAATCGAAAGTAAAACACAATCAAATACAATCCGCGACCAAATTTATTGAACTATCTCCAGCAAAAAAAACCATTAACGTTCAAAAAAAAAAAAAGAAAACCCGCGACTTACCAGACGATAGCAACAATAATAACAACACGAACAACAAAAAAATGGTGCCTACGACGCTCAGAATAACGAGAACAAAGAAACACGGATTTGTCGCTCGGTTATGCTGAAATCAACATTTACACATACCCGCCGTTATTTTGATGTACAAACGTATGCATATAGACATATACACGTATGCATATACCCGTATATATATATATATATGTATGTATATATATGTATGTATATATATCAGCATACCTATGATTCTTATGTGGCTAAAACTTAGGTGTTTTAATTTAGACAAAAACTTAGTTTTCGAATATTGTGCTGTTGCATTGGGTTATGCATTTAATGCACTATGTATGTATTTGTTGCTGAGTATACTGTTACACGACGTTACACTGCAGGAAGACGGGTTTTTGGAACAACACATAATAACCTTTTCTAGCAAAGAAACAAAAAACGCCGAATATCTCATAAATTTTCAAGTTTTTTTCTTTTCTCCCTCTCTCACTCTCTCTCTCTCCCTCTCTCTCTCTCAATTACACTTTTCCATTAATCTCTATAGATAAGAAATTTAACATTTATTTTTTTTTTACAGATGCCGTTGCACACGGACTAGTAACGTTTACGGTAAAACAATTTAAATTTTGAGCAAATCCATATTTGAAAAATTCAATTTTAATATATAGAAGGAACAACAACAAACATTTTCAAACCAGCTAATTACTATGAAGTAAATATTAAATAAAACAAAATCTATGGTATTTGCCTAAATTCGTAAATGTAATTAAATTAATATTATGTCACCTATTTATTTACCACTCAGGTGGGTAACAAAAGTTAGTCGCAGCGAAAAAAATCAGCCACACCTCTGATTATAAAGCAAAAGCATCGTTGCACAGCTTACGTAAGTACATACATACATATATGCGCTCTATAATAAAATTTTCCTTACCCTCCTTAATATTAAATATTTATTTGCATTAGATAATGGATAGCGAGATGCTAAACATAGCAGATACTCGTTCTGGGATAAAAAAGACAGAAAAGAGAGAGAATAGACAATAGCGGGAAATCGAAGCAGAGGCAATAGATACTAGATATTGAAAGTCATCGAATATTAGCTGCTAGAAATGGAAGTAGAACTTTGCTATTGCTAGATAACAACACTATTAGACGATTATAGCAACACCTTATGATGTTTACAGGAAAATCACTCAGGTCGATCGTATCGGATTTTTGAGTGACGTCAACCCTTTTTAAATGTCATAATATAATTAAAATTAAGACTTTAGTGACGAAATATATAAATTCAAGGAATGAATATTTACTCGAACATTTTCTCATTTATATGACAAATTCATATTCATATTCATCTTTATGTATAAGATTAGAGATCAATTATTAGCCATTTAAAGATTCGTTTTCGCTCTTATTTTGGCTCTTACTTTGGCCTCTGCACATCTCATTATTCCGTACTTTTTGATTCATCCTCAATATGAATTATCTTACAACCAATGACAGTATGTGTGATTAGAGAATAAAGTTCTGACAAAGGGACTGATGCATCAATAACACGCTAACTAACGAAAAATATTAATATTGAAAATAGCAGCTAATAAAGAGTCGCCATAAATGCATTTTCCCTCGCAAAATTTCATAGTTTATTCAATCAATCATTTTTTGCCACTGATCAGATTTGACAAAGTTAAAAGTAATGCGATTGAAAATAATATTTAAAAATTTTCTGCGAAATCAGCGTAACTTGGTCTCATATATATATGTATATATATGTATATATATGTATATATATATATATGTAAATCTGTGTATGCGTTTTGAGAACATCTAATTACTAACAATTTTGACACGAAAATTAATTGCTACTCATATGTCAAAAGAGCAAACGATCGGATCAGTGAGAGAGTTCTTATCTTATTAAATGAAATTAAAACAGAGCACATTCAACACAAATTTTAAACAATAATATTATGTATATGGTAGTCATAAATATTCATTTCAATTATATATTCATTCATTCGGCCATTCCTTCATTCATTCATTAAAAACGAAAAGCAAAATAAACCAAAAACAGAAAAAAGAAACAGAAACAGCAAAAGAAACAAAAACAAAAACAAAAACAAAAACAAAGAACCGTATTTAATCATCGTTTATTAAATGATAGCAATGATAATGATTGTATGCTAAGCAGACGTACTCAGCCATACGTATGTGTATGTACATAAGACATTTCTCAATTTTTTTTTTATACATATGTTTCATTGATTCATTAATACACACAACCAGCCATTTAGCTTTTCAGTCAGTCAATCAGTTAGTCAATTTTTCATATGTTTGTTTGTTTTAGTAATGAAGTCAATTTCCGTTTTATAAAAAGATCTTTGGATGTTGGTTGTTGTTTCTTTTATTTTAATTTTTATTTTCAATTTTTCATTTTTTTCATACAGGCTTCAAGATTTTAAATGCAATCATGTATTTGAGTGTACCTGTAAATGTGGAAGGAGTGCTTTTGCTGCAGCCAAGAATTATAATATGTGGGTGCTCTAAGGCTAGAGCATACGAGTAAGATGGATAGCGGAAAGAAGTGCGAATGTTGTCTTACCCATAAAATTCATCTTCGAGTGGTGATGATTTTGCTAATTTTAAAAAAGCCAACCGTTCTGATTTACTTCTGATTGATTGCTCAAATACGCAGCAAGCGTAATGAATTACCCACGGCCGATACAACCAAATCTAAATTTTCTAACAAATTCTCCCTATTAAGAACTTTTGAATATTTTTTCATAATTAGGTTCTAGCGTAGATGGTTTTCCGATATTTCTTATTCATCTAAAAATTGTGACTTTTTTTATAATTTATTTATAAATGCAGATCTGACTTATGTGTCTTTTGCATTATGGCCACACATTAATAATAAGAACAATCTGATGAGTGATGACAATAATAAAGACAATAACAACATCAATAAAGGCATTAATTATCAACAACATTTACTCAATTAAATGTTAAATTATTCATAATGGATATTGAACCGAAACGTCTGCGCTCGCGCATATAATTCAGAGAAACTGGGGTGTTTTTCACTAATAACGATACATACCTTGGAACAAGCTTTGTATGCCCGCCGCATAAATCAAGCATACGCTTACTATTTATAGAAGTCGGCGTATTTTTTTAATTCAACGCTTTTTAACATTGAATTGAATTGAAAAGAGAAAAGTTATGATATTTCTATCCAAGACTCAAAGCTCAGTTTTAAAAGCGAATAAGAAAGTTGTCTTCGCCCTGTGGTGAATCTTTCATACTTACGTGATTACAAATGCATGGAAATTGCAAAATGTTTTCACAATTGCAGTAAAGTTTTAGGTGATCTTCGTATCAAAGTCGTTTAAGAGGTATTTGATTAGGAGACGAAATCGTAAATTCAAATTTTTTGGAAATTTTTAATATTCAACTTTCGATTGCAACAACGAACCACGGTATGGCGAACCGTACAATACGAATAAGTTCACTCACAATACTCCTATATGATCCGTTTCTGCCGTAACAGAAAAAAAGCTCAAATGAAATAGAAATCGCGCGATAGGTTTTATAAAAAATAACATTATAAACTTGCTAGGCATAAGGCAGTTGAAGTAGGGACGCAACTGCAATGTGTTATGTAAAAGCTAAATCAACGTCGTATTAACTTCGTTTCTTCTAAGTTAACAGAGGCAATATGATTGTGCCTTCTCTAGCGACTGCAATCATTTGATTTTACTTGAGATTAAAATACAAAGAAGTCGCCCAACGTGAACTACATCTGCCCATTGACTGTTTTCGAGTGCTAGGAAACGGGCTATATCTCTACATTTATGAAATAGCATTCAGTGCGGGATGCGAAAGAGACCAAAATTACATCAGAGCTAGCACACGTTTTTTTTTTTTTTCTTCAGTTGAAGTATTAGTTCAACTAGCAAGACAAAAGCAATGATACGAACTAATTTAGAGTTGAAGTGAAGCACATCCTTCTACATAAGGCATTAAGTCTTATGCATGAAAAATTGAAACTTCAGTTAGGTTCATTCAGTTTACACAGTCTATAGTCCATCTTTTTTCACTACATTATGCGGTCGTGTATTTAGAAAGGTAGGTATAAGAAGAAAAATCTCTTCTAGCGGCCGAACTTCCGACGACCACGTGGCAATTTTCATCCAGGCATCTGATAGGTTAGGACTTGTGTGATAACTGCTAAGCACTTGCTAAACAATTCTGTTTGCATTTTTTATAAGATAAAAGAACCAAAAAAAAATTTAATAAAAACTTAATATGGAGAGAGAATCTTTTTCGATAGACAAAATGCCTGCAAATACTATAACATTGGAAATGATTGAGAAAATCAATGATATAATGTCGGATAACACATTGTGGCCGTAAATATCTTATATGAGCTCGTGCCTAATATTTTCGATGAAACTTTCGATGCAATAAATCGCGTTCGTGCGATCATTTTATTGAGAAATATGAAGTTATCTCGTCGTACTACGTAAGCATGGGTGAAGAACGGGAACAAAGAAGTAGAAGAAATTTCGAAAGAATGAGTGGATGTGCGCTAAAGTGGACAAGGATGTAATATTGACGGAAAAGGTTGTGGGCCATAACGTCCTCCGCTCGTTGAAAAAGTATATGCACTTTTAGAAAACAATTGAAGTCGAGTTAAGATGACGGCTACCTTACCTCTTCATGACACTGTAAATCGACAATTCTGTAATTCTGTGAAATGCAGTATCTCCTGAAGCAAGACTTTAAGAATTTAGTTCGACTTAAATTACAATATCTATCTAATTACAATATCTATCTTATCTTTCTTTGACAATTTGACGACTTAATCTTTAGAAAGAAAACACGAAGCAAAGTCAAATTATTATCTCAACCGTAATCCCAATTTTTGGGACAAATAGATATATAAATATACATATATATTCACCTACCTAATCCTACTTATATATTCATAGATATATAAATATACCTATTAATCACGAACAACAAAATCCCTGCAAACTGTTTTATAGGCCGTATCGCTGTTCATTCAGAACTAAAAACGTTGCTTAAAAAAAACAAGCAAATCTCCAAATTTTTTCTATGGCCCTTCCGAAGCATGCGCACTATTATCAAAATACTGATCATTTTATACACTTCCCTAAACGGTATTTTCAAACCTTTATGGCTCTTAGTTTAGAGTTTGCAATGCAAACTTTCGGAAGTCAATTCAATCGAACCAATGGCTTCTTATAAGGCAAAGTAAGTAAAGAGAACAAATATATAATTGATATATAAATTGAGTGATCCATTGAGTGATGTTGCGATCTAATTAATATCGTACACGTCATCTAGCAGCGAATATGAACAGATTCGGCTGAAGTCGAATACAGTCGAATTCTTATTAGTTTGTCTGTATAAATTTATCTAAAAGCTCTTTAAATATTAAAATTATCCTAAGTCAGTACATGGTCTGTAAATAAATGTAAAATTTTCTATTTATTTAATTTTCTTGCATATCTCTATTTTGTGTGTGTGTGTGTGTGTGTTTTTTTTTTCTGTCGGGAGAATAATAAATTATAGTTCAGTAAAAGTATGTACATAGAATATAGAAATTTAAGAGAATTATTTTGATTTTTATTAACATCTCATGAATTATTTGATGTGCTTAACTAATTTGTTTTAGTAATTTGATTGGTTTTAACTGAATTTAACTCAAATTAATTCAGCATATAATATTTGTATTTGATTAACAAATTATTACTTCATTTGTAATAAGTTTTGTCAAATCGATAAAAATGCATTTAACAGTGTAATTATCCAATTGTAATTTAATTGAACTTCAATTCCAACTATTCAATTGTTCAATTATTTGATTAACGATTAAATTATCCCCTCAATTATTATCTCACCGAACAATACGTTTACTTACATGTTATTATGTTAATATTATTATTTCCTCATTTGTATGGACGGCGTTATTAGCCATCGATATCTAAGAATTTATTGCATATACCTCTACTGCAGAGAGTCTTAAAGTGAAAAAGCATGGAAGAAGTTTTAATAAACATATATACGATGATTATTCAGTAAGCCCATCATTTTGTTCCTGGATGATTCCTTTCCTTCCTTTTGAACTTTACTTCAAAGGGCGCTTGACTTGATAGTCATAGTCATAGTTGTCGCCGAAGATATTGATGTTTTGACTTTTCACTCAATTTTTCAGATCTATTGGGTTTCGTGTTCCCCGATATATGGGTAACGTATTTACTGACATGTATCATAGCTCATACATCACATATATGTATATGTGATAGTTGGCGAGTTAAGAACATATCCAGTTTTAATATTTTACTCTTCTTGAAGAAGTGCACAGTAATGCTATGCGTTTTATCGAATTACCAATTGGTAAATTGCTGGCATAGTTGGAACAACGCATTATTAAGATGACATATATTATAGCTTAAATAAAATTGTAAAAGCATAGGCAAGAGTATTTGTTTTGTTTAAAATAAATAATCGTGTTCGTGAACACCACCGTAAAAACAATTATGGAAAAGAAGCTGCAAAGCGAAACTCTTAAAGGACCTTATGCATCTGATTTATACGTATAAGTAATATATCAGATAGACATATATATTAAAAAAAGTATTTATGCAATATATTATCGAAAAGTTGTGTTAATCTTTAACGAAACTTACGTTAGCTTCATTTTTGAGTAGAACACTCTTTACCTATTTCATTTTCGGTTACGACCCAACCCTGTTCTGTTTTTTACTTTTAATGAATTTTAAATTGTTGACAAATATTTTTGAAAGCCTGCAAGCACCCACACAAATTTGAAATTGAAAACAATTGTTGATTGTAATAAGCAGACGCAATCACACACACGCTACGTAATGAAATTGAAATTGGTGCAGAATAAGCAAAAGGAAAACTGCGTGGTGGTTATTGGGCCGCCAACCCAGACGCATGTCATTCATCACACAAAGGTGCATAAGCACATACGCACAGACATAACATACACATACACATGCATACACACACACATACACACACATGTGCGCACGTGTATGCATAAGTATACTTATAAGCAGAATTTATAAAATAGCGCGCGCGCGCGCCCAACATTTAACAGAACTGCGCACAATGCACCGACCATAGAGCACGGCAAAGCAGAGCAGACAGTAAACACCAAAACAAAATACCATCAAGCTAAAACATCAGAGGAAAAAAAAAATTTAGCAATAAAAGACAATTTTTCCTTGCAATTTCTCGTTGTTGTTATTTTGTTTTTTTTTTTTTTTTTATAATTTAACATTTGGTGTTGAAGTATGAAAAAAAAGAGACACTTATGCCAGAAAAAAATTAACTGCTTAAGCATGCACTTAACACGCTATAAACTGAATGGAAAGAAAAAGCAAAAAAACAGCCAACCAAAAGAAAACCTACAGACGTTTAAGACACATCTATACAAACAAATAAGCACATACACATGCTTATATAGGCAGACAGCTAGACATAAAAGCAGACGAACTGACATAAATCACAGTCAGACTTGAAAAATGCATATATATACACGCTTATAGAGACAGCTTGTTGCACAAGAAAAGCGAACAATGTTTTTCTTTAACTCGTTCGCATTCGTTCTGTTTGCTTTGGACCAATATGCAAAAATATTAAGAGCGAAGTCAAAGAGCCAAAAAAAAAAAAAAATGCAAAAAAAAAATTTCTTCTTCCACTTCTTGTCCTTGTCTGATTATGAAGCTCGTCAAAAGTAACATCATCGTCATCATCATTACATACTAGTTATCATTCAGCATCTGATATATATATATATATGTGTATGTATATATATGTGTATGTATATGTACATATATATATATATTTATTTATTTATTTACTTATATTTATGTGCATACATGTGTATATAGATACGTACCCATACAGTTTATATGGCAGCTTGGCAGGCTTGATTTTTAAGGCCAAAAATAAAGGAAAAAAGAAGAGAAAAGCAAAAGTTCGGTTGTTCTGTGTTATTATTTTAGCCACAACTGGTATAAGTTTCTGAAAAGGACTCGTTACAAAAACACAAAAACTCACTTCAAATGGCAGCGCGAATGCGGAAACCTCATGACATTGTGGACGCTTTTATGGCAATTAAGGGCTTTTTTTCTCTCTTACATTTCTTTTGATGGGGTTTTTTTGCAGCTTAAACGATGGCGCTTGAGTGGTTTTTCGGTAGTTTGCGGTTACCATGAATTATAAATTGTGGCAACGAACAACAACGAAACGATAAACAATTGATTAAAAATATAAACCAGGAGCCGTTTAAAATTGATGAAAAAGTTTTTTACGAAAGAAAATGGTTGTAAAAAAGTCTTTCTTTTTGTTTGTGATTTTGAAAACTAAAATAAAAATTCATAAAGTTAATTATTTTCAAATGATGCGGTAAAGGTATATACGTTTGTGAATCACATTTGCCTGAGAAACGGATCTCCACATTTATGCAAGCATTGTTTTCAAAATTTTCTATTACTATTGCTGCGAGTCTTCTTATTACTGCTGCTTCTATTGCGATTATAGTATTATCACTATCCTACATAAAGTCTCTTGGCTTTTTTTAACGTTTTTTTTTTCATTATAAACAACACGATTCTTGATTAGGTGCCACAGTTACTATGTAAAAGAATTAAAAAATTTTGCATTTATTAATTTAATTGAATGTCTGTCTGTCGTTCACCGCGATGGTATATTATACATAAATTTTTTGAATGATTAGAATGCCCAATAGTGCGCCAGGTACACTCATGATTAATGCATGCAGATAAACGATTGTTGATTCTTTCACCCATGCATAGAAGTCGCAATTGCAACTTTAACCAAAATATTGTGTTTTCTTTTAAGTCTACTTAGTAGGCATTCAAATCGATCGATCGTTTATTACTCATTAGCAATTTCGGAAGAGTATAACACAAATTCATTCGGGGCTCTGTACAGGGGCGCGTTATGATTCCGAAAGTATCTAAGCTTCTCTGTACGTTTGTCAATTTTTGAGATATTTTTGTGAAATTTGATACACCGACGTATCTGAACCCAAGGACGGACGTTATTGAAAAAGGTTTAAATCGAACCACCTTTTCAAACATTTCTCAAAGAAAGCCCTATTTTTGTCATAGTGTTATTATAAAATGATTCCCAAATGACGATCTGTCCGCCTTGTCTTCCTAAGTGCAGTTTACAGACGACAACTTTTAGATGTTTTTATAAAATTTGATACAGTGACGTATTTTGCGTCAAGGATGAACTTGACATTATAGTGTTTTTATTTATTTTCTTTTGTAGCAACTTTTAACGTAACGTACCTCTGAGCATTACTCACTGCCGCAATTATGCAGTAAATTGTTTTCAAATGTTGTTGGCCTCATATTCCCGCCAGAAACACTTTAAATGATATATCGGTAAAAAGTGTAACAGTAATTTGTAAATGTTTTGATTACAAAACGACAAAATTAACGAATTGAGAAATATTGAAAGATTCTGCTTAACATTATCATCATTGAGAAATGTAATTTATAAAATACTAATAAATAATAAGTTTTTTTTTTTTTTTTGTTTATTTTCGAGAATTGAGAATAAAAGCATTTTAAATGTTTATTTATTTATTTTTTTTTTGTTTAACTTAAAAAAAAATCATAAACCAGTTTTTTAAGATTTAAAACGAAAACATATAGAAATAATAAATTTTTATGTGTGATATCAATAAACTCATTTAAAGTAAATTTTAACCAAACTAAAATTTTCATATCTGTTTTACCTTTTCTGGTCAACTAATGAAGATAACTTGTATTTGCTGCACAATTAACATATAAAATGGATATAAATTCTTAGATTGTCAAAAAAATAAAAGAAATAACAACCAATTTTTATTCATGTTAATTATGGAAATTTTTTGCCAAATAGAAAACTAAGTTTGATTTTTTTTTTAAATTAGCAAATCGTTATATTTTAACAATATAAATAAAAAAGAAGCATGGCAAACGAAGAAACATAAAAACTTGTGGGACAATATTTTTTCAAAAAAAAAAAAAAAGAAAGGAAAATACAAAAAATAGACGACTATGTTGGCAAACAAGTGAAAATAATTCGGTAATAAACGACTTAACTTATACCTTTATTGCGGTCAGTTAAGCCAAAGAATGAAAAAATCACTCTTATTATAATCCAGAAGGAAAGGCAATTTCTCAGAAGCGTTGGCATTCCAGCAGTTAGCATTGATATACTCTTGCATATGTACACGAAGAAAAGTTAAAGAACGTAATAATAAAACAACCGAAAAATAATGCAATATAATGGATAAAGAAAATTTTAAATCGCGGATAGTTTCACTGAATCGGGTTTGGGCTTCGATTACTAGGCTACGGATCATGTACATGACGAATAATATAGAAAGAATAGTGTCTAAGGAAATCGAAATCTTCTATTGATTACAGCTAAGGGATAAGTGACTCTGTACGAATGTATCTGCGGAAAACTTGGTTTGCATAACAATTCATTTCTTAGAGATGTCGAGCATACTAAAGATAACATTTTCTAACATCTTCTTATAGGATCATCTATTTTGTGGGTCCGAAAAGCATACGTAAATAAAACACACTTTTGCTTAAGATTTGGATCAAATTTATTTTCAATGTACTATTTGTGGCATACAATACATACATACAATACATATAGCGTATAGAAATCGTTAAAACTTATAACGAAAACAATGAATCTACAATTACGTTTCGTGCATGTGGGATGAAGCTCATATTTGGTTAAATCACTTCGAAATGCCCTTTTGTGTAAAGAAAACGCATGTGATGTTCCTAGAGGGCTTTTACCTGTATAAACATAATTTGGGCCGCTGTTTGACGGCTGAAAATGTAATTTTTGAACTTGCAGTTACCGTCATTGGAGAACGCTAGATAAACGTGATAAAAAAAATTAAGTGATTTCGACTTGAGCGATATGTTACTTCAACAAAATGATGTCACATGCCGTACATTTCATAACAGAATCAATTTATTGGAAGAAAAGTTCAATGATCGTTTAATATGAGCTTTAGTATGAGCGTTAATGTGAGCTTGCAGCAAAAATCATGCGTTATAACTCTAGTGAACTACTTTTATTACTTCTTTTTTTTTTTTTTCCGGATGACAAATCATTCGTAAGATGTCCTCTATACGCTTAACACGGTGACGGTCACAAAGATGCGAAGAAAGAGAGAGAGAGAGATAGGGAGGTGACCACAGCTTAGTGGGTGTGTGTGCCCAATCGGTAAGTGTGATGCCTTCACCGACTAACTACAGCTACGACCAAACTAAACTCCACCGTACTAAGATTTGAACTTTAAAGTCATGTTGATGCATGGGCGTATTCATGTTGATATCTTTTGTCATATTAAAAAAACAACTTATTTTATGACCCCATAGATCCTAAATAAATTCGTTAATTAATGTTGGCATAAGAATATGAAATGAATTTTAAGTAAATTTTATAAATAATTTGTCTATAGTACAGCAGGCTAATTCTAATTAAGTTAATTGGTTGACAAAAACGTAGTCGCATGGCAAATATATAACCATAAGGCTTTTACTCAATTTGCACACTCCTTAGAACAATTTACGTTAGCAGTGAGTAGGTATGTTTTCGGAATTTTCGCTGAATTACACACACACACACACACGCATTTATACGTTCTATATATCTACGTTACATCTAACATATAAAGTCATATTAATAAGTGTGTATAGCGGCTCAATTCCTTGTCGGTGTTCGAATCAAAGCTTGCTTATCAACGTTGAGGGAAAGTATTTAAAAGTTTAGAAAATCGAAATTAAAAATTTTATTTATTTTAATTTTTGAATTGTTTTTTTTTAAGGTGAAACAGGTTCATTTTTATGAATTTCAATACGTGCATGCGTGAGTTTGTTTATATATATATTTGAAATCTCTTTCATAAAAACCTAAAATAAATAATAAACCTGCTTACATACACAACCACACGATCACATAAGACAAAGTCCAAGCCACAAAAAGATTTAAAAATCTCCACCGAAGATTTTTAAGTTTAAAAAATAATATCTTTAAGTATTACGAAAAAAAAAAAAAAAAAATCATCATAAACCAAAAACAACAGCAATATATATATATATGTAGAAACTAACCAACCGAATTTAAAACGTTTGTTTGTTTCGTATGGTTTCATTTGGGACCGGGTAATAAATTTCATCATTAGTTTAGTTGACAGACTCTAAAAACAAGATTATATTGGCCGAGTATGACCCCTAATTGGGTTATGGCAAGTGAGATAGTATCTTTACTTATGCGTGTATACGGTGACGAACATATAAAAACATTTGTATTTCTTTGTATTGATTGACTCAAATTTTCGAAAGCATTCCTTGATTTTTCGTCTTCTTTTCTAATCATTTATTTTTGAGATTTTTTTTTTTTTTTTTTGCGCCGTTTATTAATAAACTGAAAAGTTTAGGCTCTAAGGTATGAATAGATGAAGATGTCATAAAAATTGTGTAATAGAGAGATCAATGAATTTATGCGCTTGTAGTTTTATCGCTTTAATCTCCAGAATAACTTTTATCTTACAACTCAAATCTGAATTAATGTAATTAAATGTAATTAAAGAATAATGACAAAGATGATTGATTTTTTATCCAACTTATCCAATGGTTAATGGTCTTAATAATTGATTTTCAAAAACAAAACCTTTTTAAAGTAATGAATATACAAATACGATCACTATGCGATCATAACTCTTAAGACCATTTAAACCCAGCAATCTATTCATATAATAAATATCGAATAGACCAAAAGGCTAAGCGATAGTCGAATTTGATTAATTTTTGCAACTAATTTTATTAAAATATAGCAACCATTAGATTTTTATCGCATTTAAGGCACAAAGTCGGTTTCAATGTAAAATCAAGCATTTAGCGACCAATGCCTCTGCAAAATTTCACACTGAACCGAATGCATTTATACCTAGATTACGTGCAAAAAATTAACTCTTTGCAGGGTGTTTTCTGCTTCCTGAAAGGTAAGTGTAGAAATTAATACATTATGTACCTGTAAATTAGTAGACAAGTAAACCAAGTTACTGTAACCGGCATATTAGAGTTAATTTGTTTAGGAGATAAACCAAGTTACTGTAACCGGCGTGTTAGAGTTAATTCGTTTACGCGATTTTTGTGAGCTCTTACCTTACCATAACTCAAGCACGAATCATACCCTCAAGTAAATATTATGAAATATATTACTAATTGTGGGCGTGTCAGTTACGTAATCAACATAATTTTCACAATCGTTTTCCGAATGATTCAGTGATAGACGTGCGCAAAGTGTTCAAAGATTAATATCAAATCAAATTTCTATTTAATTTTTCCCGGATTGTTACAATGCTTAAGTTACTATGGCGTGTGTATCATTTTCGACATCGATTTCCAAAATTTATTCAAAAATATATGGACCAGTTTTCTGAAGACTTTAAACATTAAAAAAATAAACGACAGACGAAAAAATACATAATAATGCAAACCCATATAGTTTATGTCATTTCTAAGATGTATGTAATAGTCTATGACAAGTAATCGCAATATCGAACATACGCTCTGAAGAAGTATTGCTTTACTTAAGGATTCAGGATTTTTTTCTTCAGGATTTTAAATATGATACGTGCATTGATTGTTTTTCAATTTTTAAAGTACTTAGAGCACTTAAATAACGTTAAAGGTACAGAGCAACATGGGAATAAACCCCAAACTGGTAAACCAAGAGAACTCTGCAGACGAGAGAGAAAAATAATTCGAATTCAGATTTGGATCATAAAGTTAGTACTCCAAGCATAGATAGAAGAAGAGGCATAGCAAGAAGATTGTCCAGGAAGCATTGCCTTCTGTAACACAATATCAGCAAGTTGCGAATGAAACAATGGAGACTAGAAAAAAACTTCTTCTGCTTCTTTGCAGCCTGCACTACTTATGGTACAAGGATATGTTAAGCTTTTCCGCATTTGCGCAACTCCCAGGAGGACTTGATATAGACCCACCTTTTATTACACACAAGCCGGTCTATCCGTCTGTCGTTCGTGTTCTCTAGTATTTAACGTACAAACCGCAATTTTTGAGACATTTCGATGATGTTTGGCTCGAGAACGAACACTGTTGATTATGGTTCGCATCGGACCATCTTTTCAACCGTTTCTCATATAAAGCCTTACTTTTTAAAAGTGGTGAGTCCACTATAGTGTTTTTACTTGTTTATGTAACAAAAAAGAAAAAAATTTGAAATCCATTCTAAGACAACTCAATAAAAAAACAGACGGAGTATTAAAAAATTCAACCAAGCATTACAGATTATGTGAAATGCGAACAATCGGATACCAGTATATTTATCACACACTTACAAATATATACGCACGCACGTCAAATTTTGCAGTCTTCTCTTGTCTTAAATAAATACATTATCGCTATCACTAGAGTAATCTAACTAATTAAATACATAGATATATAATATATATATATATGTATATTTATATATATATATGTGTCTGTGGGTCTGTATATGTGTCTGGATGACTATATTTCGAGTACATTTCGTTAATCATACGCCTGAGAAAAATTTTTAATTGAAATAATTGCACGTTGAGTTAATTAAACGTTAAATAATGTTATTTATAATAATAAAAAAAAAGAATATTTGATAAATACACCAGCAACAAAAATGATATAACTGAGGCAACCGCACACCACAAAAATAAAGTAACAAGCAAACTCACACATAAACAATTGAAAACAACATAATAAACATTCTTTGGCCTTTGAACGAAAACTGTTTGTTTGTGGTTATATATGATGTATATATGTGCACATCTACACATATATATTTATATAAAAGAGAATTACATATATATATATATATATATATATTTATATATATTTATTTACAAGAGACATACATACATGCACACACAGACAGGCAGATACAAACAGCAAAATATATTTACCTGGAATTGCTCACGATTTAATCACTTCGATATTGTATATTATATATACAACTTAACTTGAACTGCAAAAAACAATTCGCAAATAAATGCAACAAATGTTACAGCAAATACCTTTAATCTACAATGCTTTTTTTCATACTTTTATTACTTAATAAATTTATGTAAGTTATCTTTTTTTATTCGTTATTTGCGCCTCTATGTGTATGTATATATATATATATATATATATATATGCCTGTATTATAATAATTATTATTATTTTTTTTTTCTTTTTGTTTTTTCTTTTAATTCTATATTCTCATACCCGGCTGGCGATTGTTTTTCTTTTTAAATTATCTCACAAATCATAAGTTTCCTATAAATACCACGTGAACTTTAAGTTTTTTAAACATTTAATTATAGAGTAATTGTATTTTTCTCTAGTTTCTATTGCAGATATTGTTGTTGCTGTCATTGTTTTACTTGTTAATTGATTGATTGTTGTTATGTATTATAGTTAACTTACACTGCATTTTAACTTTTAAAATGAAATCTTAGTGGTTCGCTTTTTATTGTTCTTTAATGTTCTGCTTTGCAAAACCGCGATTTCAAATTTTTTTTCCCCTTTTTTTTATGATTGATGCTATTTAATGACGGAGTTAAGTTCGATTCATTCCTTGTCTACTCGCCTATCACTTGTTCAAAATTGATCTTTCAACCAACAAATGTCGTCCGTCACCGTCGTTCAAATGCTTCACTCATTAGGATTTTACTCTATTTGCTCAAAGTTCCGCAAACATGTGAACGAGGACGGGGGAAAAAATGTTAGATAAACATCACTTTGTTGCAATCATCCGTTAATCGTCTATCCCGAAATCTTATCCCGAAGTCAAAAAATCAACTATTTCCTGCCACAAACAACCACTTTTTAATCGATATAAATTTATATTATGGAGCGATCTAAGCTTTTGCGTCAATAATCGTTTTTAAATTTCTTTTTTCAGATCTAGAATAACATCGAGCGATTCATCTCCTACACTGATTAAAATTGGTTAGCATTGAGAAATTTAAGAAAGTATACGACATTACTGTCGGTCTTTAAGATTAACCATGCTTTTTCTTCCCATCCACACGGCAAACACGGTAAGAACTTAAAGGTCTCTCGAAAGCCACTCTGCCGTGTCTTTTCTTGATGAATTTTTCGGAGCAACGTTATTTAAAAGGAAAGTAGACGTAAGCTTATCTTGCACTTGCTCTAAACAAGATTACCAGTTACGCTGTCAGGTCATGCTAACAGTTTTCAATGCTTACAAATTTAAAAGCAGCAAAATCTAACAGTAACATAACGAAAGAACACTGCTGTCAACTTTTATAAAAATTGTTATGTTTGCGGTTTCCTTCTTTGTCTTTATATTTTTCTTCGTTGTGATTAATGGCGATATTGTTGCATAGAAAAAAGCTTAATTAATTTAGTAAGAAAAAAAGAAGGAAAACGTTAATCTCTCTCATAGCAATGAGCTAATTAAAATAAAAAAAAAAAAAAAAAGAAAAAAGTTTTATGTATTTATTGAATAGCTCGCTTACAAACGCTTTTGAGCGGACGAAGAACAAAGCTTCATATTAATCAGCTTATGCGTGATATCGCCAAAGGGTTTCATTCTTTATTAATAACAATTCGTGTTTATGTTATTTTTATGGATATACCGCTTTTTTTAAACAAAAAAAAACATAAAATGTTTGGAACTGAAACGAAACATATTATAATATTTGCTCTAAAGTAAAAATGAATTTTTATGCAAGAAATGTAAAAAAAAAATCGAACGAAAATTGAAACATTTAAACAAACTAATAAAATTAATATGGAATACGATAAAAATTAAGCAGAATATATAAAAGAATGAAAAGCGAATGTAGAAGGATTTTATATCCACCGTACATGCTCGTAATGGTGCACGCACATCTTTCAGCACACACCTACAAACCTGAAAATATAATAAAAAAAAAAAAAACGAAGAAAAAAATCAACTCCAAACATTAAATAAACACCAGGCAAAGTCAAATCAATAAAAACGCAATAAATTAACCATTAAAACAGACCTTAATAGTCAGTCATTCATAGCAACTATCATCCTAAGCCAATGAAACAGGCAGTCTCCCTCTTAACCAGCAAACATTTGATACCCAACCGACCAACCCTCCGCAGCAATGAAAGTTCGGTCGATCACATTTTTTCTTTATGCGATAGAAATTTGCTTACTTTCTTATGCCTCAAGCATTTAATTGTTGTTGACTTTTGTTCTGCACATTTCCCTCAAACTCTTTCTATCATAATTATGTTAAAAAAATTTGCTTAATCTCGTGACAATAGCTTGACTCTATGGTACTTGCGAACAGAGTTGACTTAGCATAGCCGTCTGATCCATATTGAAAGATGTCTTAAAAAGGATAATATAGGACGATCCGGATAAAATCAAATTCTTCCCCTTTGGAAAATATTTTGAAACATTAAAAACGAAATTGTATTTGGCTTAGATCGAATCATTTATCATTATCTGTTATGCTATAATTGACTTGAGAATCATTTATATATCACTAAAGTATAACGTATGCAGTAGCATCGTTTACAACCATGCATTTCGCTAATTTTATGTACAATTTACTCTACAGAAACTTATCCATGATTCTTGAAGTCTTTATATTCATCACAGTAAGGGTTATATATATTCAAGTGTATCAAAAGTCTTTCAATCGTTCCAAGCAGCTTTTTTTTTTAAACTTGATAAAGTAAACGTTTGACTTTGAAAACCGGAAACTATGTTCATCCCTTAATATGGAGCATTGCAAATAGTAAAATACAAATTTCAGTTACTTAACTGTGTCGTTATACTCAATAAATTTTACATTTATTTTAATTCAATTATTATATTACCCCTACAGACTCAACGAAAAGGAAAAATACCATGTAACATGTCCGATGTTGCTCCTCCTTGAAAATAATGCAATTTCAATAAATTTCGAGGGCAAAGCTATAAATTCCTATAATGGCCCATAATCAATATTTAGTGGTTAGTGAAACAACAACAACAACAATAGCAACAGACTGACCAACATGTTTTAGTTGTTTTACGAGGTGTGTATGAATATATGTTTTCAACGAAAAAAACAACCTGCGTATTTGTTCGCATTTCACTAACAACATATGTTTTCGCATCTCCTTCTCGTTCTCGTTCTTTTTTCTTTTATTTTTTAAACGTTAGTGCGTTTAAAAAATGCCCTAAAAAGCGAAAACATCTCCTCTTATATCGATCACTAAACGAGCGTCTACTTATTTTTTCCTCTTTTTTTTTTGTATTTTTGTTTCTCCCACCCCAACAACAACAAAATAATTTTCCATTACCGGATTGCAACAACAAACCGTCAAACACGATTTGCTCAAATGTTCGCAATTATTTATTGAAAATAAAATTTTAACAAAACATAAAAAAAAAAAAAATTGAATTTAAAAAAAATGAGCGAAAACAAAAACATTGCTGTTATTGTTGCAGTGTTTTTTGTTACAGTGTTACTCTTGGAAATGGTAGATTTATTTACTAGATGGATGTCATTTATTTAAGTTTTACAGACTAGCCACATAAGAAGATGAGAAAAGAGGAGATTCATCCCTGCACACCGACGTCTGTTGATAATGATATTGATGTTACTTTTGCTGTTGCTGTTGCTGTTGCTGTTACTGTTGCTGTTGCTTTTGCTATTGCTGCTGATGGTGACTGCAACGATGGTGTTGTTGATGAGGGAGACGGTGCAATTGAGCAGTAAATATTGAGATTTATGAGCCATGTTTAGACATTTGATGTACCAGCATACTGAGTGTTAAGCAATAACTCTTGAAAATGTTTTTCATAAACAAACAACAACAACAACGATCCAACATAAAATAAAAAACTTATATTCAGTTTAGGACGAATTTTTTCGCAACTATCCTCTCCATTATTAAAAGGAACCAATTCAGATGCGTGCTTCATGCAAGAAAGAAGGATGTCCATATAAATCCGATTTACTTACTACTTTAATACGGCTAAGTCCACATCGGCTATGCAGTCAAAAATATTTGGCGAAAGTTGATATATAGTTAGAAGTTTTGCAGCCAGTAGCTGTTGGTTACGAAAATATCAATGTAACGAATATTAATGAAGTGACATAACTCGTCTTAAATGATTAAACTTCATGTCAGATGCTTAACGTCGGCCTAAAGATAATTTCTATTTCGTAATAAATAGAATCTATAAGGCAACTTTTTCTACTCTTATAAATGTTGACCTTCAACTGATAACCGCAAGGTCTTCAATTGCAATTAACCTAACTAATGTAATTTTTTATTAAATTTCAGGTAAAAAGTGATATGGAAAGCGTAAAATAACCAAAAATATTATAAAAGATTAAACAGATTAAAAGGAGCAAATCGACTTGAAAGGTCACGCTTATATATATATATATATACATATATTACCAGCTTAGATAACACATGGACAAAACGTAATTATGCGCCTTCCGAGACATGCACGGGAGAAGACATGTATGAGATTTTTAGTGTAATTAGTTATTGTACGTCTAGCCATCCACTTGTCCCTCCTTTTGAAAATGCTAAAGAAACACTAACAATATGCAAAACAAACGTAATCATATTAAAAAACAAAAAGAGAAATAAAATAAAAGAACAAAATAAACCAGTTACTTATAAATTAAACAAAATTAGCAGAAGCATCTAAATGTGAAGCATTTCCTCTATTGGCTCTTTGGTGCGTTCACAATTAACAAAAGAATGTTCGAAAATAGAAAAGGAAATATACACAATATCATGGTCTTTACCCTATCCAAGTGCGGAATGTAAATACGATAAGCCGGACATCTCAGACTAATGAATTCTTTTATATTCAATCGTCACTAAATTGGCTAAGAAGGATTTTCTTCATTCCATCTCGATAATAGGTATTGCTAAACCCTACGAAGCTCCTACAAAATAAATTTACACCACATTTAAACATTTTCCCACACAATCTATATGCGATTTCTGACAGTCCGCCCGTTTCATTTAACTTTAAATACAAATAAATGAAAATACGACTTCTTAATAAAAAAAGAAAAAAAAAGAAGAGGAATGAAAGAAAACAAATCCAACAAATGCCAATAAAACAATTTAAAACACATACACACCACCAATCCATATTTATTATTATGATGAGCCGTTGGCATCTAAGAGAAGCTGAGGCTTGAGAAGTGAAACACCAGACGTAAGATCTCATTACCCTATGCAACCACAAATCATACGTTTAACACCTTTATAGTGTGGGGCTCATTAAAAAACCGCCTCGACACCAAGTTTATTAAAAAAGATTTAAAAGCGAAAATCTTCACACTCTCGCAAACATTCTATATATATATATATATATATACTGTTGAATTGTAAAAGGCTTGGCTGGATAGTCCACAATTTCACCACTACCATCGGACAAATCATAATAATAGTGGTATTGGCTGCAACACAATCAGTAAAGTGTGAAATAAATACTTGCTTTTGCTGCCACATAAAGTTGTCAGCGAAATGATACTTATATCTTAATCATCATGATCATCATTATTAACCAGTCAACAAAGCAACTAACTGACCAACAGCAAGCAATAAAAGTAGTGTATCATTGATACGGAAAGAGAGAACCAAGGTATTCCTTTAGTTTTGCTTCGTGTTCCTGCTGTTCTTCTGAAGACGAATGTGTTAAAAATTTATGATCACTTAACAAACGAGTGCGTCGTAGAGATCCCCCCGTTTTCCTTCTTTTTTTTTTTTTTTTTTTTTTTTTTTTTTTGTTTATTCTCTTTTTTAAATAAAAACTAAATATTAAATAAAATCAACATAAACTTTCGGTTTATACACAATTATTCACCAATTTCAAATAAAAAGAAAAAACAAGTGCAAGTTTTAGCAATAATTTGGGTCGATTCTACGATACTCTACAACCAACAACAAAACTTTATTTTTAAATGCATAATAAGTGCTGTTAGGGGAATTCGAAAGCTTTTTTTACGCCTTCACGTCATGCCGAACACGTCATTTTACGCGAAGAAAATACCAAAAGACCCTATGGGCATTTATGTGTCAAATTTAACAACAAAAACAAACTTTTATAAAAATAATTATAGCATAAAAGTTAATATTGCTTAAAAAATGAGTTTTGCACAGAGATTTGAAGGCCTGAGGAGAATGCGTTGCTTGCGTTCATTTATATTCAAAATTTTCTGGGACATTCTTGCAACAATGCAACGCAAGATGCATTCATTTCATAGTTGAATATATATCAATAAAATTTTGTTGCCTTCAACGGTTTCGCTACCGTCACCGTCATCGTCACCACGAACGGTTATTTAATGCTCCACTGCCAAATCTCTCTTAAGTTATGAATTTAGAAAATCACTTTAGGAATTTCTTTCATTTCACAACTTTAGTGACAGTCATAACCGCTGGGCTATAATTCCGATATATTTTTTAGCTTAGCTAATATGGAAAAAAGGTAGAACTATTAAGCAACTTTAGATATCCTTCCAATTTTCAATATAACCTACAGTCTGATGTGTTAGGCGTAAGGCAATGGGCGAAGTCGTGAACTCAAAGCTAATAATACCAAAACAGCTGACACTGAAAGTGGACCATATCCCTCTAGCCTAATTTCAGATTCTTAAGATTCCACAAATATGTTTTCCAAAGAATATAACAAATTTAAAATACCCACCGTTAGTGGAAGTAAAACTATTTATTCCGTTTTATATTAAGCGTCAATGTGTTTGGTTGTTTGTTTGTTTCTGCGACTACCGGCTAATGGAGAATTGGTGCAAAAAGATAAACGATCGCACACGCGAGAAGAAAAAATGCAACATCACTAACAAGATAGTCAGCAATCATCATCTGTTTAACTCTCTTTTTAGCCTGTGAGCAGCCATAAATGAAAGGCGTGCAGAACGCCTGCTGGGCAATTTAAACATTTCGAAATGGTCTGTAAGTAATCCGACTAATGGTGAGTGTTAAAAACAACAAATGTGTGACTCCGGCGCTATTCACATCTGATAATCACGATCATCATCAACATAATCATAATCATCATCAACATCGAATGTACTTGCCTGCAATATGGATAAGACAATGAACAAAAAAAAAAAAGGGGAAGCGTTTTGTAAGAGAGATAGTACGTTTGGGATTTAGGTTCTCTTCTTCTTCGTTTAATTGCCTCTAGGAATTTTCATGACTTAGTGCAGCTATTGCAACAATCCCCGTCACCGCCATCGCCATTACTACTACTACTAGCCTGATCGACCATAAGAAACGAAAATTATTGTCTGCAAACACTTACGAACTACATTTGGTCATACCCCGTTTCAATACGCTTAAGCCATCGCTTGGCCGATCGTAAAAAAATCAAAATTGATCTTTTGCATTCAAATGCATAAGTACCGGAGAACCATAAAACGCAGTTGACGACAATTTTCAATTTATTTCCAACCCATTCGATTTTATTACTATTATACCCGACATCACTTTTTGTACAGAGGTATATTAAGTTTGTGGGAATGTGTACAACACCCCCCATTTACTATGCCGATCGATATCTGAATCGATTTAAACTTGTTTGTCCGTCTGTCTCTACTGTATTCTTTTGTTCTACTTACAGATCGCAATTTTGGACGAACATTATTGAACATTGTTCGGTTCACTTTTTCGACTACTTACCTTACTTACGACTTGAAATAACTGTATTAAGCGAAATCATGTAGGGTAATGTTTTTACTTATTTGTCTTTTTAATAATTTACATGTAATAGGCGTTTTAACGAATCCATTAGATCACAGCACCATCAAATACGCCTAACAACATCGATAGCATGCAATTCTCTTTGAAAGCAACAACTTTGGTCAATCTGTACCCTCTTTGATGTTGTCTTCATAAAAGTTCAACATATACACGCAGTTATGTTCAGAATACTCATATTATCTTGTATAACCTTTCGTTTTAGCTGACCTTGTTCCAAAAAATAGGAGATTTCTAAAAGCCTTAACTTTTTAAAATCCTTAACTTTTGAAAATACCATCGATTACGTTTGATTGCTTAACTAAGACTTTAATAAAATTGTTATCATTTCGTTTCGGTTAGCCCACGATATTAAGAATTCCTTTTTTATGAACATAAATACCTGGTGTAAAAACGACATCGTAATGAGAGGAAGATATAGCGATCTACATAAAATGCAAAAGATTAAGTTTAATATCAACTTTCACACCTTTTAAAAATGAGAAAAGGAAACAAGGAAATACGAAAATTAATTATAATCGATTGTGACCGAATATTTTATACGCACTAATCTTCACTGAAAGGAAAAAAATGAAATTTCAATATCAATCTGCGTACAAAAACTTCGGATGTTTTTGTCAAATATGAAGCCGATATCTTAATTTTTCCGAACCAAATTGTATATATATGTATATAGACACTACGCGGATAAGTGGACAAACATACGTTCGTAAATTAACTTAGAACTTGATATCGACTAAAAATATGTGCAATTTTCAGTATCTCTGAAGCCTCCTCTCGTTTGATGTTGTCCCAACTATTAAGGCTGGTACTAAAAGAATATTTTTATTTAAGATAAGAATATAACTGACATTATTTCTAATCTTTATAATCATTCGTCATATACAGCTGCAGACTGGGAACGAGTTTACAATCCACTTAATAAGATGCAGAAACATTCTGCAAAGTCGATCTTTAATATAAGTTTCCAACGCCTTCAACTACTTTAGTTTCTCTTTCAAAGTCGCATGATATGTATAGCAATTAACTATTAATTCCTTTAAAACGGCACTGTTTTCGCTTCTTAATACAACGCAAACAAATTGAATTTGCCTTTAGCGTTTAATATAAAGCAAGAATCAAAATTAATTTAAATTTTTTCAAATTTTTTTTTGGTTGTGGCAAAGTCGGCCAAGCGATCGATCGTATTTAGCGATCAATAGACAATGCGATACACGACCGGGCCAGCGAATATATGAATAGGCAGCGCGATGAGTAAATAGATTGGCAAAAATACCGTAAAGAAAACTGCTAAACGAAAATCTTACGCTAATCGGGACTTTTAAGATTCCAAAATCGAAGTGGCCAAATTGGTTGATCTAAATGATTCGGTAATGGGTAGGCGAGCAAGCACGAAGCTTTAAGCAGAGTTTTTAAAATTTAGAAAGTTTTGAAAAAAGAAAATCTCACGAACATTTTCCTTGAGACAAAGAAGATTGAAATCACGAAATGTGTACAATAAGAGTCAAAAGCTCGTCACCAAATCTATAGCATGGCAATAATAACATAAGCGATGATCTTCGTTCATCGTTTCTTCTGTTTATTTAACATGGGTCACTTTCAATTCATATCTTATCATTTTGCTCGGACAGATAGATGGGTGGATGATTTAATGTTTAAATTGAAACGTCAAAATACTGTGGAAAAAACAACACAACATAAACTTGAAATATAGGAGAAGAGAATGGAAAAAAAGGTGTGGCACCAGAAGCACAGATTAGTAGTTTTAAAAAAGATGACAATGAATTTGACAAGAACGTAAATACCTTCAATTATTGCTATGTTAGTATGGACCGTAACAGAGTCAGCAATTATCCCAAGATCGTAAGCAAAACTGAAATCCTTCTGCTCAACATAAACATTCTGAACGGCAATGTAAATGTGCCGCGGATGCAATGATTGATGAACTTACAAAGTTCTTCTTCTTCTTCGACTTAATCACATTTAATTTTTCAATAAAATTTCAATAAAAACTTATTTTGCAATATAATTTTTGATTTAAAGGAAACAAAAGGATTGGATATGGCGGAAGACAATGACGGATATCCAATACCTAATTTCAACATAAGTACAAACATACTTATGTTTATAAGTGGGTATGTCTCCGCTCTAACGGATTCTGTTTCTCTTATTGAATTCTGTTCATAAGCTTGATTTCAACGATTTAACAAAAACTAAACGTCGATCAAGGTATTTTACGCAACTTCAACTTTTTTTATTTATCTTGTACGCGCTTTGTTTGCCTGGTGTGTGTGTGATTGCCTTTCTTTGTTAAAAAAATATATATAGAAAAACTTCTTGCAAAACTGTAAACTTGTCAGCATAATGTTCGCCTTGCGGTGACCCACTGAATTCCATAACTCAAACGCAACTGACAACAGAGAACGCTGAAATTTGAAAAACATACGGACACAGAACCACTAAGCCTAGATACACATTTTTATGTAAGTAAAACGCCTTCACTCAGCGACTTAAACAGCGATTGTTTTTCTTTTAAGGCTTTTTTTTGTTACTCGGATTTGTAATAAAATGACAAAAGACATAATTAGTTTATACTAAAATCATACAAAACGTTTGCAACAAAAATGGCGCCACAACTGAAATGTCGGTTGAACTAATTGTTTAACACATTTGTGTTACCATCGTACCATACTAACTGTGGGCGTTTTATATACGTGTGACTGTGCGTGTATGTATTTGTGTGTATATATATATGTTCGTTAAAAGATCCAGTTAACCTTGAAATTTTTTTCTTAAACATATTATAGTTAAGCTTATGAAAAAGATTTTGATATTAAAAAGTAGCAAACGAAATCCTAACCTAATATTAATTATTTGTTTGAATGACTAGAAACTAAAAGCAAAAATCATGCTAATACCGATAAAGAAATAAACATAAAAACTGTTAAAGCTATTGACAGATTATATTATGAAATGCCTCCATTAATATAAATATAACCATAAAGAAATGAATAAAAAAAAAAAAAAGAAAAACATTTACAATAATCATAATAATAAAGCTTTTTTGCACGAAACTTTTAGCAGAGGGTTAATAGCTTTTAAATATGCAATTTTTTTTTCTTTAATGTGACGTCGCTTATTATTTTCAAAGACATTAAAATGCCACTTAAATTCGTTGTAAATTGTTATAGACAAGATTTAGGATAGACATGCATCATGGGTATGCTATTTATTTGGAATATCAATTTTCTTAAATCGAAATATTTAAAGATTTCTACTATGAGAACTTAGTAATGTCAAGCTTAAAAGAATGCACAAAACAACTTTTTATGATTATAACCGAAAAAAAAAGATCTCATATAACTTATCAACTGAGCTAACGAAGAAAACGAAGAAAATTCAAAAAAAATGATAATGACTCTGTGCAGTCTTCAAAATCACTAAAAATGAAAAACTTAAACCACATTTTCTTTGTTCGACCTTTGTTTTTCAATCTCTTAAAATTTGAAAAGTAAAAAAAAGTAAAGTAAAAAAAGGTCGTCCCATTATCAGGCCAAAGAACGTTCATAGGCTACTGAATCAAAATGAAATGAGAAAATCATCCTGATCGACTAACTAACTAACATGCCGGCAATTAAGAAAATATTTTGATTGCGTGAGCTTATAGTCGTCGTGTGGGAATAATATCAGACTAAAACATTTAGTGCAAATCACTTCCGTATCGAATACCTCCCGGTTCAGTACTATGTCTACGATCCAAATACGAAATTATGCTTTTCGTTACGTTAGTTGTAAAAGTTGAGATGAAATACTCAGACTCATGACTACCAATATGTTTAAGTGCTCAAGAACAATGTATAAAATATATGTCTAAAAACTCTTAAGCTTATATTAGATATAGAAATGGCATTATTTAATCTTAAATATTATGGATTGGAGCTTTTAATGCTTAATATTTTTCACTTATCTAAAATGTACATATTTTTCTATACATTCTAAACAGGTCAATAAGTATAGAACCTATGCACACTTGCACGCAGACCAGTGTTGTTGGATATTATATAAGGTGAGACCAAATGAGCATTTATTTGCAAACAAAGACAATTTCTTAATTTGTTGCATAAAGAGTGCTTTAAAATTTCAACTGCCAATTAATAATTATGTATTGAAGACGATGACGTGGTGTATGGAGAGGGGGTAAAAGGGGAAGGGGACCTATGTAAGAGACTGTGGTTTTCTTATATATACACATTTTTGTTTTTTTTTTTTCTTTTTTTTTTTTCTAAAACATAGATATTTGCACTTGTGCGTTTAAAATGTGGTTTGGTTAGGTTGACATTTGGCAAAAACGTATGTATATATACATACATGAGAAGGTCGACTTGAACGTTTTTTTTTTTTTTTTCTTTCCATATATAAAAACTACATTTTTGTTGCAAATGCCATTGCTAACGTTATTATGAAAGAAATATAAACAACAAGTGTGTGTGTGTGCAAGCTTCTGTTATAGTTGTTAAAGTTATTATTTTTATCATTCATGTTGTTGCAATCGTTGTCTACTGTGCATTATATACTATGTATTAGACTGTCGGTGTTGAGTTGATGTTGTCGCAGTATGAGTTGCAGGCGCTGTGTTGTGCTGTTATATTGATAATGCTGTTTATAGTTTTGAAGTCTTGTTTTGAATTTGAATTTTATGGTCTCGTATGCCGCACTTTACATAGTCAAACATAGTTTACAGTTGGTATGCATATATAAACATACACACGCTCACATGAATATATGAGCATATATACAGACGCACAAATAGAAAAACTAAGTCTAGGCGATGCAAAACATGAAACGAAATACATAACAACAAACGACCACTAACTACTAATCACGGTCAAGTGCAATTCAGGCGACATTGCAGTTTATGTTTATATACATATACAAATAGATACCCATACCAACTTTCTTTTTACAAAGCGCAATTTTATTCATCAACATACTCTCCTTCAAAAATGATGCACCCAATCCAATGGTTCGTTATCTTCCTCATAGAATGATTGGACAAGACACTCAAAACACACTTCAGTTTCCGCAACATTTTCAACATTTAATTCAAATCTTCTTCCGTAAAGCAACATTTTGCGATTTATGAGCAGATAATAGCCGCTGGCCATTAGATCCGAAGAACATGGGTAGGGGAGCAAATCGAACTGCGTCGGTTGCAATTTTCCCATTAAAACCAGCAATATGGAGCTCAGATTTTTTGTTCCACTACGAGCAGACGACGTGCCCATCGTGCGATCAGCATTCGTATGCCTGAATCTTGGTTTCATATATGGCAAATACGTCCATTGAACATGTTCATAGCCTCGGCTATCTCTCTAAACTTAATTCGACACGATAATGCAGCACTATTTGGTAATTTATATATACATATATGCGTGTAATTCTGAAGAAACACCATAAAATTTACCCTTGCCCCTGTGAGTCATGAAGAAATATACGTATCCCAGCCTTGTGCAAATATACTCTTGAGCAAGACGCTTTAGGTTTGGTTATGAAATAACTTCTAATTTCAACTGTTCTGCAATTAGTAAACAAATTTAGGATAGAAATTATTCTTCAGGCGCAAGAAAACAGATCCAAAATTCAAACAGAGTTTGTACCGGATTTCTTCACCTTTTTATATGTCACAATTATTCGTAACGCTTACTCGTACGCAATGGAGACCCTAACTAAACTGTGCATATCCTATCTAATTAAGACGAAAGTCAAATTATATTCGATCACCTAATTATTGTTCATTATATTGAAAGCTGAACTCAACCAATTTAGTCTTAACTCACTTCACTTATGTCAGGTATTAATTTGAAACATTTACTAAATCGATCAATACCTTTTCACATAATTTGCAAATAAAGCTCAATAGTGCGATACATAGACCACTCTAATACTCATGTAATAATTAGTCCACAAAGTTTCTCCAATACGTGTTGTTAATCCATTGTGTTTACGTTATCTATCCTTCAAATAAATAAACGTGTTATGTGTACACACATATACCAGTTATAAGTCATAAGTAATGTAAAGTACGCCTTACGAAACACATTTCCATTATTTTCATTGAAGAAACTCCAAAGGTCGTAAGTGTTAAAACAATCGACCTAACCCGAATTCGACCTCTTTATCTTCTCTTACGCTTAATTCTCGTTGCACTTAATGCTCAGTGCCAGTCACTTTATATTTTTTATTTACAAAAAATATATACAGTCGTTCCTCATATAACACGGCACTTGTAAAACACGGTTTCAATGTTACACAGTACAAAATTTTCGATTATTATAACAGGACTTTGTTTTGAATATGTTTTTTTTTTTTAAATTGCGTTCAATGAGAGTAATCTCCAACTTTGTGCCGTTACAGAAAAATCTATGATTTTTTTTTGCGGAAGGAATAACTTTAGTTAAGAAATCAGTACAAAGTTGTTTAGTTCCTTGTAGAGAAATTCTAACAGAATTGTAAGATCGAAATCGGCATCTAATTGCAATTGAAAAAGAAGTTGATTAGATATAATTTTTGATGAGAGGGATAATGAAAATTAATTTTGCGATCGCGTAAATACACTTGTGGCACCAAAGTGCATCAAAATCGAAAAACTTGAAATAGATCTACCTTTTATTATACCAATCATTTTCTGAATCAATTTACGCTTGTCTGTACGGCCGTCCATCTGTCTGCCTAGCCGCCGCAATTTTTGAGATATTTTGATGAAATTGGATACACTGACGTGTTTTAGCCCAAGGACGAACGCCATTGAAAATTGGTCGGATCGGCCCACTTTATCAACCAATTCCCATACAGAAATTATCATACGAATAACTACCGGTTTGTATAGGGTACTTAACGGTAGTCCGAGGCCGTATACGGGTTTTGCTTGTTTCTTGATTATATTTTTTTTGGATTTGCAATTTTTGTATTTCATCGTATTGTTGAATTTCATATATCTTTTTTTTCTATGAAAACTTGCAGTTAACTTATTTTTTATATTTGAAATGAAATTTCGGCTATCATAAAATTTAACACCTTAAGACATGGTATCGATATAGCACGGTGCACATTGCTTTAATATATATTATTTTAAAGTTTTGAATAACACGGTTTCAATATAACACGATACACATTACCTTGCTTTGTACCATATATGAGTTTAAATTATATATCGTTCTATGTCATTTCTTAGTTTACGTAAATAAGTAAATTTTATACAACATAGTCTCGATCGATATAGTACGGTACGAATTAATCGAGTTATATGATGGACGCCTGTAAATATATTTAGCTGCATGTGTACACTACAATGTAGCGTGTTACTCATTTTTTCACGTTTTCAGTAAATTATTAGAAATTCTTTCCACATTAGATTTACCGCGATAATCATGCACTATTATCTATGTGCACAACTGGTACAACGAACAGTAAAGGCAATGAAGAAAGCAAAGAAAAAATATGCGTTTTCTATGCAATCATTCATTCAAACTCAAGAAGCATTTCAAAGTGCGTAAGCTAGAGCGATGTTGTTGCTATTATTACTTCATTTATTCGTTTTTGCTTGTTTCAATTTATTTCTTTCATTATGAGTCTCTTATGTGCATCTTAATTTCTTTAATTTTATTTTCGTTCATTCTTATCGTTTTTCTTCTTCTTTTTTTTTTTGGGATTGTGCGTATGTAGAATAAAGTCAAAAAGCTTCCGACAAATTATACACAATATGCATAAATGTTTATATTCTGTTTATTGCCTGCTGTTGCGCATGTGCGCACGTGCTTGATGCTTCGGCTAATCTTACGTATTGCCTTCAGCTCTCTCTCATCCGTTGTGCATTTTCATGGAATACGTACTCACACACACACGCACACACACACACGCACACACACACACGCGCGCGCGTTATATGTTTACGCTTTATACATTACTTATCACTTGCAGGTAACTCGGACATAGAAGTTGACTTATTAAAGTTGCTGCGCATATATGAGTTTTCTGCAATGTATTTCGCACGAAATCTCAGAAAAGAAGGTATTGATTAAAATCATAAAATGACACACGTATTTCCGATAATAACAACCAAAACACAGATTGTTTATGCTCATAGAAAGATAAAACTGAACGCGGACCAAAGCCTTCGGGGTATTAAACATTAAATAAAAAATATGATTTTAGCAAGAGAAAAACAAAACCAAAAATATGTTTTTTAGCACAAATCTTTAAAAAAACGCTAACCACCTCAAAGCTTATCGTCACTGAATCAAATACAAAATAGGAAAATGACAATTTTTCAACAAATTATCTTTTATGGGCGCTCTTTAAGGGTGGTGCAAGATCCAATGTCTGGCCAGAATTTCATGGAAAATAAATTCACATATCACCCTTATCAATAAAGAATGCTTCCCGCTGATTTGCCTTATGTTTGGGTATACAACTGACTTATAACATATGTAAAAATTTTCTACCAAACACCGAAAGGAAATACTTAGCTCTATTCTAAGTAATGAATTCAGATCACCATGAAATTTCAATTTCAATTTTTTTTTTTCATTTTATGAAAAATCCATATACACTTGAAACGTTCCTAGCAAATGCCCATTATATGAGACAATTTTCCTTAAAAACTGTTGAAATTTTTGTTTTTTATCACATCGACTATATTTTGTTCGCTTAATACTTTTACCGCATCGAACTACATATAAACTATAATACACACAATAAGTATATGCCGTTTATAAAATTGATAAAACTGTGCTAAGTTGAGTCTTTCTATCTCAATTACGACGAATTATGGATGAGAAATGTGAGGAACTGATGACTTAAGAGACAAAGGGTTGGATATGGAAAAAAATTCAATCAATTGAGAATTTCGTTTCGAGGTTTTATAGGGCCATTGTACTTTGGCTATATTACAAACACAATTCCAAATTCATATCTGTTTGAATATTGGAAAAATTTGCGTTAGAGATCGCTTTCCTAAAACAATAATAGACGTCGTTGAGACTTAAGAAGGAAAAAGAAACACTGATCTACTGAACAGCAGTAGTGGATTTCAGGAATAATTTGACATTTTGCAAATGCAACGATAGCTAATGTAGTTCTATGTAGTAGAGAAATTATTGAATAAAATTCAACAGAAATAAAAAGTAAAAGAAACTAAAATCATGTGGGAATTCATCAGACGTTTGGAACATCTTGCAAATGACTAGCTTAAGAAACCATTGGTAAGCAATGATAAGTTAAGTCAATTGACTTACTACATACATTGAATGTAGTTATATCAATCCAGGATCATATGCTGTCTACAAATGAAAAGCAATGAACACATTTTTTGAAACGAATGGAGAAAAATATAAAAATACTTATACTAAACGATCGATATAAAAATAATTCAATTTATTTAATGTAAAAGAACTGAGTTCCATTCACTGATTTACTACGAACAGCAGAAAGACATAACGACCAAAAAAATGCGAATTTTTGGACATGTATGTCTCGCCATGTGTCGGCTAAACATGAATGCCTCTTCCAGTTGTAAGCTCAAGGTTTCTGTTTCCGTTAAATATATATAAATACATATACATATAATCGTTTCAAATCAGTTAGGATCGTTATCAGAGTTCTAGTACCTGCTGAGACGTATTGCTGTTGAATGTTTGGTAGACGACACTAAGGAAGAAGAAAGAAAGCTTAATAAAATGAATTCAAGAGAAATTGTATGACAACAAGCATTGATGAGACTGAAGACAACATGTTTATCAAAGCAGCCCATTGAAGCACTTCATTATGAAAGGGAACATCCGTGTATATTCGTCTGTATTTGATTTAATGCAAAAAGCTGACGAGTGCTACATAAATCCCAGAGGACTACTCGGTTCTATTCTCTGCATATTTTTTTCCTTTTCTCTTTTAATTACGGTAATATATGATTGCATGGATATAAGGAAGTGTATGCGTATATATACACGCATCTATATATATAGATATATATATACTTCATTTTACATATATATATTTATAGATGTAAGTATATATGCTTATGTATATATATATATATATATATATATATGTATGTATATATTATGTGTGTACGATTATATACTGCGATAAATAAATTAAGGGAGATATTTAACGCACGGCAGAGATAACAACCGAATGCATAAAATAACCACCCGCTAGAAACGCCATTTTGTTGTTGTCGTTGTTGAAGTTAATGTAACGGTAAGAACAAATAATGCAACAACAAAAAATAACGAAACCAATAATGATGGCTACTATAATAGATATAACAAATGTTTGTACGTTTATTTTTGCATACATATTATACGTTATTATCTACGTATATCTGCATACCTATGTATGTATATATATATATATACATATATAGGTATATTTTTACTCGTATATGTAATATATACAAAGCCTACAGCTATGTATACATTGTGTTAATATATTTACGCACGTACACACATAAAAATATGTTTTACAATAACAACAAGCGGCAGCAACAACTCAGTCAACTTTGGGTAAAGTCTAATAGTCTGTAGGTTACCTTATCGTGGTATTGTTCGCACTGTTATTGCTATTATTTTTCTATCGTTTTTCTTACATATATATATATCCATATATATATATCATTTCTGTTGCTTTCTTGCAACGGTTACCAAAGGTAGATAGATATACATAGATGTGTAAGTGTATGAGTGTTGAAGAGTACAATTGGCGTTGTCTTGTATATCTTAATATGAGTCTGTAAGTTCCTGTATTTTTGCCTTTATACGGCGTTAATCAATTTGGTCTTAGCCTCTGTGACTCTCGGGTCTAGTCCCACGAGTCATTATTGACACGGTTGTATGCACACAGCAAAATAACCACACTCGACTCAGCACTAAAACTCTCGAGTAAACTTAAAAAAAAAAAAAAAGAAATAACGAAATGAAAATAAACTCCAATGCACAGGACCTGTGCAAGGTTTATGCTCAATATAGATAAAAATGCACTTTTTTGACAAGCATGTGAAAAATAGTCGGAGCCAATAATATTTTGTACAATGGTCATATCGGGATTGTCTACATTTATAATCCTTACTAAGACCACAGTAACAACTTTAAAAAAATAGTTTTTTGGCAATTTTTTGAAGACAGGAGGCAAGGCAGTGTATTTAAGTACGAGAAAATTTCCTAAAAATTTTAATAAACGCCAACACTGCAGCCTTTCTCCCGACTCACTATCAATTTAAGGAGCTTGGCGGCACGCAATGAAAAAAACACCTAACCTACATAATAATAGCTACTGAAACACGTAGGATTTTCTAGGAATATTGATTTTTATATTGGTTGACAAGTATTTGAATAAAGAGGTACCTTTTTGACCCAAAAAGCACTGTTATCTTATTTTATTTTAACTTATATTCTACGCATTTCACTAAAGCATGCTATTTCAAACATTTTGCGAAAGTTCGGACGAAAACAATGAAAATTATGCGAATTATGCTGCGTACCGTTTGCAAAAATCCTGCTTCGAGAGAAACGCATTTAAACGTTTTCGTATGTTGCCACGGAATTAAATTCGAAAAACTAATTAATTTCACCATTTAAAATATTACCACATCTACAATTGTCTTTTGATGGGTTCCTTGATTATTCAAAGAATGATTTACGCCAATAAAAAACACCAATTGATCTTGGAAAAACTTATAATGGACTTAGCTCTTAAGACTTATCCGTCTGTTTTGGTGCAAGCTTTTAACCATCAAAAAGGAAACCTATTTATCTAGTATAACATCCACTATGCTCTAATGCCTCGAGAGCAAATCAGCGCATACTTCAAAAATTTTTAAGAATTTCTAATACAAAAGTTAATGCTAATAATTCGAACCTGCCTATGATACTCCCTTTCGTAGTCATAATCTTAATTATAAGATTCTGCTTCGATTTGGCCAGTGCCATCTCCTCCTCCAATTTGTAACTACGTTCATCTCTGTAACTGTACCTAATATACAATATAGGTCCGTCTATCTGTTCGGTAATTTTGAAAATGCTTTAAAAAAATCCTAACGATTTTTATCTAAAAGTGGTTTTAGTTAATAGACTTCAACTATTTTCAACAACTAATTAAAAATTAAATAAAAGTTACAGTCCAAACCTGGCGATTCACTACGATCAGGCAGCGTTATCATGTGTTTTTGGCATACTTTTGAGGGAGAAATTGAAATTGAGATTTAGTGAGAGGAGCCTCTAACGATCGTTTGTTTTTAACATCAATCAAATAAAAAAATCCAAGCACTACTCAAACTAGTTTAATTTAAATCTAGATTTACATGACAAAGATACAAAGTTCATCTTAAAGCACTTATCACTTTCTTATTTTATAGCACGTATAATAAACATTCATAATATCTATCTATATGAACTCGATGGAAAGTCCCAAGTTCGAATGGAAGTGATTGCACTTTTTTATTTCGCCCCCGTAAATGGTTGCCCTTCCTATTTGAATGTTTAAACCGACCCTGATAGCTTTTATATTATGTGTCTACACACAAGCGCCCAAATAACACAAAAAAAAAGAGGTTTTTTTTTGCAGAAACCTCAGTAAAGAATATTTTTTATAGTTTTTGTTAAATTTTTTTCTAATACTCTTTTTCTTTTCTTTTTTTGGCTACTTATTGTTTTAAGCCTGCAACTGCAAACAATGGCACATAGAAATCAAGTTAAGTTTACAATCAGTCTATCTAACGCTTCATGTGTGTGTTTGTGCAACTAATTCATTGTAAATTTGCTAGAACCTTACAATAATTTTTCTATCTATTTTTTTTTTTTTTTTAATTTTTGTTTTTGCTTTTTAAATAATTTATGTAACAAATGCACAAAATTTTATGATGAAAACCGCATAACAAAACTGAATAAGAAAGAATACAAATCAAAATTATTTTAAAAAACGCGCTACAAAACCTGATTTCTTTTAACATGAAAAGTGGCATTCTTTTTAACGTTGCGATAATTCATTGTGTTAAAGTTAGATTTGCCTTCACTTTATCTCGTCTAGAAATTGACTGATTTTAAATTGAAATAAGAAAGAAAGTTTTATGAAACTAACAACCAGTTCAAGCTAATGAATGGAAAGTTAGATAGTAAGATATTTTTCTAGCGACGCTAAACTTCAGACAAATACTTATTATAAACTAAGCGTGCAATAGATCTTTTAAGTCGCAATACGGGCTCGCCCGCAGCATTATAATAACTATAGACTAGAGGCTGTTTCTTTGCAATTCTTGAACTGTGTCTACCTAAGCTAAGAACATATAGGCTTTTAGTTTAGAGTGCACACAATCTCCGTTTGGTGCTAAACAGATTTTGAATATGTACTTTACAAAATTCACAACAGAAAATTGTGTATTTTTTTAATGAGTACTCGAAACCCAACAACTAAAGTGGGGACGATAAAAATAAGCAAATATTTCTTTGCCTCTATAACCCAGTGTTTACTAGTAATATAAGTTCTATTTTGTTCTCTTTTCCTTCGTGTAAATTGTTTCAAATTAAAACGGTTCTCAAGATAAAATCTTTCCTCTTCATATAAGTGACTTTAAGAGATATGCTAGCAGTGCTTGAGACATTTTTTGGTTATAAGAATTTAATTAAACAATGATGCATGTTATCCGATTTTGTCTAGTTGGAAATTAAGCATTTATTCGCCGAGTGATCTGTTCTAAGTAAACTAATTGAATACAGGCAGGCAGGACGGACAGCGTAAAAAAAAGAAAAAAATGTGCTTTCGCTAATTGTCTTGAATTGAAAATTTTTAAGCAAACGTGTAAATAATAGAAAAGAAAAATTATTTTTTGCAAAATATTGAAAAAATTTCAACCCCGTAGTCGTGCTTTTGAGGAGTTCTCCGTCTTGCAGTGTAAATGGACCCAGTTAAAATCGAAGAAAGCAAAAGCCTCTTGACTTATCATGCCTATAACTGAAGATTCACATACAGAATTTAAAAAATATTGGCTTTTCTGCGAATGAAAAAGAAAAAGTTCAGTTTTCGTGCAAAAAGAAAAGGGCAATGTTTTGTTACCGACTTAACGTTTAAATTAAGTTATTAAAAATCTCATACGCATCTCAGTTTCGCGCTTTTATAAACAAATTGAATAAAAAGAATTAAAAAAATACTTGAAGTCATGTTTCGTACCCACATAGTGCTGCACGACTATGTTTGGAAATCAAAATTTTTGAACCATTTGTGATGGTTCAATGGGTATGCATGCGATTATCATTTTATGTCATTATTAATTAATCAAGGATTCATTTAACTCAATAAAGAGAATTGATTTTAGCAAAGGCCTATCCCTTACTAGAGGTTTGTTTCTTATATTCCAAAATAATTGTGAAAAAAAGCGTTTTGAAGATTGAGAAGAAATGTTTCTTCAATCGATCTCACTACTGTACACGTAATTTATATAAAAGTGGTTCAGCTTTTTCAAAACATTCAATCAGATTCGATGACCTTTTTGGAAGTAATATGAATTTTTTGTATCAACTACTTCAGGCCGCTTTGTTTTGTTTCCTTCAAAGACAAACTTTCATGTTGGAAATTTTTGATTCTTCAATTATTACACAAAAGTGTAATTATATTAGAATTATGTGCAGTCGGCCCAAATGATGACTTACGGCCACTTCAAATACGTATATAAGCGATGCAGATTGCAGACAACCAAATCACTATTATATGCCCACTTCTCTGAATTCTTTTCTTTTTGAGGGAAGAGCTTTTCTTCAGATAAATTATTAAATGAGAATGAGAATGAATTTCGAAGTCCTATATTTGGGAAATTGATGACAGAAAAATATTTAGTTGACGAACTGTTCGTGTGATCAATAGGTTTTATCGAAATAATCACAGATTACCGAGAGTTGTATTCGATAGACATAATACCAGGAACAATCACAATTTCACATTTAATGGAAAAAATATAACGAAACTCCTCCCTATTGAATAGGGCGCTAGCTTAGAACCCAATATATCGAAAAGGCATTATTAGATTATATTTCAGTTAAAAGCCTCAGCTGAATATTGAACTTAAGAAATTCGAGTTAAAACAGCATTTTTATGGTAAACACAAGAATTTACCAAACCGTACATATGTATCGATAAGATATCACAGTTCACTTATCAAAAATAGTAAAAATTTTCGACAGACACTAGGTGTTCTTCTTCTTCTGAGTTTAGAGAATGAAACTTTTTAACCACTAGGTGTCACAGGTTACTTATCAAAAGTAGTACACCTTTTCGACAAACAACCGATATTTAGACTTCTTAGGGATTCCGACTTTTTAAATACTACGCGTTACTCTATTTATAAGACGAACATTACATAATATATAAAATGAGAGCCAATTGTTTTTGTGCGATTGTGTTTATAGTCATTATGGAAATGCAGTATTATGCATATTTAAGTAAATGGATTTTTAAATTGAATTTTATAGAAAAAAATATACTCCACTACTAAATCCTATCTCTTTAAATCGAATTTTAGAAACTATTTTATAATATTTAATGGGTCTTCGTGATATAGTGCACTGATTGAACTCAATTTTGAACTGGCACCCGTTATCATTTGAAATAGAACTACATATGTATAGCCTATCACAATTAATGGCAGGGTCCAAACAATACATAACATATAAAACAAAGATTTTTGGATCCAAATCCCAATTAGAGGTATATTTTATTTATAGGATTTTCTAAATTAAGGACTGATCCATTTCCTGAGCTAACAGTCCTTATTTACACGCTTATACCTTCAACCTGAAAACAATTTTACAAGAACTATATTAAACATAAGCTTTTCCTCACATGGTTTGTTTATCTCTTAAAAAATAATTATAACAAATTAAATTTTTTAAATAAAAGACAACGATATGAACATAAGTGTAACTTTTTACCAGCACCACTATAGGTTACTCATATGATAGAAACAAATGTGGTAAATGTTGAGTGAACATTTGTTATCTCAATCCATCGGAAAAGATAAAATTTCAAGGACGTAATGATTTTTCAAATAGGTGTAAATGAGGATAAATATATATATATATATATATAAACTGATTACGTTATTTATGCCGATCAAGTTCATTTTAAAAGTAGTTAGCGCATTGCTCCTTCTAGAATGGATATCAAAATCTCCATACACAAAACGATTATCAAAAAATTCACTCTACAACAAAAATGATTTTTTTAATTTTTTTCAAATATTTTTTTTTTTTCTTTTTTCTTAATTAACACGTTTCGGTTTTCCTTTTTTCACTTTGAAATTTCTGAAACTGGTTATAGATTAAATAATAATCCAACAACTATTACATTAAGGTTTTTTTCCTATATTTTTACTATTTAACATATTTTAAAATTTTTTAAATTGTTTCGAAATTAAAGCAAATTCCTGATAAAAGATTGACAATCTGACGCATGATGCGATAATGTTGTAGGATTTCAAAAAAACAATTTTGAAATATTTTTGATTTGTGTTAATTTGTGTTGTCAAAAACAAAGTACAGGCAATGAACCGAAAGTTCAACTTTGGTTTTGCGATTAAGTCAAATGAAATGTATGTATAAATTTATGAAATATATATGTTTATAGATATATATATATATATATATATATATATATGTATATATACTTTTCACAGAAAATCTGAACTTGAACTCTCTGCTGTGACAAAAGTCCTCGATGGAAAAATAATAACAATAGTCCTAAGATCGACCTGCATGGTAGACAGCGTTTTGGTATTTAGAACTGAAAACGGTCGCAACGGGTTTATACAATTTCTATTTTTCATTTTCTTTTTTTTAACACATTGTGACTGCAAGCACTCTTGTACTCTTAAACTCAAGATAGAAATATAAGTGAATCGCTTTGCAACTCCAAGTATATGCTATATGCATAATGCTTGAATGAGTCGCTAGCCCACCTTTAAAATCATTTCAAAGCGACTTTTCTCGCCAATCGTGAAACAGAACAGACTGTCGAATTTCTATAAAAAAATCCTCAATCCAAAAAAATAATCTACAGAAGTTCGCATTTTCTGCAAAAAAAAACAAAATTCAATACAGAGAAAATTAAGAAAAAGTATATTTACTGACTTGCACTTTCTTTGCTTAACTTTTTAAGATTTCAAGAATATTAACTACGAACAAATGGATAAATTAGCAAAGCTATATGAATATGATGTTACAACAACAAATAAGCTGTCGGTTTTGCGTAGAAAGCTTAGTCGATGCAAACGCGTATGTTTTCTTAAATGCTTTTAATAAAATACTTTCCATATAATCTTCATCTTGTGATGGCTATAAAGCATTAAACATAATTGAATAATTCACGGCCAGCGGGCCGGTCAACAGAAACGGCTGAAAAGCGGTATAGGATTACTTCTCTACAGGATTACGTAAACACTTTCAAAAGAAAAGAAAAGGAAGTGAATTAATTTTTTTTTTTTTTTTTTTTCTTTTCAAGCAAATAAAATTTATTATTAACTTCTTCTTCCTCTTGCTTCTTTACTTCCAATAATAAATATTATTCTTTCCTCGCCATTTTTTCCCTGAAATTAAGAGAAATTTCACAGATATTTTTACAAAAATTATAAAATAAATTAAAAAACATAAAGAAAATACACGCAAGACATATTCTAATGAAACAAAGTAAAAATAAAAAAACAAAAGAAATCGCTCTAGAGTCTAAACATTAGTGCCAAAGAGATTTAGCTTCTTCAGCTATCCAGAGCATGGAACTTGTAACAGAAAACTTTTTGTACAAATTTTTTATACCACACACAGGAAACTGAAGATTTTTATTTACATATATACAAGTTGGAAAAAACAAATTCCAAATATGGCACAATTTTTTCAAAAAATTAATTTCCAATAAACATTTTTTTTTATTTTATGGCCAATCGCTCACGGGACGTCCCGTATTCGTGTAGCACAGTGTCAGTCAAAAGGAAGAGAGGAATGAGAAAGAGAAATGGAGGAGTGGAGATCGCAGCCTAACAGGGGTGTTGTCTTTACCGACGGAGCACTCATTACAGCTACGACTGAAGTAAACTTTAGCGCACTTGAGATTTGAATCCGCGAATACTGACTCGATCGCCGCGATTCTTACATGAAATTGAAAAGGAGAAAAGAAACTCTTTAAACGTTAAATTTTTTAATAAGATTTTTTATTATTATTATTATTTTTATTATTATTATTAATTTTATTATTATTATTTATTACCATAATTTTTTTAAGGTTTTTCGTATATGGTTGGTTGGTGGTAAGAACCGTTTTGTGTTGACTTGTCTGTGATTGATTACTACTTTATTGTATAGTTTTATTAATTTTAAATTTTTTTTTTTCTTTTTTTTTAATTTGTATTTAGTTTCTATTATTTCAATTTTAATTTCGTACAATTTACATAATTTTCTTGAAGGAATATTGAGGATATTTTTCTCTTTCATATAATTTTTAGCTTTTCCCTAGAATTCTATTTCATTTTAGATATACATAATATGTTTATAAGTATGCATTTATGTCTTACTTAAATTTTATTAATTTTCATACAAATGTTCAACATGTAAATTTCACAAGATTTCGTGTTTTTGTTTTTTTTTTTTTTTTTGTCTCTTTTATTTTTAGGAATTTGTTTTTTTTAATGTTTTGTATAATTATTAAAACGAAATAATATTTAAACGAAAACTCAGACAAAAATTAAATTTAGAAAAAAAAAAAAAAATAAATTTCCTAAATATAACGTTGAAGAAAGTAATTAAACTAAAAATATGGTGCATGTAACCGCAAAGAGAAATAAGTAGTGTAGTTGGTGCTGTTGCTGCTGTTGCTGCTTATACCCACCAACCAATGAGAAGAACATCAACTTTAATATGAAGTCTTTAAAAAGCAATGACCATTTATCCAATCGTTCATCTGAGAAATTTACATTAGCCTCCATCACCATCTATCTGACAGATAAAGGTCAATTTTGTTAACGAGAAATGCATATAATTTTCTCAAGAAGTATTCAACTGGAGATAAGCGCAATCTTATACCCATTTTACAAATCAAAAACTTGCTTAGCCTTTATAACGAAATAAAAATTGTAGGCCAATTCTTTATTTTTTAAATTAATTTATCGGATTGATTAACTTTTCTTGCATATTTAAACTAAGCTCTCTAGTAACATTTCACTAGTAAGAAATGCAAGAGGACGTGGCTTTGAAAATTGCTTTATTTTTTTTTATTTATTATTGCAGCGATTGTTGTTGTAGTCAAATTTTACTCTCATATTTTAATTTTAATAAATGAAAAACTAATGGTTTTACCGTAGCTTTGTTAAAATTCAAATCAACTTTCCCTAGGTGCTCACTACATGTTCATTTACATGCAAAATGCCGCTCGATTAACGAAAGAATCGAACTATTGATAATGAAGTTTGATGAGGAGCATCCTTAAGGAAAAATTCGATAACACGTTAGTAGCTAAAAATGCGAAAGCCAACTTAAATTTCTTTCAGAATGAATCTTTTTTCCTTTTCTTTTTTTATAAATTTCGGTAGAGGAAAGTGGTGTTGTATTAACCTTATGTCACTATATGAAAATTTAAGATATTTAAAAATAGAAATGGATTTACTATTATTAGCATTACTGCATTTACTCCTTGCTTAACGGGGTTCTACACGGAAAGTCAAAAATTCTATTTAGTTAGCGGACGCACAGGTTTCCCTTTTTGTATTAGAAGAGTCTACTATTTAAAGGGAAATATTTAGAAATCATATATAAAAAAAAAAAAAAAAACTTCTCAAAAAATATTTGCTACAAATTTTGTAACTTGAATGAATGACGATACAAGAGATTTCATTTTTTGTTTTGCCGTTTTTTGCTTTGTTTTCCTGGTAGAAAAATAATGAAATTTTTTTGCTTTTAAATGGAAAATCTTAACTAAATAAGAGCGACTTGGGTTCGATATATACGTATGATCTTTTCCTTTTGGTCTTCATAATGATAAGATGTGGTGGGTATTAAAAGATGCGGCTTGAGTCAAGTATAACTTTTCTCGCTTTCTTTTCTGTTCTTTTATGTACAATAATTTTTGAATTTTATATACAGAGCTTACAGCTACATAAGGTTTTTTCGTTCGAGTAATTTTAACTAATATGCTTTTTTTTAATAATTTTTTTCCTCTTGTTTTTGTTTATTTTGTTTTTGTTTCAATATAACCTTTGCTGGAAATTGTCAGGGAAGTAGATAGCTTTTTGCTGGGTGTGAAAAGAGGGGGACGAGAGGAGGTCGGAAGTGAGGCGATAACGGTAACGATAACGGGTAAAAGGAAGGGAAAAAGTTAGTTTACGTTAATTCTAGATAAAGTGTAGTTTGTATGTAAAATTTTACAATTGTTTTTATACATACAATATCTATATGTTTTAATGAGTTTTTTTTTTTTACAACTACAAGTAAGTAGACCTACATCAACTGTATTTTTCTGACTAAATAACTAAGACTTCTTAAGATGTTACATTGCGCTGTGTGTGTGGGGAATGTCATTAATTGGGATTGTGCTCCTATTCGCGGGGCTGATGTAAACGACTTATTATGTAGTTTTAGTGTTTAGCTTAGTTTTGTTTTTCCACAATCTTATTTCTTTTACTGTTTTTTTTTCTTTTTTTTTTTTTGTTTATATTTAAATAAATTCTTGCATAGCTTTGTCTTGTAATAGTTTCTGCTTTTTTTTAGTTATTTATTTTTATTTATTTTTTTTTTTTTTAATAAATTTCTACACTTACATCGATCCTAGTGACTTAACTATTTACACGACACGTGAAAATAAACAAAAAAAGTTAATTAAAAAAAAAAAAAAAAATTTAAATCAATAAATATGTAGGGTACTCTGCCGCCATACGTCCGGACTGAGATTGCATGCATCGCATATTAACTGTACTTTCAAAATGGTTTGAAAGCAACATTGTTGTGTTAAAAAGTGTGTAGAAAACAAAACTAATTGCATTTAATAATAGAAAATTACCTTCTATTTGAAAAACACGTTCCTTAGGGTAGGTTTTTTCCCCCTTCTGGGGTTTGCTTTCATTTCATTTTTTTTTTTTTTTTTTCATTTTCAATTAATTATATTAATTTTAACACTTTTTAACACAATTCAGTTAACGCGAACTTTGCCGACACTCATAACTTTTATTGATTTAAATTTTGTTTTTTTTTTTTTTTTTGTTTGTGAGAGCATTTTTTACTTAAAGTATATTTTTTATAAAACATAGTTTATAGCATATAATATATATATTAAAAATTATAATAATAGTAATATAAACCAACTAAAATTGTTTTAAAACATCACTTTGTAACTTGTTTGATTTGAATTGCCTTCTTCGTCTTCTTGTTCTTAGAGTTTTTAACAAGTTTTTTAAAAAAACTTTTTATTCACTTTATTACGTTTTTTACTAAATGTTTTTTTTTTTTTTGTTTTTTTTTTCTATGCTCTCCTCTCACTCATGTGTTTTTCCATTGCTTGCGACAGCGAGTTTTAAAAAAAGTTTTCCCGGTTTTCTTTCCGTTTTGTTTTCCTATGTCTTATATTTCGATATTAACACAGACAAATGCACTGGCTTAGCTCTTGATTGTTAAAGCAAAAAAATAAAATAAAATAAAAAATTAAGTTAAATAGAAAGAGTGTTGAATGATTAAACTCCAAATTTCACAACGTTAGCTAATAACCAACGACCACAATTATAAAGTAAACATTCCTTTGCCACTATCCTGAATAGTGATCCGCGCTTTTTGACTAATGCTTGTTATCATATATATCTACCATTTGGTTTTTTCTACTTGTGGCCCTAAAAGCTAATAGTTTAAGAGGACTCGTAGCCAAACCAAGCGGCTGAAGCTGCTGCTGCCGCAGCAGCTGACGTATGCTATTCACCGCTACCGCCGAAGGAATTAAAATGGCGTACTGCTCCTGGTGCTGCGGCTGCACCAAATTGTAAGCTCCATTCAAACAATCGTCTCGCATGTAATTGTTGTTGTTGCTGTTGATGATGATGGTGCTGCTGATGCTGATGATGGTGATGCTGATGTAATGAATGTGGATTTAAGTTTAAATGATGCATACCCGCTGCCCCACCAACACCCAAAGCTGAAGTAACCGACGATGGTGATGCTGCTGAGGAGGACGCTTGTAAGACACCACCGCTACTGCTGCCTGCTCCTGGTGACGTTTGAGATTGTTGTAGATGCTGGTGATGATGCGTGCCGGCGCTTGTGTGTTGCAAGGCTTGATCGCTGGTATGAAATAAGTGCGGATGATGGGCGGGATTTAAATGAGGATGCTGATGGTGATGATGATGCTGATAGCGCATTGGATCGATGTACATGGCAGCTGCTGCAGCAGCTGCTATGGACGATGCTTGCTGCTGTTGTTGTTGCTTAACCTGAGCTAAGTGTTCATTATCGTTGTTATTATTATTATTATTATTATTCGTATTATTATTGTTGTTATTGTTATTGGCAGCGTTGGCTGAATTCGATCCGAGAGGACTTTGAGGAGACAACACATTTGAGGTCATTGTCGCTGACGAACCAGCAGACGACGATGGTGTATTCGATGTATGATGTTGCTGGTGCTGGTTATGCTGCTGTTGTTGTTGCTGCTGTTGTTGCTGCTGATGAAGGGAGGCAGGAGTCGACGCAGCTGCAGCTGAGTTCGGCTCCTGGATTTCTGATTGCTAGTGAGCCGCTAACTGATGACCTGCCGCTGTTTGCATATTCTGAGGGCTCAACATGGGTGGGCTGTGACTATGACTATGTGTTCCCATTGGACTACCATGCATATCATGGTGTGGATGATATCCCGCATGCGGATGCATATGACCCGGTGGCATGCCATCCATCATATCGCCACCCATGGTATTTGGCGGCGTCATACGTTTCTCCTTCTGCCTTCTATTGCAAAACCATACTCTCACGACCTCCTTTTCCAGCTGGAGGGTGTCAGCTAGTGAAGAAATTTCCTGTGCAGATGGCTTTGGCTGTTTATGAAAGTGCTGTTCCAGTGCCCCTTTAACGCTCACCTCAATGCTAGTGCGCTTCTTACGTTTACGGCCTTGTGCGGCAATTTTATCGATGCTGGTCGGTGATCCAGTAGTCGAATCAGCCTCCTCCAACCACTTTTGTAATAACGGTTTCAGTTTACACATATTTTTAAAGCTCAATTGCAAAGCCTCAAATCGGCAGATCGTCGTCTGTGAAAAAACATTACCATAGAGGGTGCCTAACGCCAACCCTACATCAGCTTGTGTAAAACCCAATTTGATGCGACGCTGTTTGAATTGCTTGGCAAATGCTTCCAAATCATCTGACGTAGGTGTATCTTCTTCGCCACCGCTAACATCACGATCGCCTTGCATATGGTGCGAATGTAAGTGTAGCTGTGGGGACTCGCCTCGTAGAGCGTGAAGCGGCGTCACGCCTTGATGATGAGCAGGATGAGCTGGATGTAACATACCATTCATGGCATGATGATATTGCAAAGGTGAACCACCCGTGGGACCATAATGAGCGGCTGCATGCACTGGAGCATGCCAGGCGTGAGGCGAAGCCATTCCTTGTTGTACCCTAGGCTGTTGCGAAAGATGAGACATTTCTTGCTTGACGGCATCGGCAGGATGATGGTGAGAATGATGAGACGGCAATCCCCAATGATCCGTAGGATGCAATGAAGGCCAAGAGCTAAGACCTCCTGTAGGCGTAACTGAGCTCAGAGAACTTGCAGAGACTCCTGTGCCACTGCCACCAGGGCCACCGCCACCACCTCCCGTTCCAATTGTACTCGGACTAGGTGATGAAGGTAATTGGTGATGCGCGGCCGCCGCCGCAGCCGCATGATGGTGATGATGATGTTGCATATATTTCATTTCACCGGCATCGGTAGCTGATCGAGGCGATGAAGTGTGGTAACCACCACCCAGTGCCATATCCAGCTCGCTGCTGGACGGTGTCATATACGAGGTGGCGGCCATCCCCACCGCTCTAGGGCTATTCAAGCCCTCCACGCTGGCGGGGTAGGGCTCCAAGTTGGGGCTCAGTTTAACGACTTTGAAAACCGATCTGTCGAAAGAAAGACCAGGGTCCCTATGCTCATTCCACTCGAACCGTGAGGCAACCGTCTTGAAGTCTTGCGTTTTACAGGCAACAAACGAGAACTATTTCAAACGTTGAGCAGCCCTCAAGCTTGTCTCAACAAAATCTACCAAAGCAAAATAAATCTTCTAAGACAACGAGCAACAAGTTGATTGAAACCGACGGTCTCGTCTTTAAGTAACTTTGCTTTGCTACAAAAAACCAATTCTTTGCGTGTGTGCACTCTACTTTTCTTTAAATTCGTAATTAGTATGAGGATTTATTTATAAAATATGCTGACTTATCAACGCTGAACACTGATTAGTGATTGTTATGACTCTAATTTGATGTTGACTGACACTTGATTTAAGAATTATTTATGCGAATTTTCAATTCAACTCGCTTTTCACCATTTGTTTTTAACTATTGCTAGCACGGTTAACCCGCATCAAGGTATACTTTTATTTATTATATGTATTTATAAATTATTCTCTTTTTATTTTTGAATTTTGGTTGTTTTTTTTTTTTTTATAATTACTATTAATTGATGATTTTTAATTTTCAAAAACCTTTAATTTTCATTTATTTCCGCACTGGCGATCTATATGCGCGGCGTCATTCCAAAGAATGTTTAACAAGAGACGTTTTCCTATATTATTGAGTAGAGTGTGTCTACGCGATCAGACAAGTTTAACTTTTTCTGTTTATTGTTATTTTTCTAATAAGCGCAGTAGTCTGTGACAAAAAACAACACATTTGTCAAATGCTTTTTTTTTTTCTTTAACTTGTTTATTTGCTTTTTTTAATGCGGAGGCACTGAGATATTCACGTGCAAACTCGTAGAGCTATCGAAGTGAACTAACGTCATGCATCGTCAAACGGAGGTACAGAGAGCAAGCAGAAGGTAAAAAATTGTTTGGTGAGCTCACACAGAACACACAGATATTGTACCTCACAAGTCATGACACGCATACATATAGATTGAGATAAGAACAAGCACAATGCTTTACTTCCAGTTAAATAGGCACGAATGAGAAGCCCTGGCAACCAGTCATAAACACAAATGAGTAAGCGAGAGGATTAACGATGTGCTTTATACAGCATGAATGAAAAACAAAAATGACTAACTATTGAGAATCATGTTAGTAAGACAGAGATAACATAAATTCAAATTGGATTCCAATATGTTACCACCATGACTGGAAAACAAACACAACACACATAAGTATTATTTGATAATAAAGAGCGCACTTCTCTCTCTCTTTCCTTGCACTGTATATAGACAAAATGTAAACTAATCCGGAAACCAAAGTTTTAAGAGCACGCTCAACATTATTCCATTGGTACGCCTATTCGAAGACAATAATGCTAACAGCAATAGCCAGCCAGTGTCTCTGTTTCTACTTCGCTGTCATCATTTTACCGTCATTATTATGAACATACACACATGTATACTTAACAACCACAAAAGACACAACAGAATGACATTTTTAATTATATATAAAGTTTACCTTTTAAGTGCTAGAAAGAGAGCAGTGAACTAACACAACGTTCATGTACTTCTCTTGCCAACGCTTTTACAACAATTAACAACAATGGACAAGGGAACATCAATTCTCTAAACAATTACAATAAAATGCAAGGCAATGCAATTCAAGCTGTTATCAGTATCGGCATGAAACAGTACAACACACAAGAGCCAACATAAAAAATTTTTTTAAAGAAGCTAAACTAACGTTAGCGTTTACTCCTGCAACCAACTTGTCTCCGAAGCTCTTTTCTTATTAGAATGTATATAGGAATAACAGCAACACCAGTCGTCTGTAGAAAAAGGGGAATTTCTTGCTTTGTTTTTTTTTCCCGTATTTTTTGCAACATACACACAAGCGGATACTCTTACATATTAGGAGATATTCCCGCGCGCTCAAATTCAATAGAGGCGAACACTCCAATTGAAGCGCTGCTACGCCTGCAAGGAGACTGTGCTGTATGCTGAGCGAAGCTTCAGTTGCTGTTTAGCTGCGATTGTTGTTCCTTTTAAATGTACGCGTTATTGTAAATCGGAAAACAAAAATCCTTTAGGCGTACAGAACGCGGACTAACGAAACGGCATACTTTTCTACTTTTTCCAGTGTTTATTACTTCATATCCAAATGCAGGGCCACTTGAGGTCGGACAAAATTAAATGGAAACAGGCATTGCCTCATTAAGCAAAACAAAAAAAAAACGCGAAAAAAACAAAAGAAAAAAAACAAAAAAAGAAAAACCAACAAAAACAACAATGTGTTCAGGTGTGCGTGTATGTATGTAGCAACATAATAGTTATAAGTATTAATGGTCACTGCGTAAGTCTATTTAACTGTGGGTGGTGTCACTTACGCCTGACTGGCTTAACCCTGTCCAAACATTTATTGCAAAGTTTAACATTAACATCATTTACATGTCAAATATTTTGAAAACGAATTTCGTTCACTCTCTTTACCTCAAAGCAATAATAACAAAAATGAAATTGTAATTTATATTCAAATTTCTTATCAAAAAATTGCAAAACAACTTAAACAGAAGGTAATGATGATGAATAGAGCTCTGATCAATAAAAATATGTGTTAAGTGCATTAGAGTTCGTGTATATTTCAATAAAAAAGTAGGTTATCAAATTTTAATTTTTAATATATAATTAATACATAATAATATATACATAATTAATAATACATAAAACTATTAAAGAATTATTCAAAACATTCGAAATAACTATTGTCCTAAAGCTTTTCTTTTATTTTCTTTTCTTTTTTTTTTGCCTCCTTTGTCGAGCAAAATTTTTACAAATCTTAGAAGTTTTAGTCGAGGCAAAAATGAAAGCAAATGCTGCAAGGTGCGGTTCAGGAATGCTATAGGTAAAAAAGTTTTTACCAAGTTTCTAATTAACGCCAAGTTTACTCAGCACCTAAACCGACGCAACTATATGCGCTCATATTTGGCATTTAATCAAAAGAAATTTCAGGTTGATTTAAAGGTTTTTCTCTTTTTTATTATTAATTGGTATTAATTCGAATATCGGAATACGTTGATGGACTTGTAATTTCTTGAACTGTTCTAATAAATATCCACACTAGGAATAACTGATTAAATATTCCAATAAGATATCTTTACATTTTAATGCAAATATTTTCTTTCATTTCTCCTATGAATCGTATGAAATCGTGTTTTGATATAACAAAGTAAAAGTCAAGTTTCTTTCCTCGCTGTCCAAACGAACTCTTTAGAACTCTGCCAAATTTTAAATGAAAAGGTGAAAGGTGTGAGGAGAACACAATAACCTTGCGTTCGAACAACGAATAGCCCGAGAACAAGCAAAGGTTTCGTTTGAATTTACGTTGGTGACAATTTTTAGCTATGCTGTAACATCTTCCAAGTCCTCTAAAAAATTCCTCTAAGTAATAAGTTAAGATATGTGTAAAAAAGTACCCCTACCCTAGTATGTAAGCTATTGATAATAACTAATATCTTTAGATCATTTTAGTAGTTTGGTTATTGAGGACGAATGGATTGAGGTGGTTTTAGAATAACAACATCTTGTTAAAGTCGACTGAATATTGTATATCCCTATAAGAGGCTACGGTGTTCGATATGGCTTTTGGTGGCTTACGGAATGCAACAGCAGAAGAAGGAACAGCACACAATTGCCATCCAACGTTAATTCAATATGAAAAGGAATATTTCTACATTAGAGCTTTGCTTAAAGTTTATCTCTATCCTTTTATAAAAAAGGAATTTTGCACCGCACTCAATACCACTGACTTATATAATGGGTTAAATCTAAAAAAAAAAAAAAAAAATTTGTTACTATTATGATTATTATAATTATTATAATTAATTTAATCAGGGAAATAAATTGTAAGACTAAAGTGTTAATGCACTAGCTACTACTGTCACTACTACTACGACTACTCTACTCCATTCTATTCTATTCTCCAAAAAAGAAAAATTATTTTCGGATAATGAAAAGAAAATTTCCCATAAAAATCGTATGTACTACAAAGTCTGTAAGACTCTATGCATGGAACATACATAATACGTAAAATATTAAGGTTTCTTTGAACAGAATGTTGAGAGCATAAATTTATTAAGAGCTTTTGCAAAGAATAAAATCTTGTATATTGATCGCAATTTACCAAAGTAACATATTGAAGACTTACTTCGTTTTATATACGCTGGGTCTTATATATGTAATCTTCTTGCTGTGGATATATGTAAACATCTGCCCGCGAAAAATTTGATAACAATAATTATTTGAAATAATGATTCACAAGATTACAGAACCTATTTTAAAGTTATAATTCAAAATGTCCGTTACTTTACGTAACAGAAGGCTGTGTTTTGCAAAACAGTTAAAATTTAAGTATTCGCTAACAAGAACGTTATTTTTTTCGATCTATGTTAAATTTTTCAATTCCCTTTCATATTCACGTTACCTAACCGGGAAGTGGCGACCTGTTTACGAAAAAGTGTAAATTAGATGAAACTTGCCTATAGCATTGGTTTGCTTAATCTAAAGCATGTAATAATAGATGCGGAAAATATATTTACGCGCACTGCCAAGCGATCAAGATATCCAATATCGTGTCACTCAACGGAGAATTACAGAACCTTTATAAAATACATATAACCTTATTTGGGTTTAGACATTCCACTCAGACATGGTCTGCCTAACTCATGCATTGTTGAAGTCCTTGCATCCTTTCATTATCGCAAAGGTTACGATTTGTGTGTAATATCAGTTCCGTCAGTGAATTGAAACTTATGTAAAAGTAGTGTTGATGTCGAAAAATAGACATACAGAGTTCAGCAAGTCCGATCTGAGACTGATCATTTTACGTACCTTATACGACAATTAAAGCATGTGTTTAACTATGCACTTATCAAAAGACGTATTCATATGACGAAAAGTGAAAAGAAATCACTGAATTACTGCTTGACTACCTTCTGAAAAGCGATTACATGTCCCACTGTGTTTGATTTACACACGATAACAAAAAAGATTTCAATTTTTATGCTTAATTCGAGCGCCAATCGGCGAAAACATTGTTATTTCTCATGCACAGTTAAAATTTAAATGAAAAATTTTAGAGAGAAAACTGAAATTTTTTACACGCATCGATATTAACTTCTTCGAAGGCCATTTAGTTGAAGTTAAACGTAGGAAAATTTAAAAATGCCTTTATAGGCACATATGTAAAATTCTTTGCAACGATTTTCTGCTATTTCTTTGACCACACTAAGGTCTTGACAATGTAAAATTTCTGCTGTTAGATATCTACAAGATTTCAAACGTTATGCTCTTGCACTACAATTTCGTTTTCTGAAACTTATAAGACAAGTGTGAAATATCAGTTAAAATTCGGACCTTATCTCGTAATCAAGGATTGTAATATTTTCTAAAGCAACCTGACATATGAAGAGATCATTTCATCGACCATCATTAATTTTACATAAAACCTTTATATATATGATACCTCCGGAAGTTTAAAATGTTTTTTTTTTTTTTGTTTTTAATTCTTAGAGGAAAGAGCCTTCATAAAATTCCTAACTATTATGGTTGATTCAAGCGTTTTTTGTAAGTTAAGCTAAAAGAATTATTATATTTGCCGAGTTTATTGGTCAATTTTCAGAATTTTCAAAATTCCAACAACAAGTAGTAAGAAAACAAAAGCTACAATGATTGATAGAGAGAATATAGAGAGGCAAAATGAAGTAAAAAATCGCAAAAAAAAATTATCTTCTCTTTGTCACTTTACCCATAAGCAATCAAGAAGCTGCGTTATTAAGGAACAAAAGGCATGAACTTATATACAACTTACAATGAAGTCGCTTTCGAGTGCAAACAGCTTTCTCGCTTCTTGCTCATATGCAATGCATTTACATCTGTTCATGCTAACTAGTTTAGAGGAAGGAATATAATAAAGATCTGAAATTTTTTTTTGCAGTGACTATCGTTCGTCCAAAATGATAAAAGCATTTGTACCATAAACTCCTGGTGCCGACGGTAATGGTTACTGTTTTGTCCTACAATTTCACTCTGCACTCTGTGCACTGCAAGCCGAGACCTAACGTATTTTCTAGAGCTGTTGGCGTTAAATATTCTTATTTTTGTCTTATCAAAGTGAATTATCATATATTGCTTTCAAATCATTTTCAACATCCCAGAGTGCAGTTCATTCAACCTTGACACACAAATGCGTCCTTTTTTGTTGTTGTTGTAAAAATGATAACAAAAACTTCAACAAGTCAATCAGCAACCAAAATCCTTTAATCAGCTAAACAGCCACAATACTAACGGACGGGCTGACTGACACAAGCTAAAAATGCTAAAATATTTAAATAAATTTTTTTCTTTTTTTTTTGTTCTCACTTATACAGCAAGTTGCTGAATACATGCATGCATAGCCGTAGTTGTCTCCGAACTGGTGAATATTTAATGATTTTTTTTTTAAGTAATTAAATCAAAAATCCTGTTTTTATTATATGAACAGTGATGGTAACGATGATGATTTGGAAATTATGCTAAATACGCACGCGCCAATGCAAGCTTAGGCAATAGCACAATGAGGACAACGTCTTATATGCAGTAAAAGAATAAGGACTTGTTGCTTATGCTTAATAAAGGACAACAACACCGAATGGTCTGTGCTTTTTTTCGATTTACAAATTTTTGTTGCCTTTCCTTTTTTTGAACTAAATTTTATGAATGAAAAAATAACGTGTAATTCAATAAATATAGACACATAGATTAATTGTGGACAATGTGACAGAACAGCCAGTCGAACCAACCGAATAGAACATAAAGCAGTAAAAAAACACTAAACGTTTCTGATAATAATGATAATGAGGTAGATATGTTGGCATTTTTGTTATGTGCTTTTTGTATGTATCTATGTATATTGTCCTTCTTGTTTACGCATTTCACTCAGTGCTACTTTGTTATAAACAAAGCGTTCGCCACAGTCATAAAAGTTCTTTAAAATTATCAATAGAAATTTGCATTTTTCATTGCATACATTTCAACCAATAAAGATACAATTTATGATATCTACATATTATATATACATATACACACATATATGCATCTAAATGTATTTAGACAACGTACCTGACTAAATATCTTGTTTATTTGTTTGTTCTCTGTTTCTAACAGTTTTGTAGTAGGCGAAAATGGAAATGTATACATGTACTTACATCTGCATATATATGTAAATAGTGAATTGTCTGTCGGTCTATCTGTCTGCCTATTCATCCGAACAAGTACATACATACATACGCATATGTGCATTGAAAATAAAAGAAAACAAAATCTGAATATATGTATTTTGGGACAAATTGAAGCAAATTGATCATAACATTATGGATGGATGTAAAATGTGGGGTTAATTGAAACATAAGATTTTTAATGTAAATAACGTAGGAAAAAGTTTTTTTTATTTTCATAAAAATTGGTGTTTTCATCACTGATAAAAACAAATTGAAAGACGTGACACATTTACAACATCATGACATTTACATATTACAATTAACGAAAATGAAAGTATCGTTACTGGATAATGTCCATTGGACTTACTTCAAATTTGTAAACTAAAGGAAGAGAAATTTTGAAGTTGAACCTTAAGACGATCAATTGCTTACAGCCAAGAGCGTTACTTTTGCAGGAATTTCAAATACGCAGTGACTGACTGATGGGGAAAATAGTATCTTAGTAAAAGCCCGTAAACGCCTAAGGAATTCACTCATTGAATAAATTGAAAGATATACAGATAAAATGCATATCTAGTGAAAAAGATACATTCGAAGAAACGATTGGAGATAGACGAGGAAGTCAACCATTTTGTACGTTCCGCGTCAAGAATTGCGGGAGAGAGTTGCCAGTAAGGCAACGAGTATTCAGGACCTATTATCAAAAGTAAAAATTGCGACAAAGCAAATAGATGACGTGAAAGCAAATTTCGCAAAAGTCTATGAAGCCAAGAACACACCATCGCAGTAATTGTAAATCCGCCACAAACATAATGATATCGTAAAACTATCGCATTAGACAAGCATGATTATACAGCTGAAGCTAGCAGCGGGAAGAATATGTAAATAAGGAAAAGTAAAAAAAATATCAATTAATTTTGATTCGATTTCTAATCGACATAAGAATTTTTTCTCTTGCAAGTTACCCCTTTAAAAAGTTATTGGAATTGCAAAACATGAAGAGATTGCTTTTATCGAACGCACAACAAATATAACCAAACTACCCTTGTACACTTTTCTGTTATATTAAGTACTATAATTTATATTTTTCATACCTTTCGTTTAATTTATGCAAATCCGTTCTTACAAATTTTGAAAGATATCTTCTTTTCTCATATCATGCAATTGTGTTTAAAATATTACCCGCCAAAAAAACTTTATTAGATAATAAAAAGGAAAAAAACGAATATCTAAAATGTATTACGAGCAGCATTCTTACAACCCTTTCCATTGTGCCTTTTGTCAAATGGTCAGTGCTCTTTGAATACATTTTTAACATTTTTTTTATTTTCTTTCGTCTTTATCTCATAAGAAAGAAAACAATATGTATAGCGTCTATTATATGAAAGTAAGTACGCGAATTACCCTTAGCAGAATGTGAAAGGGTAAAAAAAAGAAGATTGTATTGATCTTCGTTGTCATCCTTGATTTTGAATTCCCGATATCTAAAGGCACGGTGCATCATTGCATCAACGTATATGTATATGTAGCTGAAAAATGCATCAAACATCTAAGAGGTAGTTTACTTGTCTAACTTATCCAATTTTTCCAATTCTTATGATTAAATACATCGATGTAGAGATTTGTCTGTAATCGAATGTACATATGATCCCAAGGAGTCAGAAATTTCAAATTTTATGTTCAGCACTTTTCAGATTTTCTTCTGTAAATTGATTATGCTTATCTTCACTATATCCACTACTCCAGAATGACGCCTATAAATGTTTTGTTGCATTTTTTTCATCAAAAGTTTACAAAGAAGCTGTCGCATAACATTCCGAACTCTCCCTCCTCAAGACTTCATTTTTTTTTTTTATTCTTATCTGTTTGATAGAATTTGGCTCCATTTTTTCGAGCAGGCTTTTTTAACATCTTGAGACTTTAACTCGCGCTTGCCCTTCTTAAGTTTATGAACGCTACCATCTGCCTTGGTTTGTCTTTTCAATTTATTGAGCGCAATTGTCAACAGCTGGCTTCGTCAGCATTTTGCATAAGGCAACTTGAACCGATGGAAATTGTTGTTGAGTTCGCTTACAAATGTTTTGCTCTTTTTGCGACTAGGAGCTGGCTTTCTATTATCTTTTCAATTCATTTTCTTGCCACGCCTTATAGGCAATGTGTATAGGCGCAGTGTAGAGGTATTTTATATTATATTTCGTTAAATGTACATTACTGGCGTGGTACTCCTCTGAGGTCCATCAACAAGAACCATTCGGTGATCAATAATATTGACAATGGCAACAAGCCTTCCTTGGATGGGCCAATTGACCGTATGGCGATGCGACCAGTTTTTACAAATCTTTGGAAAGACATGTTCGCTAAACCGACAAGAATTTCAACTGTACCACTCTGCCAAGTGTATGCGTTAATCATTGAACTCTCATTCTCGATTATAAACCAGTTCTATAAAATATCAGCGTTTAACAAATTTCACTTCATTTCATACAACACATATTACTCAAAACTGTTGCGTTCGAGAAATAGACCTTTATATCTATCTGCGCGACTTAAGAAGATTTTCATTTTGTCATTCCCTCTTTAGTGGTAGTCTTTGAAACCCCACGAAGTAAATGCACTCTTAGTTAGTTTATAGTTAGCTGCATTTATTTGCTTGTCTCTTCGCTCATTATTAGGTCTACCTATTTTTCTACTCGTGAACGAAAATTTGAAGAACTCAATTTTAGAAATGTTTACCGTCGCATGTAAGAAGGCTTCAAAGTAGTTGAAGAAGTCCACGAAAGCCATGTCAAACAAATTCCAAGTTTGATGCTCGAAAATCAACGACTGATAATTGGCGACGTTATTGATGCCGTAATTATTTAATTTGAAGGGAGAGTATTTAAGGCCAACCCAGAAATACGTCTTCCCTGACTATTTCGAGGATTGGAAAAAAACGTTGGCACATGTAAATTATACCAGGCGACGAGCAATGAAACTAAAAAGTTTGAAAGAATAAATAGATATCGAGATATCGATATATTATAGATAAATTCACCTTATTTTTTGATCACGATAGTATGGCTTTCTTAGTTGCATTTTTTTTTTAAACAGTGTTGAAAATAGTGCAGCATACGATTTGAAATCAGACCTTTTTGTCCTTTTACCTAAACAGATGTGCAAGGAAAATACATAACAAAAATTTATAGGCAAGCGAGCATTATGTGTGCAATAAAGGCATCCTTTTAGAAAATTATGCAAATTTGTTAAATAGAAATAAAAAAAGAGTAAACTCTCTCTCTGCAGAAGAAAAAAAAATTTTTCTATTTCGCAAAAATTTTTTAACGTAAAGTTTCAATTCGCCACCGTAGTTAACGCAAAGATATATATTGATTTTTTATTGTTTGTTTTTTGTTTTTTTTTTTTTTCCTAGGGGCAAATGTTGTTACCATTCTAGCTGATAATTTTGAAAAATGATATATATATATATGCAAATTAGTTTTTTTTTACTATTGATAGATTTTCAATAATTTATTTTGTTCTTCGGTTGTGAACAAAAAAGAAGAAAAATCCGAATTCAAATACAAATAAACTATAACTGAGATTTTGTGCATAGAATTACATACGAATAGATCAATAGAAAGACAAACATTTCAGGTATCTTTAGTGTTAATGTATTACTTGTGTTATATACACGTTATCTATCACCTGGTTGGCTTTTTGTGTGATTTTTTTTTTTTTTTTTTTTTTTTTTTGAACACATAGTAGTTAACCGTGTACACATATAGATATCGTCGCTATTGCTGCGCTTAAAATGCAAATTAGGAATGTTCATTTACTTACACACCAAAAGTCACAATTGAGCATGTTAGTGAAAAAAAAAAAAAAAAAAAAAAAAAAAAAAAAAAAAAAAAAAAAAAAAGGAAAAAAAAAAT